>CM040128.1:76203898-76666265 GCA_022559845.1 Amorphophallus konjac | reverse complement strand
GATATACCGAGTCCAGATCGAGATCGAGGTAGAAAATATGGAATTCAAACACACTGCACGGAGATTTTTAGGTGGTTTGATTGCTTCTAGCAATCTACGTCCACCCCTCACCTGATCAAGATGAGGCTTCGCTAGCACAAAGCTAACACAGATGAATCCGCTACAGGAGTTGATCACATAGCTTTCCACTGGAGGAACAACCTCCTCCCGTCCTCTGAAGACACAGAGGGACCCGTGCTCACCAACCTGATGAACACACCCCTGATTCTACCCCAGTAGAATCAGTAACACTGCACTAAGACAGCACACGAGGAACCCACCTCGCACCCTGGTATACAAACTAGATCGTGACCAGTTAAAACCGATCACACCTCTGATAAGTGTAACTATGCACCACCAGAGAAATACAACGCGAACTGAATCAAAAGATAAAAGAAAAATAAGGAATGAAAGGCAAATTACAATCGAAGAAAATCAAATGTAGGTCTGAATATAATTCAAGAGCTTTCTCTGAAGACTCCTTCTCGAGCTAAGCTTCGATATCTCTTCTTCTTCTTCTCTCTCTCTCTCTTTCTCTTTCTGTAGCTTACATAATGGCTCTCTTCCTTTCTGATCAGCTCTCTCTTTCCTTCGAAGAACAACTCTCATACTCACAGCAGCTTTCACGTTTTAGCTCTCCTACCTTCGTTGCCTTTGAAAAATATGAGCACTGATATTTATAGAGCTGACCATTGGAATTTTTGAACTGGGTTTATCTTTAAGATGAAATTCCATTGGTCCAAGTGATTTGGAGGAAAAATTCTGACATTCGACGTCGTACAGAACCCAGCCAGGTGTCTAGGATCCCGTGCCAATGATTTAGGATCGGAGGCACGTGATGCTCTTAAGTCCCTCGCGAGCTTTAGCTATTTTTTAGCCTTACCAACATATTTTTCACCCTTATGGGCCTTACATACTCATTTGTCACCCTTAGCCGCATGAGCCGTCGCCTTTAAGCTTTTTGTCTCTTGCTTGAGCGTCGTCGCCTTTGTTTGCTTTGCGACCTATTTGTCACCCGTATCCATCCATTGTCACTGTTATAGATCATTTGTTACCGTTGCTGGCTATTTGTCACTTCTGTTCAGCATTCATTCCCCGAGCTTGTCTATTGGTCGTTGTGACCCATTGTCACCTCCAAGAGCTATGTGTCACCTCTGTATGTGTATTTTTCACCCTGGAAATGTATTTGTTACCCTTATGCTCCATTTGTTGCCTGTGTTCCTCATTTATCAGTTGTTGGATGTTTTCCCTTGGCTGAGTCGACTCTAGTTGTAGTTGTAGTCGACTCCGCTTCACTCTTTCTTCTTCTCAACCCTCTTTCTTCCGTGCCAAGTCATTTGCCACCTCTACAAACCTATTTGTCACCTTTATTCTTCATTTGTCACCCGTAGAGGCCATTTGTCACCTCTATTCACTTCAGCTGGTGGGTGAATCTTGCGTCAACTCCCTAGACTTCTGGAGTCGACTTCAAACCACATTTTCTATTGAACAGTTGGGCACTTGTAAACTAGAGTCGACTCGAAGCTCGACTCTTCTTCTTGAAACTTCTTCTTAGCCATTTTTCACATTCATTCAAGGTCTGGCATCATATCCTTATCATGCTGGCAACCTGAAACTTCATTGGTTTAGCAATTACAGTCTGAAAAATATTGTAAAATGTGTGGAACATGTAGAACAAAATATGTTGAGTTGTATTTAAGTATTTTCAGACTTAGAACCAAATGACTTCATGTTGGTTAGACATTATCAAAACAAAACTATACCCAACAAGGGTGAGCATAGTTTGGTTTGGTTTGGTTTGAAGAGAATTTTTCTCAAACCAAATCAAACCGAATTAAGGGTTCAACCCGAATCAAATCAAATCGAACTACTTTGCAATCAAACCAAACCAAATAAAATTAATTCAGTTTGGTTCGGTTTAGTTTAATTTGAACTATATTCATGTCTCCTTTTAGAAATTAGATTGGATTTAAACAGTAGTAGAGGAAGATATGGTAAAAAAATTTCTACCAAATAAAGTAAATATTAAAGAAATAACATCAAAAGTTGCAACTTGCAAGAACAACCTCCACAATACTTTCACATAAAAAATTAAGAACTTCAATTACAGTTAAATGGAAGGTGATTTGAAACCTACTTCATAGAGTCGGAAACCCCATCGAGATGGTGGGGATTGGACTTTTGGAATTAAGGTTCTTAGTTATATATACACTTATATTAACTTGAAAAAATATCCTTAAATTTGGGTTATTTGGTTTGGTTCGATTTCATGAACTTCAAAATCAAACCAAACCAAAATTTTTAATACGGTTCGGTTTGAACCCAAATCAAAATTTTTTAAATTTCAACCAAACCAAACCGAACCAACTCTATCGGTTCGATTTGGTTTTCGGGTTGAACCCGAATAATGATCACCCCTACTAGAGAGAGGAGGCCAGCGAGTGCCTGTGTAATGCGCACCTCTTGGCTCAACGTCTCCGCCCTCATCTACCGTAGGAAATCAGACATCTCCACTCGGATGATGGCTCTAACGTCGCTCGGAGAAGTACTGGGGCTAGGTGGGGGCGTACGGAAGGCACTGCTACTGGTCGGGGCAGTACCTGAACTCGCACACGATGATATCACCGTGCTACCCTCCAGGCTCTGCCCAAAACCATATAGCCAACCTTTCTTCGGTACGGCCAGCTGCTGCCACCCATGCCGCCGGATCTAACTTCGGGTGCTGCGCGCCCCTCTCCCCGTATTTCTTCGTCACATGTCTACTATATGTTTCCTATAAATTGAATCAAAAAACTTGTAACTTTCATATGAATCAATCATATTTAAATGAAAAGAAAAACTTGCATATGTATGTAAACTTACAGCTACTAAGCAGGCTCTCTTACTGACGAACTGATCCGTCCCCTTCTTTTTGTGTTCTGTCGAACACCTCCAGGAACGATGGAGCACAATTGAGCTCCACCACCTGTTTTACAAATCATAGAAAATAAATGTCACATATATGAATAAAATATAAGAAGATAAAATAAAATATGACTTACCAATTTTTATTTCTGGGTCGCGAAATAGACGGACCCACTCGTATGCACATTGGCGTTTGGTTGTGATACCATGTTTGTTGACGCTTTTTAGGACTTTTCTATCCACCTCAGATTGGCCCATTTGTCACATATAGCGTCCCAATATTCCCTTATCATCCAAAGAGGGCGGTGCTCCTTCCAATGTTGTTGGTCTTGGCTCCCACTAGCTCTTTTCTAAGCCCTTTTTCGAGTCTCATGCAATGCCTTTCTATAATTTGTCTATATAATAGCCGCCCAGGCAGAAGGAGCTCTCGCCTCGTCCTGTCCACTCATGAACTGATAAGTCCGTTGTAAAGAAATTAAGTTATATGGGTTAGTATACTGAGCATGCATTGAGTTTGGGAAAGACATGAATTAAATGATTAAATTACATACTGTGAATATGTCGAACAATACATCCTGGATGTCAATTGGAAATTCTTTGAAGGACATTGTCGGCCCAAGAATATGTGCACAAACGATTCTCATAGCATAACGGACAGCCCCGACAGGCTCTAGTTTATCACTGCAATTGCAAATGTTAAAATAGTTGGCATTACATAGTTGAAAGATAAATAAAGAATATAATTCATAAATCAATAAATCTACCTGGAGATCTAGCACAACAGACGTCCATCATGGTCCTCGCCTCCCTCGCCCTCGTGACGACTGTTGACATCCTCTATCGACTGGGCGGAGGAGCCGACAGGGGCACTAGGACCTGTAAGAATTAAATGTCATAAGCAATATATATAATCAAATAATATTTTGCTAGAAATTTAAATAGACATACCTGTACCGAGAGGTGGTGGGGGTGTCCCCGGCACAGCTGCCACAGGACACTCGGACCTGTAAGAATTAAAAGTCATAGGTAAAACATATAATTAATAAATATTTTTCTAGAAATTTAAATAGACATATATACCTGTACCGGGAGGTGATGAGGATGTACCCTGCATAGCTGGTACAAGGGCACTCGGACCTGTAAGAATTAAATGTCATAGGCAAAACATATAATTAATAAATATTTAACTAGAAATTTAAATAGACATACCTGTACCAGGAGGTGGTGGGGGTGTGCCCTACACAGCTGGTACAAGGGCACTCGGGCCTGTAAGAATTAAATGTCATAAGCAAAAGACATAATCACACAACATTTCTGGCAACATTTAACTAGACATACCAGTGAGTTATGGTGGCGGTGGTGTGTCATGTCTAGCTGATAGTGGTGTGCCATGTCAAACTGGTGACCCGACACTCGGGCCTGTAAGAAATAAATCTTTTAAGCTTATATATAATTAATATACACATATAACTAAATATTTGAATAGATGTACCTATGCTCGAAGTAGATGCCAAAGAGGAGGGAGTAGAGCCCCTCCCAGTGCCCTGTCTTCTCCCACTCCCACTACGACCTCCTCAAACCATCTCTTTATTAAGAACAATAAAATTAATGCATATTAATCTAGAACTATATAATATTTACAACATTCATTAAAATTTATGCAAAAGAAGGCGGAATTTCTTACAAAATTAGCAAATATTATCCATTTCCTCTTTAGATGATATATCTAACTCACCTCATCTTCGTCATCCTCTTCACCCTCATCAGATTTAGACTCTTCGTCCTCAGAGGACTCCTCTTCCCCTATAACAGCAACATTTAGCTCCGACTGATCGACTTCTTCCACTTCATTTTCCATATGTAATGAAAGTTGCTCATCAGATTCGTCCAAATGAAGATGTGTGGAACCTACATCGTCAACTTTGTCTGATTGAAAATATTTGACATTGACATTCTCTGAGACAGTTTAACTCAGATTCAACTCATAATTGGGAAAAAATCTTACTTTAACCCTACAAACTACCCACCAATCTTTATTCCTTGACGATTAATAATTTGAATAATACACTTGTTGGGCTTGTATGGTCAATAATGAACGGATTATATGTATTCAATTTAGACATATGTTTGATATCGACAATCCCATATGTTGTGTCATGTAGAACAAAATTAAGATCAAACCAATGACCCTTAAATAGGAATACATGATTCTCTTGTCCAAAATATTGCAATTCTATGACTTCATCAAGAATACCATAATAGTCCAATTCATTTTCATTGTATGTACTTCCCTTAACACATACGCCGTTGTTCATCTTAGAATTATTTCGTTCATAATCGCTCGTGTGAAATCTGTATTCATTCACAATATATCCTGGATAGGCACGTGCAACTTTCGAGGGGCCATAACTTATCTTCTGGACTCTTTCATTATTAATAAGATATTGTTCAACCTATATGTAAATTAGACTAGTTAAAATATTACCATTTATCTCAAGAGAAGTAAATGGAAACATATATATTCAATGATTGACACTTACTCGATATCTCAGCCATTTGGAAAATACTTCTCTCGTTCTTTTTCAACTCCTACGTCCTAGATATTTGGATATTATTAGACTAATTCTAAATCAAATTATCTGCAATATGAATACAACACTACCTTCAATGGCAAGAAGAAGGGTAAACAACTTATGTACAATTCAATCTCAGTACAATTCATAAGAACATATATCTCTGTGGCATACAACTCTCTATCTTCGAGTGTGCGAGTCGAACAACGTCCGAACGCACGTCCTGGATGCTTAAATATAGAGAGTCGATCAAACAAATTAGTAACTCCCCCATCATCATTAAGTGGTGGTCAAGTATGATGAGATTGAATCTCAGGCTCAAAGTACATCGAATAGAAGTTTAAATTTTCTTCAATAATATATGCCTCATTAATCGAACCCTCCACCTTCGCCATGTTACGAACTTTCATTTTTAGTTCATGCATGCACCTACAACAACAATACGTTCAGATGACAATGACATACATATTGTACACATGTAGCAATTGAAAGAAAAAGATAATTCTAATATACCTCTTAAATGGATACACTCATCGAAATTGTACTGGCCCTCCGACTATAGCATCGTATGGCAAATGGATAATCAGGTACTCCATCGAATCGAATAATATGGGAGGAAATATCTTCTCTAGCTTGCAAACAATTGTGACCATATTCTCTTCGATAGTTTGTACATCCCGAAATCTGAGTTCTGATGCACACAAAATCTTAAAAAATTGACTCAATGCGGTCAGTGCTTCCCAAATAGGTTTTGACAACAAGTCATGGAATGTAATGGGCACTAGCCTCTCTAGGAACACATGACATGTTGTCTACCTCTGGTTTTGATGATGACAAACTATGACTCATTTATCAGTCCTTATGTTTGTTGATGATGTCAATGCTTTTAATGATGTTATATATATGTACATTCATGAGTTTTGTGAAGACATGCTCGACTCTGAACAAAGAAATGACCAGAAGCATGAAAATCAAGAAGCAGAGTCGACTCCATATTGAACTGGAGTCGACGCAGCCAAGCAGTCAACCATGCAAGATACCACTGACAAATGTCAAGATAAAGGTGAATAATATCTGTTAAGGGTGACAAATAAGTCTACACGGGTGAAAATGGCTAACCGGGCTAACAAATGACAAATAACATTGAAGCCCGTAAGCGTCAACAGTTATGTAGTTTCACAACAGAAGCATGAGCCAAGGCCACCTTGTAGTCAATGAAATTCAGCAGTAATCATGGATCGGTAGTGCTGTAGTATCTCCAGCTCAGTTCAGAAGCTCAAGTTCATCAGCAGTAGTAGCCCAAAGTCAGTAAGCCATGAAGAGGAGTCAACTCCATGTGAAAGCAAAGTTGACTCGAGTGTAGCACAAGCTCAACAGAATCTTTTTCTAGCTCAATGCAAAGCATTCAACGGAGTCAATGCAAAGCCTGCTACGGAGTCAATGCAAAGCATCAGACAAATGGTGAAACAAGGGTGAAAAATGGCCAAGAAGAATCTTTCGAGAAGACGGAGTTGACTCCAGCAGTCCATGGAGTCAACGCCAGTTCAGCCAGGAGCCACCCGCCAGCTGAAGCAAATAACGGTCACAAATAGAGGCATACGGGTGACAAATATGGAATAAGGGTGACAAATAGCTTTATAGTGGTGACAAATAGCTTGGCACGGGAGACAAGGCTAAGAAGCATGACAAATGGAAGTGGAGTCGACTCTAACTACAAATGGAGTAGACGTAGTCCCGTTGAGCTCACAAATATCAAACAACTGACAAATGAGGAACACAGGAAAAAAATAGAGCATAAGGGTAACAAATAAGTTTCAAGGGTGTAAAATGCACATACAGAGGTGACAAATAGCTCTTGGAGGAGACACAATGACCAACAGATAAGCTCGGGGGACAAATGCTGAATAGGAGTTATAAATAGCTAGTTGCGGTAACAAATGAGCTATAACAGTGACAAATGGATGAATACGGGTGACAAATAGGTCGCAAGGCAAATAAAGGTGACGGTTCTCAAGTAAGACAAAGAAGCATAAAGGTGATGGCTCATTCGGCTAAGGGTGACAAATACACGGTAAAGGTGACAAATGTGCGCTAAGGGTGCAAAATAGGTTGCCAGAGCAGACAAATGGCCAAGCTCGTGAGATACTCAAGCGAGTCCGGTGCCTTCGACCCTCAATGATTGGAACATGATCCTAGGATGGTTGGCACGTTTATAGGCCCTTCCAGAAGGGAATATTCTCTGATACATGTGGACCAATGATATAATTTCCTAGAGGATAAGATCATTTCATAAAATGAGTTTCTGCTTTATATAATAGAGCCTTCTTCCTCCGAAGAAGGTTGCTATAATAGAAGGGTTGCGAGGGATGCAAGTGAGGAGTTTCCAAAGGGCTGTGAGAAAAGAAAATAGAGAAGAGTGAGAAGTGTACTTCAAAGAATATCTGAGATAGAGCTTGTGAGAAGAAGAAGAGAAAAAGGGAGAGAGAGAGATAGAGTCTCGTTCCAGAAATGCAGCCCAGTTCGTGAGATGAAGATTTAAGTGCAATCAGAGCTACATTGAAGATCTGACCATGTCTTGGCCTCTGGATCAGATCCAAGCCATTCTGCTCTTAGGAGCTATATTTTTTCCTTGCTTTCCGTTGTGTTTTTCTTTATTGTTTCCTTTTCATTTCCAATTTGGTTCTTGCCTTGTTGTGTTCAGTGCACACAAGGTGGTTGCGTACAGTTCATCACTATGCGTGGTTTGTTTTGGGAAATCAGAATGTAGAGGATTGGTTCCTCTGGTTCCCTCTGAGATTTCAGAGAAAGAGAGGATTGAATCCTCTAGGCTTGTGAGCAGCTGGGTGCTGTTTCACGTATCCCTCTATGGTATCAGAGAAAAGGAGGATTTGTTCCTCCGATCACTGCTTGTAGCAGTGGGTCTGATCTTGCTGGGTGCGAGATCAAGGTGAGGGATTTGTCTCCCTCATTCAAGCTATTCGGCAGCGGTTGTAGTCGAGTGTTCTCCACGTTCTTAAGTTTGCAAGGGAAGCCTCACTCAGTTTGTGTGAGGCATGGATGTAGGTCTGTGGGTAGCAGACCGAACCACCTAAAAATCACTGTCCAAGTGTGGTTTACTTGTGTTATTGCTCCCTATCTTCTACCTCTTTCACAGGGTGGTTGCTTGATGTGCTCATTGTTGAGTTTATTATGCTAATCCTATCTTCTGCATTGGATTCATGTTTATCTCAATTCTATCTATGATCTCCTAGTTCTGGTGGTTCTCTTTTTAATTAGTTTAGAATTCTTAAATCGGGCATAAATTCCTAGCCGGATCTATTAACCCCCCCTCTAGATCCTAACAGCGCACCTAGCAATTGATATCAGAGCAGGTCTCTGGCATTATCAGATCCTAAGATCTGCAAAGAAAAGATCTTCGTGCACTATCATG
Organism: Amorphophallus konjac; assembly: GCA_022559845.1. NCBI lineage: Eukaryota > Viridiplantae > Streptophyta > Magnoliopsida > Alismatales > Araceae > Amorphophallus > Amorphophallus konjac. The sequence continues at coordinate 76,657,319 of CM040128.1, read as the reverse complement.
TTTTTCATCTGTATGATTTTTCAATGGCTCATCCACCCATGTTTAATGGTTCTAGTTTTAATTCATGGCTAGGTAGTTTGTGTGAATTTGTCAATTCTATTAATCCGAATCTGTGGAACCTTATCTATCAAGGTTCACTTAGACTACCTAAAGATAAGTCCAAATGGTCCGATGTTCGTAGGAAGAAAAACAATGATAATCTTAGAGTTCTAAAGTTAATGCAAGCTACAGTTGGCACTAACATATTTCCTTCTATTTCTACATGTAGCACTGCTAAGGAGATATTGGACAAGTGCATGGCCATCCATAAGAAGGAAGAGCAACATAAGTGTTTCATGGTTGATAGTATGCAAAGCCATGAAGAAGATGATGAAGAGGTAAGTCCTGCATTTGAAAAGTTCTCTATAGAAGATTGGGAAGATGCTTATGCTGATTTGATTGAGTCTTATGAAAAATTAAGAAAACAAAATAAAACCCTGAAAAAGAAATTGCATGATGTTGTTAACACAGGTTCTGAAAATGAAGTTGTTGAAGTTCTGAAAACTGAAAATGATTGTCGTAGAAAACAATTGAAAAATCTTGACACTGTTAGTTCAGAACTAGATAAATTGAAGTCTGAAAATGGAGTTCTCATAAAGTACATTGAAGAAGATGAAGAAAAACTCAAAAAACTTGAAGAAGAGAGCAAACCGATCTCTGAGAAATTTGAAGCTGTCTAGGTGTTAAATGTGGAACTTCAGAAAAACACCGAAAAACTTGAAACTGAAAATACAAAACTCAAAAAGAAAGTTGAAAATGCATGTTCTAGTAATTCTTCATGCAATGATTGTTCATTTGTAAAAGAATTGAATGAAGGTCTCCACTCTGACCTTGAATGTCAGAAGAAGCTAATTGACTCTTTGAAAGAAGAAAATAAGCACATGTTCTCTAGGGCTTTGGAACATGAACAAATAGAAGAGGAATTGAATGAAAAAAAAATTAAGTTCAATGCCCAATGATGAAAAATAGGTTGAAGAAATTAAAAATTTGGAAGAACAAAATGGAAAACCTAAAGAGCTAAATCCTGCCATGTCAGAAAGACTGCTGCTGTTGGAAAAAGGGAAATTTGTTTGCTTAGATGAGTCTCAAAAATAGAACAATTTGTGTGAGACCCGTCCTTTAACGGATCTTTGCCGGTGATAAAAAAAAATTTAATCCATGAATTTTGGCTATTTTCATGGAATTTATGGGCTTTTCCTAGTATTTAATCTAATTAGATTAAAACTTTTAAGGAAATTAATGGGCATAAGTATAATTTCATTTATGTGAGGGTTTAAAGAGTAAAATAAGGTTAAAAATAAAAAAAGATAATATTTTAATCATTTTTTTACCCATTCGATCTCCCCCTCTCTCCCTGCCTTTACTCATTCGCCCCCCCTTTTTTTCACCGGAAACCGCAGGCACACATGGGAAACTGCGGACACCCGCGACCTCCCCCCTTCTCGTCTCATCGGCGCACGGTGACTCGAGGCTGTGGCGGAGGACGTCAGCGGCCTCGCCGGCGAACTGCAAAGGAGGAGGATCGCGGCGGTCGGCTGCGAACCCTCCCTCCTTCACCACGGCACCGCGATCGGCGACCCCCCTCTCCTCCATTCCTCCTTCTCGGCACGCGGTGACACCATCAGCCACGATGGAAGAGCGGCGACCTCGCCGGTGAGCCTGCAAGGTGTGGGAGGCAGCGGCGACCTCGTCGGCTCCGACCACGGCACGGAGGTGCGACCCCTCGGCGGCATCGACGGCTTTCTCCCTCCCCTTCTCACGGTGAAATCAGCGTCCTCGGCTAGGCATCCGAAGGGGGGGGACCTTCTTCCCGTGCTAGGATCGGCGGGAGCTTCCCTACGACGCGAGGAACGCCGTGGCATCAACCCGGGACGAACCGTGGAGTGGAGAGACGGCCGGGAGAGCTGAGCCGCGGCGCGACCCTTGGCTTGCTCGCGGCCGGATCGGACGTTTCATCACATTTGAGGTAGGGGGATCGATGCCCTAGCCCGTTAGATTGTTCCTAATGCCATGCCCATTGTTGTTATGTTTTAATCAGCATGCCCATCATCTTTATGTTTTCGAAGCATGGCCATCATCTTTATGTTTTTGGAGCATGCCCATCGCTGCTGAGTTCATAGACGATAAACTGTCGTATCCCATTGTCGCTGAGTTCATAGATGATAAATTGTTGTATTAAGATGATGGATTGACAGGGAACAGGTTAAAAATTATAATTCCCGTCGATTTGGGTCGAACGGGAAAGGATTTGGTTATGATTCCTGTGGATCCGGTTCTCCGGTAAGGACCATGTTTATATTATTTCAAATTTTGTAACGGTCCGCCATAACATTTTATTTATTCGAGCGGCTGACATTTCGGCCGCGTAAATATTTTAAATCTGAATGGCGGTAGAAACTTCATGGCTAGTCCGTTTAGCAATACACAGAGGTTCGTTGTTTGATCTGCCTAAGACTATAGCGGCCCTAGTTTGACCGCTTGTTCTGTAATTTTTGCGTTTTATTTTAATTATGCATTTAATATTGCATACCCGTCATGCTTAAATTATTTTATAGATTGGGGCAATTTTCTTTAATCGTTTAATCCCGACAGATTTCAATTCTTAGCATATTCAATTATTTATGCATTCAATTACTGAATAATCACCATGTTTAATTGTTATCATAAATTATGGCATGTTTTTAGATCCCAATGGAATCATATTCTCTTTCTTAGTGATAGAACCACCAGTCGTAGCCCGACGACTCTTAGTGTTAATCCCACCCGGGAGAGGTGGCGGGGTATCTCAGTTTACGATTTTTAGGCTAGTTCAATTCCGTGGGCCCCGATCCAACCGTAGCGTCCTACGGAGGGGAATACTAGCTAGAGGCATAGCTCTAGGCACGAGCCAGTGTGTGCACACGTGGTCAGAGACTTGAACTGACACTGACGAGTGTTGCTCTCACTAGTTACTTATTTCTGGTACTGTTACGCGTCTCGCTTGTCGTGATCCAGACTTGAGTAGATGCTTGAGACGCAGTGTGAGTCGTGAGTGGACGAATCTGGTTTTTTCTTCTAGTGGATCTCCTATCCTTCTCACTCTTGTCACTTGGAAATGATTGAGTTATGGTCTATTGGTAGATTTCGAGTACTCGCATTTGTTTAAATTGTTAAATTACAATTGGCATGTTAGTTAGCTGTTTCTAAACTATTTAGTTAGTTTTACAGCTTTATTAAATTGTCATTTATTTATGCCAATGCATGCTTTACTGCTTTCCTTTAGTTAGTTACAAGTTAGAGATCCCTGTGAACCCTACTGAGTCTCTGTTGTGAGACTCACCCCTTCCTTTTTCAGGTGAGGCGGAGCAACCGGCTGCAGGATTCTCTCGTGCTTTTGGTGAAAAGTCTTAGAACCAATAGTGGTCTGTTAGTGGTCGGTTAGTGGTCAGTCTATTCTTTTTCTTCTTTTGGCCGGGGTATGTCCCGTGTAGTTATTTATTTTGACCATTGTACAGTGTGGGACTTGTGATATATGGATATGGACTACTTGTATAAATTTTACCACTCTGATATATTTAATTGCTTCGGTTTAAAGTTCAAATGAATGCTTTAATTAATATTGCGCGTGTAATTTCTATTCGTTATGCATCCCCTCGACAAACACTCACTAACCCTTACAGGGCCTCATCAGCCTCTTGGGTGGCCTCCCTGAGCTCTTGGTATCGATAAATCGATGATATTAGTTTATTGGTATCCGGATCTCCTGGGTCGTCACAGTTGGTATCAGAGCGGTGTTGAGGATTTGTATAAGGAATTGGAATTGCATTAGTCCAGAACAAGTCCATGTGAGTCTACTACTGCTGGCTTATGATGTTTTCCATGATTACTGATTGATTTTATGTTATTACGTGTTTTCTTCTAGATCAAAATGCCGCCTCGTAGAAGGGCACGCATCCTGAGGGAAGGAAGTGGTTCTTCTCCTCTAGCTAATGTGCCAGCTCCAATTCAAGCTGATCCTGCTCCTCAAGCCGATTTGCCTCCAGGTGGTCATGGCAGGGCATTGAAAGAATTTTTGCTGTTCCACCCACCGACTTATGCAGGACAAGCAGATCCCGATGCAGCTAGAGTATGGATTGATGCAACCGAATGTGTATTTCGTTCCATGGAGTGCACGGAGGATAAAAAAGTTATGCTGGCTACATTTCAACTTCAGGGAGCAGCACTCTCGTGGTGGACCACGGAGTGGGAGGTTGCTTTCTGACCCCGTCCGCTTCGTCAGATCACATGGTAGGAGTTTGTTATGACCTTTGAGCGTACTTACAGTACATCTTACCTTAGAATGGATAAGATGCACCAATTCATGGAACTAGCTCAAGGTGATATGAGTGTGCAGGAATATCGAAACAAGTTCATGGAATTGGGTCGGTATGCGCCCCACATTCTTGCTGATGAAGGCTTAAAGACTGAGCAATTTCTGTGTGGATTGAAACCAGAGTTGAGGCAACCTTTGATCGTGACCAGTGTAGCAGAAATGGACGTAGCGTACCAGGCGGCTGCGGCTTTAGAGCTTGACATGGCTAGATCTCGGGGGCATCTTTCAGTTGACTCAATCCAGCCGAGGGTGCAGCATCAACAGTTCAGTCATCCATCTGCGGTAGGAGTTCCATCTGCTGTACCTACTGCCAGTGGCATTCCTGTTTCTAAACCCAAGTTTAAGAAATTCAAGAAGTTTAAGAAGCGGTATGGTAGTCAAGCATCTTCTGGTACTGTACAGCAGCAATCGGCACCTTCTTTCCAACAACGCCAGGGTTCAGTGGCGAGTCAGCCGAGATAGTGTCCGAGATGTGGTGGGAGCCACCCAGGCAATCCCTGTTCAATGCCGGTGGTTTGTTTCCGATGTGATCAACCGGGACATGTGGTGCGAGATTTTCCTTAGAGGCCGAAGCCAATGCAGTTTTCTCAACTACAACCGTCTCAGTTCAGACCTCCTCCACCACCTCAGGCACAACAATATTATCCTCAAGCTTCAGTGTCTTCTTCCCAGCAGCCTACTGCAGCGGGCAGGAAGCAGAAAGGGAAGGTTTCTCATATAACCCGTGTTGAAGCTGTGGCGTCTCATCTTGTTGAAGGTACGATTATGATTTATGGTCATGCAGCTCGTGTCTTATTTGATTCAAGCGCTTCTCATTCATTTATTTATGAAGACTTCATTGCCTGTATTGAGGAGCCGACTTCTAAAATTACTTGTGAGTTGCTTGTGGAACTACCTTCTAGGGATTTCATGTTCACTCCCCTTTGTCTGGAAGAGTCGCCTATTATGATTGGTAATCATCAGTTGTCGGCTAGATTATATGCGTTGCAGCAGGTTGATTATGATATTATTCTGGGCATGGATTGGTTAGAAAAGTATGGACCCGTGGTTGATTGCAGATCAAAGAAAGTCTCTTTTTAGCCACATGGGAAACCAGCATTCTATTTTCAAGGTATTCGATCTTGTTCTTCTCGCTTGATCATTTTTGCTATTCGAGCCTGTAGATTGCTTAATGCAGGTTGTCAGGGATTCTTAGCTTACGTGGTTACTGTTGAGGCACCACAACAGGATATCAATGCTATTCCTGTGGTTTGTGAATTTACTGATATATTTCCTGAAGAGTTACCAGGCCTACCTCCTCAGCGAGAAATACAAATGGTGATTGAATTGATTCCAGGTACGGTACCTTTAGCAAAGGCACCATACCGTATGGCTCTAGTTGAATTGAAAGAATTACGAGCACAGTTGTTAGAATTGTTGGGAAAAGGCTATATTTGTCCCAAATTTTCTCTATGGAGTGCTCCAGTCTTGTTTGTGAAGAAGAAGGATGGAAGCCTGAGGCTATGTATTGATTATAGGCAATTGAATCAAGTGACTGTCAAGAATAAGTATCCTCTGCCCAGGATTGATGATTTGTTTGATCAATTGCAGTCAGCTACTATCTTTTCACGGATTGATCTTCGATCCGGCTATTTCCAATTGAGGATTCAAGAATCTGATGTAGAAAAGACTGCTTTTAGCACGCGTTATGGTATCTATGAGTTTTTGGTTATGCCGTTCGGGCTAACCAATGCTCCAGTAGCTTTCATGGACCTGATGCAACGTGTGTTTCATCCGTATCTGGACCAGTTTGTTGTGATCTTTGTCGATGATATTCTTTTTTATTCTGCTTCTGAAGAAGAACATGTTCAGCATCTCAAGATTGTATTGCAAACTCTTCGAGATCATGAACTCTATGCAAAATTCAGTAAATGTGAGTTTTGACTTCGAGAAGTTCATTTTCTCGACCATGTGATTTCTGGTGATGGAGTTGTAGTTGATCGAGCTAAAATTGAGGATGTTCTTCAATGGCAGAGACCAAGGACTGTGACAGAGATCAGAAGTTTTTTGGGTCTTGCTGGTTATTATCGAAGATTCATTCAAGACTTTGCACGGATTACCGCGCCGATGACTAGACTGACACGTAAGGATGTGCCTTTTATCTGGTCAGACCAGTGTGAGCAGAGCTTCAATGAATTAAAAGGCTTCTCACTTCTTCTCTAGTCCTGGTATTACCTTCTGGCTCAGGTGGATTCGTGGTTTGCACGAATGCTTCTCGAGTAGGTTTGGGTGCAGTGCTTATGCAACATGGTAAAGTCATAGCTTATACATCCCGACAGTTGAAACAGGATGAAGAGAATTATCTGACTCATGATTTAGAGCTTGCAGTGGTGATCTTTGCACTAAAAATCTAGAGACACTACTTGTATGGCGAGAAATTTGAGATCTTTACTGATCATCAAAGCTTGCAGTATGTGTTCTCTCAAAAAGATTTGAATCTCCGACAGCGCAGATGGATGGAATATATGGAAGACTATGATTTCACTCTTTCCTATCAGCCAGGTAAAATGAATGTTGTGGCTGATGCTCTGAGCAGGAAAGTGCAAATTAGTCTTTTGCTTGTTCATGAATGGAAGTTGTGGGAATAGTTTCCTAGTGAAACTTTTAGCGTGGACATTATTTCTGATCCGATGGTAGCTATATGTGTTAGTCTTGTGATGACTCCAGCTATTTATCAGCATATCAAGGAAGCTCAGCAAGCAGATTCTAATTTGGCCCGCATTATAATGATGCATGATGTCGAGTTTGATGATGACTTAGTGGTCAGCTTCCCTGGAAGGCTGTATGTTCCAGCTGTTGATGAGTTAAGAAATGCCATCTTGCGTGAAGCCCAAGGATCCCGTTATGCTATTCACCCCGACACTACCAAGATGTATCAAAATCTGAAAAGGTAGTTCTGGTGGCCAGGAATGAAAAAGGATGTAGCTGCATTTGTGTCTAAATATTTGACCTGCCAACAGGTTAAAGCCGAGCATCAAAAACCTGGAGGGATGCTTCAGCCTTTAGAAATTCCGATGTGGAAGTGGGATCATGTCACGACAGATTTTGTTGTGGGTTTACCCCGGACTTCACAGGGCTTCGATGGAATCTGGCTGTTAGTTGATCGATTAATAAAGATAGCAAGATTATTGTCAATTAAAGTTACTTGGAGTGTTCAGAAATTAGCCGAGCTTTATGTTCAAAAGATTGTGCCATTGCATGGAATTCCAATATCAATTGTGTCAGATCGCGACCCACGGTTTACTTCTGGCTTCTGGCACAGCTTTCAAAAAGTGTTGGACACAGAGTTAGCTTTTAGTTCAGCTTATCATCCGCAGTCAGATGGTCTGTCAGAAAGGACTATTTAGACTTTAGAAGATGTGCTGAGATCATGTTGCCTAGATTGGCAAGGTTCGTGGAGTCAGCATTTGCCACTTGTGGAATTTGCTTATAATAACAGCTATCACTCCAGCATTGGTATGGCACCGTATGAAGCTTTATATGGGTGTCCTTGTCGTACACCTTTGAACTGGTTTGAGGTCGGTGACAGATTATTGACAGGACCTGATATGGTTCAGCAATGTGATGATGTGGTTCGCTTGATCAGGCAGAAAATGTTGACAGCTCAGAGTCGACAGAAAAGCTATGCAGATCAGCATAGGCGACCATTGCAATTTGAGCCTAGAGATATGGTGTTTGTAAAAATATCTCCGATGAAAGGCGTTATGAGGTTTGAGAAGCGTGGAAAGCTCAGTCCCCATTATATTGGTCCGTTTCCTATTCTGGAATGTGTGGGCCAAGTGGCTTATCATCTTCAATTGCCAGCGGCGATGAAAGAAATCCACGATGTATTTCATGTGTCCCAGCTGAGTAAATATGTCCCTGATGCATCTCACGTGCTCAATGATTCAGTTTGGTCTGAAGTGACTGCAAATTTATCCACACAGAGTATCCGATCAGAATTGAAGATCATCGTGAGCAACGATTAAGAAATAAGGTAATCCCTCTGGTTAAGGTTGTCTGGCAACATCACTCTGGTAATGAAGCTACATGGAAATGTGAGGATGAAATGCGTCAGCAATTTCCTTTCTTGTTTGAATAAGGTATAATTCCTTTCAGTTCTCTCCTTGTTCTTCCTTTTAAATTTTGACGATGAAATTTCTATTATGAGGGAGGGACTGTGAGACCCATCCTTTAACGGATCTTTGTCGGTGATAAAATAAAATTTATTCCATGAATTTCAGCTATTTTCATGGAATTTATGGGCTTTTTCTAGTATTTAATCTAATTAGATTAAAGCTTTTAAGGAAATTAATGGGCATAAGTATAATTTTGTTTAATTGAGGGTTTAAAGAGTAAAATAAGGTTAAAAATCAAAAAAGATAATATTTTAATCATTTTTTTACCCATTCGATCTCCCCCTCTCTCCCTACCTCTACTCATTCGCCCCCACCTTTTTTTCACCCGAAACCGCAGGCACACAGGGGAAACCGCGGACACCCGCGACCTCCCCCCTTCTCGTCTCATCGGCGCACGGTGACTCGGGACTGCAGCGGAGGATGCCGACGGCCTCGCCGGCAAACTTCCAAGGAGGAGGATCGCGGCGGTCGGCGGCGAACCCTCCCCCCTTCACCACGGCACCGCAATCGGCAACCCCCCTCTCCTCCATTCCTCCTTCTCGGCGCGCGGCGACACCATCGGCCACGACGGAGGAGCGGCGACCTCACCGGTGAGCCTGCAAGGTGTGGGAGGCAGCGGCGACCTCGTCGGGTCCGACCACGGCACGGAGGTGTGACCCCTCGGCGGCCTCGGCGGCTTTCTCCCTCCCCTTCTCATGGTGAAATCGGCGTCCTCGGCTAGGCATCCAAAGGGGTTCTTCCCATGCTAGGACCGGCGGGAGCTTCCCCACGACGCAAGGAACGCCGTGGCATCAACCCGGGACGAACCGTGGAGTAGAGAGACGGCTGGGAGAGCCGAGCCGCGGCGCGACCCTCAGCTTGCTCGCGGCCGGATCGAACATTTTCATCACATTTGAGGTAGGGGGATCGATGCCCTAGCCCGTTAGATTGTTCCTAATGCCATGCCCATCGTCGTTATGTTTTAATCAACATGCCCATCATCTTTATGTTTTCGAAGCATGCCCATCGTCTTTATGTTTTTGGAGCATGCCCATCGCTGCTGAGTTCATAGATGATAAACTACCGTATCCCATCATTGCTGAATTCATATATGATAAATTGTTGTATTAAGATGATGGATTGGCAGGGAACAGGTTAAAAATTATAATTCCCGTCGATTTGAGTCGACCGGGAAGGGATCCGATTATGATTCCCGTGGATCTGGTTCTCCGGTAAGGACCATGTTTATATTATTTCAAATTTTGTAATGGTCCGCCATAACCGTTTATTTATCCGAGCGGCTGACATTTCGGCCGTGTAAATATTTTAAATCTGAATGGCGGTAGAAACTTCACGGCTAGTCCGTTTAGCAACATGCAGCGGTTCGTTGTTCGATCCGCCTAAGACTATAGCGGCCCTAGTTCGACCGCTTGTTCTACAATATTTGCGTATTCATTTAATTATGCATTTAATATTCCATACCCGTCATGCTTAAATTGTTTTATTGACTGGGGCGGTTTTCTTTCAATCGTTTAATCCCGACAGATTTCAATTCTTTGCAGATTCAATTATTTATGCATTCAATTACTGAATAATCGCCATGTTTAATTGTTATCATAAATCATGGCATGTTTTTAGATCCCAATAGAATCATATTCTCTTTCCTAGTGATGGAACCTCCAGTCGTAGCCCGATGATTCTTAGTGTTGATCCCACCCGGGAGAGGTGGTGGGGTATCCTAGTTTATAGTTTTTAGGCTAGTTCCGTGGGCCCCGGTCCAACCGTAGCGTCCTACGGAGGGGAATACTAGCTAGAGGTCTGGCTCTAGGCACGAGCCAGTGTGTGCACACGTGCTCAGAGACTTGGACTGACACTGATGAGTGTTACTCTGACTAGTTACTTATTTCTGATACTATTACGCGTCTCGCTTGTCGTGATCCAGACTTGCGTAGATGCTTGAGATGCAGTGTAAGCGGTCAGTGGACGCATCTGGTTTCTTCTTCTGGTGGATCTCCTCTCCTTCTCACTCTTGTCACTTGGAAATGATTAAGTTCTGGTCTATTGGTAGATTTCGAGTACTCGCATTTGTTTAAATTGTTAAATTACAATTGGCATGTTAGTTAGCTGTTTCTAAACTATTTAGTTAGTTTTACAGCTTTATTAAATTATCATTTATTTATGACAATGCATGCTTTACTGCTTTCCTTTAGTTAGTTGCGAGTTAGGGATCCCTGTGAGCCCTACTGAGTCTCTGTTGTGAGACTCACCCCTTCCTTTTTCAGGTGAGGCGGAGCAACCGGCTGCAGGATTCTCTCGTGCTTTTGGCGAAAAGTCTTAGAACCAACAGTGGTCTGTCAATGGTCGGTTAGTGGTCAGCCTGTTCTTTTTCTTCTTTTGGCCGGGATATGTCCTGTGTAGTTATTTATTTTGACCATTGTATAGTGTGGGACTTGTGATATATGGATCTGGACTACTTGTATAAAATTTACCACTCTGATATATTTAATTACTTACGTTTAAAGTTCAAATGAATGCTTTAATTAATATTATGCGTGTACTTTTTATTCGTTATGCATCCCCTCGACAAACACTCACTAACCCTTACGGGGCCTCATCAGTTTCTTGAGTGGCCTCCTCGAGCTCTTGGTATCAGTAAATCGATGATAGTGGTTTATCGGTATCCGGATCTCCTGGGTCATCACAGTTTGCTAAAAGAAATTGATGATTACAAAGTTGTCAATGAAGCTTTGAAAATTAGAGTTGCTGAGTGCGAGGAAGAAATGGCTAGTTATGAACTTAGTATCTCATCCCTCCAATGTGAGAATAATGATCTTAATGACTCTTTGTCTAAGTTTGTTGGAGGAAAGGATAACTTAGATAGACGCCTTGGAAGTAAGGTGAATTTTCAGGGAGAGGGGCTGGGTTACAACCCTGTAAATTAGAAGAGTTTTGAAAATAAAATTTACACATCATTCGTGTGTTGTTCTGGGCCAACCAGCACCTCAAATCTACCAATCTTTCAGTTCACAACTCATAAGAATTCTCAACAAGTTGCATGTCAGAAAACTGTGAAACAAACTGAAAAATTGAAAAATGTTAATGATTTGCAGAAAAAGCCCAAAAACATCCCTGTGGCCACTGTGCATATTGTACATAATTCTAATGCACATACACATGCACCCAAACATAGAACTTCATGTCCTTACTATGGAAAAACTGGTCATATGATGCATGACAATCGTATCATGAAATCTGATGATCTGAATGCATGCAAAAGAAAAAATGGCTTCAAAAATTCAAGAAAGTTTTCAAATAGAAGAAGTTCATTTCAAAATTCCCATGTGCATACTAGAAAAAGTCATGTTGAAAATCATGCTGTCTAGAGAAGGACAATCCTGTGTTTTTATTGTGGCAGGTCTGGTCATAAAATGCATGATTGTCTAGCTTTGAAAAATGATGAATTTAAGGCTTACAGAAAACTCATTGTCCCAAGTAGGCCAAAATTGTTCTCAAAGAGAAGGCCTTACTGTCATAACTGTAGAGGAATTGGCCATACAGTCAAGGACTGTTGGTACTTGAGAGGAAATCTCAATTTCCTTGATAGAAATGGGAAAACTTCTGCCTTCCCACAGAAATGTCATGCATATTCTCTGAAGAAAACTTTGAATGCTTTTATTCATTGTCATTATTGTGGGAAATCAGGACATACTATGAATGATTATTTTGCTATGAAGCTTGATGATTTTAATGCTTTGAAATCATGGACAGCACTAGTGAGAGGTGCAGCTAACCTTTCCGGACCGAAGAGATCTTGGGTACCTTTGAATAGAAAATGAGAGTTTGTCTTTGCAGGTGTGCCTTGGGGCAAGGAAAATAAAAGGGGTTTAATAAAGAGACAAGGCACCCTAGTTGGTAAAACCCCATTTCTATTTTTTTTACTATTTTAGTTGATGTTTTGAATAACTCTCGTCTTAAAATTTGTATATCTTGCTTTATCTATTCAATAGGATTTCATACATTTCATCATGTTTAAATGTCTTAACTATTGATGGTTGCATGAAAAACCCTGTGGTATATCAAATTGTGGTCATCTGAAAGACATATTAGGTCTGTCTGGAAGTTGTTAAAATGCAAAGAGTGTTGTAACTCCGCAAAGTACCAAGGGAATGTTTGTGTTAACATTAGAAGTCTTAGGTTGAATACTTAAGGGGGAGTTGAAATAAATTGAGTTGCATGAGTTCTTATGTCTGCATATGTAAGCTGCATGTGTCTTCATGCATTGTTATGCTCATTCATGCTTGATCTCAGGGTATATAAAATGGTGACATGAAAAAGGAAAGGTTAGGCTTATCTGGAAGCCTTCACCATGCGCGAGGACATACCTCCGCCCGGTGCCATGGGTCAAGATTGCATACAGTGCACTTTAGATATTCATGAGCATAATTCAGTTACTCCCTGCATGATCATCATGTTAAAGTTGGTATTTCAGAGCATTTAGTTAGAGGGAGCAAGTGTCTCATGCTTTGATTAGCACTTCTCTCATGCATAATTTGCATTTAGTCAGGGGGAGCCAATACCAACCTGGCATCATTTGAATACATATCATTGATGATAGAAAACTCAAAATTTCATGCATCCATTTAGGGTTAGTCTAAATTGAAAAATGATTCTGGAAACTCTCAAGCTGGCCTGTAGACTATACAAGTCGACTTCCTTGCATTCTCTGAAAAAGGAAGCTTCTTTGAAAAATCCTTGATTACATTTCCTCTTAAACCTTAACTCTAAAAATCTGCTTCAAAAATCCAGCATCCTCTGAGGGGGAGTCTCTCTAAGGTCTTTAGCTTACACTTTCTCAAGAGGAGTCTCTTCCTATTGGTATCAGAATTCTTAAAAACTAACATCCATGTCACTCTTGCTAAAGCTTGAAACGAGTCTGCTTGAGTATTCTAGAAAAAATGTCTTCCTTGTTGAATCTTGCTGAAATATATTGAACCACATTGTGTTTAGAATAAGTTCAATATGTTCACAAATTCATTAATTTGAGTAAATTATATAGAGGAATCTTCTTTTATAAGACCCTATGATGACCGATGAATAAAACTATTAGTTTGAGCTTAATGGATTCAAGAGTTTAAAAATTGAATTTTTTGAAAAAGGCTGTATTCAGAACTTAATAGGTCTCCACCAATTCCCACATGTTGTGTCCCGTGCAATCTCCTAGAATCTGAAAATTTAAGGTTATGGCAACCTTGGTTGAGAAACTTTGATTAAGCATTCTGTTTAAACATAGAACAATCTGACAAATTCCAAAGGGCAACACATGATAAAAATAATGAATCAACGCTCAAGGTAGAGTAATGGCTAAGGGTTCACTGAGAAACTAGGTCCTTTATCAAAGAAATGAAGTGAACTATGTCATGAAGTGCCTTTGCTATCTCTGCTCAAAATGAAGCAGAATAGTTAGTCTCACTGAGTAACTAGGGCTGTTGGCGTGCATCTTTATGTCAAAAGGTGAGGGCTACACTTGAATGCTCTTAAAAATTGTGAGCCAAAAGAAAAATATGAAAATATGACCAAAAGGTCAGAAAAAATGCTGTAACCCTGAGGTAAAAATTAAAAATGTTAAATATGTTTAATCTCAATACTAGTCTTTAGTCACTCCTAAGGGAGTCATTGATTTTGAATGAGTAGGGCTAAGTGAGGTTAAACAAGATTAAACATGTAGCCTTGGTTTATTTCTATTAAGTATGAGTGCAAAATGTTTGAAAGAGTTTAATGGATAAATTCTAAATTTATTATACTTTAACCAAGCAGAAAATAAGGGCTACATCATAAGAGATCATATAACAGAAGAGTCTTAAAATTGAAAGCTTGACTAATGAATGATGTTTCAATTGTGATTATTACTGATGCAATGTCTTCTTGAACTCCATGAAATAATTTTGTCATCACAGAATTTTGATGCTATTCTCAAAATTTTGAAATGCTTGAATGGTCTGTCACTACTACTAAAATTCTTTGTTTGATTACTTGTCTGCTGCTATTGATATTGCAACTTTTGGAAATCTCATCACTTGATTACACTGATGAATATTCCTTCTTCTCAATTGGTATCCGACCCTGCTGTTTTGATGAGGTCCCATTCAGTTTTGAACATTCCTTGTCTGGACCCATTCCAATTTCTCACCCATTACTAAACACTCATTTATAAACATTTATTGTCTAGAATTGCTCATCTCCACTTTATCAGCCAAGCATCAAACTCTAATTTTTTTTTGCTGATGTCAAAGGCAGAGAGAGTTTGTTGAGTCATTAAGGGGGAGATGTCAGACGTCATTAAGGGCGAGATGATTATCATTAAGTGGCAGATGCAGTGTTGATGCTATCTTGATTACATTGTTCATAATGACTCATAATGACTCATAGTTTCCATCATCAAAAAGGGGGAGCATATTGTGTCCCTGTGGTTTTGATGATGACAAACTATGACTCATTTATGAGTCCTTATGTTTGTTGATGATGTCAATGCTTTTAATGATGTAATATACATGTACATTCATGAGTTTTGTGAAGACAGGCTCGACTCTGAACAAAGAAATGACCAGAAGTATGAAAATCAAGAAGCAGAGTCGACTCCATGTTGAACTGGAGTCGACGCAGCCAAGCAGTCAACACTGCAAGATACCACTAAAAAATGTCAAGATGAGGGTGAATAATATCTGTTAAGGGTGACAAATAGCTCTACACGGGTGAAAAATGGCTAATCGTGCAAACAAATGACAAATAATGTTGAAGCCCGTAATAGTCAACAGTTATGTAGTTTCGCAGCAGAAGCATGAGCCAAGGCCACCTTGTTGTCAATGCAATTCAGCAGTAATCATGCATCAGCAGTGCAGCAGTATCTCCAGCAGATCTCTCCAGCTCAGTTCAGAAGCTCAAGTTTATCTGCAGCAGTAGCCCAAACTCAATAAGCCATGAAGAGGAGTCGACGCCATGTGAAAGCAAAGTCGACTCCAGTGTAGCATAAGCCCAGCAAAATGTTTTTCCAGCTCAATGCAAAGCATTCAATGGAGTCAATGCAAAGCCTACTATGGAGTCAATGCAAAGCATCAGACAAATGGTGAAACAAGGGTGAAAAATGGCCAAGAAGAAGCTTTCGAGATGACAGAGTTGACTCCAGCAGTCCATGGAGTCGACGCCAATTCAGCCAGGAGCCACCCGCTAGCTGAGGCAAATAACGATCACAAATAGAGGCATACGGGTGACAAATATGGAATAAGGGTGAAAAATAGCTTTATAGTGGTGACAAATAGCTTGGCACGGGAGACAGGGTTAAGAAGCATGATAGATGGAAGTGGAGTCGACTCCAACTACAAATGGAGTCGACGCAGTCACGTTGATCTCACAAATATCAAACAACTGACAAATGAGGAACACATGCAACAAATGGAGCATAAGGGTAACAAATAAGTTTCAAGGGTGAAAAATACACATATAGAGGTGGCAAATAGCTCTTGGAGGAGACACAACAACCAACAGATAAGCTCGGGGGACAAATGTTGAATAGAAGTGACAAATAGCCAGTAGCAGTAACAAATGAGCTATAACAGTGTCAAATGGATGAATACGGGTGACAAATAGGTCGCAAGGCCAACAAAGGCGACGACTCTCAAGTAAGACAAAGAAGCATAAAGGCGACGGCTCATACGGCTAAGGGTGACAAATACACGGTAAAAGTGACAAATGTGCGCTAAGGGTGAAAAATAGGATGCCAGAGCAGACAAATGGCAAAGCTGGTGAGATACTCAAGCGAGTCATGTGCCTTCGATCCTCAATGATTGGCATGTGATCCTAGGATGGATGGCACGTTTACAGGTCCTTCTAGAAGAGAATATTCTCTGATACAAGTGGACCAATGATAGAATTTCTAGAGGATAAGATCATTTCAGAAAATGAGCTTCTGCTTTATATAATAGAGCCTTCTTCCTCCGAAGAAGGTTGCTGCAATAGAAGGGTTGCGAGGGCTGCAAGTGAGGAGTTGCCAAAGGGCTGTGAGAAAAGAAAATAGAGAAGAGTGAGAAGTGTAATTCGAAGAAGATCTGAGACAGAGCTTGTGAGAAGAAGAAGAGAAAAAGGGAGAGAGAGAGAGATAGAGCCTCGTTCCAGAAATGCAGCCCAGTTCGTGAGATGAAGATTTAAGTGCAATTGGGTCTACATTGAAGATCTGACCATGTCTTGGCCTCTGGATCAGATCCAAGCCATTATGCTCTTAGGAGCTATATTTTTTCCTTGCTTTCCGTTGTGTTTTTCTTTATTGTTTCCTTTTCATTTCCTTTTTGGTTCTTGCCTTGTTGTGCTCAGTGCACATAAGGTGGTTGCGTACAGTTCATCACTGTGCGCAGTTTGTTCTGGGAAATCAGAATGTAGAGGATTGGTTCCTCAGGTTCCCTCTGAGATTTCGGAGAAAGAGAGGATTGAATCCTTTGGGCTTGTGAGCAGCTGGGTGATGTTTCATGTATCCCTCTATGGTATCATAGAAAGGAGGATTTGTTCCTCCGATCACTGCTTGTATTAGTGTGTCTGGTCTTGCTGGGTGCGAGATCAGGGTGAGGGATTTGTCTCCCTCGTTCAAGCTATTCGACAGCGGTTGTAGTCGAGTGTTCTCACGTTCTTGCGTTTGCAAAGGAAGCCTCACTCAGTTTGAGTGAGGCGTGGACGTAGGTCTGTGGGTAGCAGACCAAACCACCTAAAAATCACTGTCCAAGTGTGGTTTACTTGTGTTATTGCTCCCTATCTTCTACCTATTTCACAGGGTGGTTGCTTGATGTGCTCATTGTTGAGTTTATTATGCTAATCCTATCTTCTACATTCGATTCATGTTTATCTCACTTCTATCTATGATCTCCTAGTTCTGGTGGTTCTCTTTTTAATTGGTTTAGAATTCTTAAATCGGGCATAAATTCCTAGCCGGATCTATTCACCCCCCCCTCTAGATCCTAACAACGCACCTAGCAATTGATATCAGAGCAGGTCTCTGACATTATCAGATCCTAAGATCTGCAGAGAAAAGATCTTCGTGCACTATCATGTTTTTCATCTGTATGATTTTTCAATGGCTCATCCACCCATGTTTAATGGTTCTAGTTTTAATTCATGGCTAGGTAGTTTGTGTGAATTTGTCAATTCTATTAATCCGAATCTGTGGAACCTTATCTATCAAGGTCCACATAGACTACCTAAAGATAAGTCCAAATGGTCCGATGTTCATAGGAAGAAAAATAATGATAATCTTAGAGTTCTAAAGTTAATGCAAGCTACAGTTGACACTAACATATTTCCTTCTATTTCTACATGTAGCACTGCTAAGGAGATATTGGACAAGTGCATGGCCATCTATAAGAAGGAAGAGTAACATAAGTGTTTCATGGTTGACAGTATGCAAAGCCATGAAGAAGATGATGACGAGGTAAGTCCTGCATTTGAAAACTTCTCTATAGAAGATTGGGAAGATGCTTATGCTGATTTGATTGAGTCTTATGAAAAATTAAGAAAATAAAATAAAACCCTGAAAAAGAAATTGCATGATGTTGTTAACACTGGTTCTGAAAATGAAGTTGTTGAAGTTCTGAAAACTGAAAATGATTGTCTTAGAAAATAATTGAAAAATCTTGACACTGTTAGTTTAGAACTGGATAAATTTAAGTCTGAAAATGGAGTTCTTAGAAAATTCATTGATGAAGATGAAGAAAAACTCAAAAAACTTGAAGAAGAGAACAAACTGATCTCTGAGAAATTTGAAGTTGTCAAGGTGTTAAATGTGGAACTTCAGAAAAACACCGAAAAACTTGAAACTGAAAATACAAAACTCAAAAAGAAAGCTGAAAATGCATGTTCTAGTAATTCTTCATGCAATGATTGTTCATTTGTAAAATAATTGAATGAAGGTCTCCACTCTGACCTTGAATGTCAGAAGAAGCTAATTGACTCTTTAAAAGAAGAAAATAAACACCTGTTATCTAGGGCTTTGGAACTTGAACAAATAGAAGAGGAATTGAATGAAACATTAAGTTCAATGCCCAATGATGAAAAATAGGTTGAAGAAATTAAAAATTTGGAAGAACAAAATGGAAAATTGAAAGAGCTAAATCTTGCCATGTCAGAAAGACTGCTTCTGTTGGAAAAAGGAAAATATGTTTGCTTAGATGAGTCTGAAAAATTGAACAATTTGCAAAATGAAATTAATGATTACAAATTTGTCAATGAAGCTTTGAAAATTAGAGTTGCTGAGTGCGAGGAAGAAATGGCTCGTTATGAACTTAGTATCTCATCCCTCCAATGTGAGAATAATGATCTTAATGACTCTTTGTCTAAGTTTGTTGGAGGAAAGGATAACTTAGATAGACTCCTTAGAAGTAAGGTGAATTTTCCAAGAGAGGGACTGGGTTACAACCCTGTAAATAAGAAGAGTTTTGAAAATAAAATTTACACAACATTCGTGTGTTGTTCTGGGCCAACCAGCACCTCAAATCTACCAATCTTTCAGTTCACAGCTCAGAAGAATTCTAAACAAGCTGCAAGTCAGAAAATTGTGAAACAAACTGAAAAATAGAAAAAGGTTAATGATTTGCAAAAAAAGCCCAAAAACACCCCTGCTACCACTTTGCATGTTGTACATAATTCTAATGCACATACACATGCACCCAAACATAGAACTTCAAGTCAGTACTGTGGAAAAATTGGTCATATGATGCATGACTGTCGTATCATGAAATCTGATGATCTGAATGCATGCAAAAGAACAAATGGCTTCAAAAATTCAAGAAAGTTTTCAAATAGAAGAAGTTCATTTCAAAATTCCCATGTGCATACTAGAAAAAGTCATGTTGAAAATCATGTTGTCCAGAGAAGGCTAATCTAGTGTTTTTATTGTGGCAGGTCTCGTCATAAAATGCATGATTGTTTTGCTTTAAAAATGATGAATTTAAGGCATGCAGAAAACTCATTGTCCCAAGTAGGCCCAAATTGTTCTTAAATAGAAGGCCTTACTGTCATAACTGTAGAAGGATTGGCCATACAATCAAGGATTGTTGGTACTTGAGAGGAAATCTCAATTTCCATGATAGAAATGGGAAAACTTTTGCCTTCCCATAGAAATGTCAAGCATTTTCTCTGAAGAAAAATTTGAATGCTTTTATTCATTGTCATTATTGTGGGAAATCAGGACATACTATGAATGATTGTTTTGCTATGAAGCTTGATGATTTTAATGCTTTGAAATCATGGACAGCACCAGTGAGAGGTGCAGCTAACCTTTCAGGACCCAAAAGATCTTGGGTACCTTTGAATAGAAAATGAGAGTTTGTCTTTGTAGGTGTGCCTTGGAGCAAGGAAAATAAAAGGGGTTTAATAAAGAGGCAAGGCACCCGAGTTGGGAAAACCCCATTTCTATTTTTTTTACTATTTTAGTTGATGTTTTTTAGAACTCTCCTCTTAAAATATGCATATCTTGCTTTATCTGTTCAATAGGATTTCATGCATTTCATCGTGTTTAAATGTCTTAACTTTTGATGGTTGCACGAAAAACCCTATGGTATATCAAATTGTGGTATTCTAAAAGACATATCAGGTCTGTCTGGAAGTTGTCACAATGCGAAGAGTGTTCTAACTCCACCAAGTACCAAGGGAATGTTTGTGTTAACATTGGAAGTCTTAGGTTGAATACTTAAGGGGGAGTTGAAATAAATTGAGTTGCATGAGTTCTTATGTCTGCATATGTAAGTTGCATGTGTCTTCATGTATTGTTATGCTCATTCATGCTTGATCTTAGGGTTTATGAAATGGTGACATGAAAAAGGACAGGTTAGGCCTGTCTGGAAGCCTTCACCATGCACGAGGAAATACCTCCGCCCGGTACCATGGGTCAAGATTGCATACAGGGCACTTTAGATATTCATGAGCATAATTCAATTACTCCCTGCATGATCTTCATGTTAAAGTTGGTATTTCTGAGCATTTAGTTAGAGGGAGCAAGTGTCTCATGCTTTGATTAGCACTTCTCTCATGCATAATTTGCATTTAGTCAGGGGGAGTCAATACCAACCTTGCATCATTTGAATGCATATCATTGATGATAGAAAACTCAATATTTCATGCATCCATTTAGGGTTAGTCTAAATTGAAAAATGATTCTGGAAACTCTGAAGCTGGCCTGTAGACTATACAAGTCGGCTTCCTTGCATTCTCTGAAAAAGTTAGCTTCTTTGAAAAATCCTTGATCACATTTCCTCTTAAACCTTAACTCTGAAAATCTGCTTCAAAAATCCAGCATCCTCTGAGGGGGAGTCTCTCTAAGGTCTTTAGCTTACATTTTCTCAAGAGGAGTCTCTTCCTATTGGTATCAGACATTCGTAAAAACTGACATCCATGTCACTCTTGCTAAAGCTTGAAACTAGTCTGCTTGAGTATTCTTGAAAAATAGTGTTCCTTGTTGAATATTGCTGAAATACATTGAACCACATTGTGTTTAGAATAATTTCAATCTATTCACAAATTCATTAATTTGAGCAAATTATATTGAGGAATCTTCTTTTATAAGACCATATGATGACCCATAAATAAAACTGTTGGTTTGAGTTTAATGAATTCAAGAGTTTAAAAATTGAATTTCCTGAAAAAGACTGTTTTCAGACCTTAATAGGTCTCCACCAATTCTCACATGTTGTGTCCCGTGCAATCTCCTAGAATCTGAAAATTTAAGGTTTTGGTAACCTTGGTTGAGAAACTTGGATTTTTTTTTTCCAAAAAGCCTTACCTAGTGATGAATGAGAGAGTGCATACTCCATCATTCATCACCTAGGAGGTGAATTTTATTAGAAGATCAAAGATTACAATTACATCATACGAATACTGGGCATACCCAGTTTGTCCAAACGAGCAATTCCCATTATATCTGTAGGGAGCTCATCAGAAGAAAAAAAGGAATTACATTTGGATGAGCAAGCTAAGGAAGCTAGAGAATCAGCTGTTGACACCCGTTTTTTACCGATGAATCGAATCAGTTCCTGCGTCTCAGTTATTGATGTCCCGAACAGTCAATCACATGAAAGATTATTCCTCTGGCAGTATTTTGGGCTCTTCCCAGCAAAGAAGGCCTCCCTCCCTCTCATTGGATTTAACGGTCTGTTATAAACCGTTTTTCTCAATAGAACGGTCCCCACTGGGCCGTTGTGTTCCGCTGCCCCGGGTTATTTGTATCTCGTGATACGCTTTGTATAGCGGCTCAATTCCAACCGTTATAGTCAATATAGCGGTCGTCCCTGGGCCGTCATTGTTTGCCGACAAGAAAAGGGTTCAGAGGCCCGACAGTCGGTCATAGCCACGTGCTTCACGAAAAGTTGTTTGTCTGGGCGTTGACTCCTCTTTACGTATAACGGTTTTTCCAGGACCGTCATGTATATTGAACGGCCCCTCACAGACCGTCATACATGTTTGGCGGCCTTCGTAAGACCGTCATTGTTAAGGCCACCCAGATTAGACCCCCGTGATTCCAGGCGGATTAAGAGGAGAATGTCGTTGGCAATATTGACACGATGCTCTCATTTACCGGCCTTTGACCGACCGTCATTCCCCTTAACCCCTGATTAAGCTCGAAGCCCTGGGCTCTATATATATAGCTCACGGGTTCTGACAGAAAAAAGGGGGGGACCATCACGAAGTGCTGTCGAACTCCAGAGGAAAGGGGGGGACCATCACGAAGTGCTGTCGAACTCCAGAGGAAAGGGGGGGACCATCACGAAGTGCTGTCGAATTCCATCGCCAAATCTCATACAGCATCCGCCCGTTCGTCAGGGAGTGGGGGCCTTCTACATCCCTCGCAGGCCCCCGGTGCAGGGAACTTCACGCTTCATGGTCCTTCTCTGTTTGCTCACCACACACACGTCTTTTCTCCACTGCATCACACATCACATACATCATTTCGTTGGCATTTATTATCTTTCCTACTGTTTCCGGCGCCCTAAACGGGGTTTCAAAACCTCCAGGTATCGCCGGGCCATGTTCTTCCTTTGTTTTATTTCAATTAGTACACCTACTACACTATCATTTAGCTAATCTCCGTTTATCTGTGTGTTTCACCGTTTGCTTTCAGGTCAGCAACCAAAAGCACGAGGCCCGCACCTTCTGGCCGGCCAGGAGGAGTGGAGGAACGGACCCGCATTCTCCCGTAGCTTCCGAGTCCCGGCGCTTTCACCGGGTGGCGATCACGGTCAACAGCTTCATCTTTCCTCCTGTTTTTTATCTCTTCAATATTATTTAACTCGAGGAGGAATAACATATCAACACCTCTCCTTTTTTGGCGATCACGGTGGGACGTCTGATGCCCGTCGTGCTTCTGGTTTGCTGACCAATCTCTGTCTCTGTGAAGTTCAGCGGTTCTGTATCAGCCGTCATTCTGTGTACAACGGTTCTCTTCCAGCCGTCGTTATCTGGTATTCCCGCAATTATCACTGCCGTGCTCTGCTCATTTAACGGCCTTCATAGTGCCGTCATACTTGTGTAGCGGTCATCATCAGGCCGCCATTCCCGTTCTGCAGCTCTGTACTTTAGCGGCTCTTCCAGAGCCGTTATAGTCATTTCCGCGGTCTCCAGTAGACCGTTATTTTGGCGCAGAGTCTGCGGCTGGCACTTGTTATCCCTAATTGTTGTTCCCAGCATTGGTCCCCCTGCTGTCCACTTGTTATTTCTATCATATTATTGATTGCTTCATGATTTTATCATTTGATTTCATATGTGATTGCTAGATTTCTAGGTTAGGCTTTGCATGCACTCCGGTGCACCTAGGATCATTCACTTCATACTGTAGTTGCATTTCCTACCGAAGTAGGATTTCCTCTCGTCTCCATATTCCTTGGAGCCGACTAGGGAATCTTGCCGAGGACCTCCGTAAGCCCCCGTGAGCCGTGGATTCCCACACGGACGCCGGGCCGGTTGTACCATCGCCACACCGTGTCTAGGTTCCGCATACGTGGAGAGTGATCCCCCTTAGAGTCAGCCAGTTCCCCCATCATACCGTTATTAGGCTCCCAAGTGTCCGAGCGAACTCTACATTTTAATCAAAACACTAAGCCTAAGAGAAAAGAATTCTGAAAACTTGCGGTATCATTCAAAGTGTGTGCATACTTGGTTGACTCCCTTCTCGTCTCCACCTTTCATTGTGTGATTGTTTTGCTTCTACTTGTGTACTTTGGTCTTAAGTCTCTCTAGCTTGTGCATCCCATTGCATGCAGCATTGTTCCCCTCCCTCGGGATCATCTCCTAGGGACGGTTCTCTACTCTCCCTCTATTGCAACCCTTTATTCAACTCATCATCATCCAGCATGTCTTCTTTCGGGTCCATCCCCGCCCGCGAGGATTCTCTTCCTCAGGGGCTCCTCGAGGACGTCTCCGGGGTCGCCTCCTCCCTGAATGGGGAGGGGTTCGTCTTTGTTCCCCCTTCCTCCATCGCTGAGGTTGCGCCACCCACGCTCCCTCAGTTTGGCTCCCCTTCGGCGAGCCAACTACTCCAACTCATGTCCCAACTTGACCAGGATCAACTCCAGATATTCAAGCAAGCCCTCGGGGCAGAGGTCCCGCCCGCTGTAACCCTTCCTGTCTCTTCCACCCATCCTGCTGAGAGGTCCGGAGCACCGTCTGTTGCCCCAGTGGACCATACCCCTCTTCGCCCACAGGTCCTCCAGTTTCCAATATATCAATCTGGCCAGGCTTCTACCTCAGCCCACCCTCCTGCAGACAAAGGGAAGAGTCAAATTCCCTTATCTCCTCGTGCTAGTGCCCACGCGGCCGTCTCATCAGCACCACCGGCCCCTCTGGCCCAAGTGGATTCTACTCGGCTGCAGCCCGGAATAGCTCAACTCGCTTACGCTGATGTGGGTCCTTTTTGGACTCAACATCCATCTTACGGGCTCATGGCCCCCACTATCCATCCGGCTGTCTCCCATTATCCCTCGGCTTCTACTGTCCATCCAGCTGCCTCTCACTACCCTTCAGTTCCACCTCAAGTCCCTCTACCTCAACAAGGAAGTGACGATCGCTTGGCAGTTCTCCAACAGCAGATCGATCTCCTCAATAAGAGGGTTGGCCCACCATCCTTCGCAGATGCTCTCACTCCTAATTTCCGGGACATCCGATTCCCTTCTCAGTCAGAGCTCCCGACATACCGAAAGTACAACGGGAACGGCAACCCGTTCATCCACATCAAGGAATTCCTGTACGAGTCGGGACCATACCAGCATGACGATCACCTCCTTGCATATCTATTCCGGCGATCCCTGGACGGGGTGGCACTCGAATGGTTTTACGCTCTGCCACTGGAGGAGGTTGGGAGCTTCAAGACGATCAAGGAGAAATTCGTGCAAAGATTCCAAGATCGGGTCGGACCCGAATACTCATTCACGGACTTAGTGGCCGAGAAGATGAAAGCTGATGAAGACTTCGCTACCTATGCCGATAGGTGGAGGCAGATAGCCTCCCGTGTGCCCGGGCAGATTCCGGAAGAAGAAAAGATCAAACTGCTCATTTCTAATGCAACCCCTCTCTTCCGGAATGTCCTAATGTTGAATGACATCACCAGTATGCATCAACTGTACAGTCGGGCCCGGTTTATCCAGACCCAGTTTAAGGACTCCCCCATTCATTCTCTCTTCGAAGCCCAGAAGCCCAAGAGTTCCAGAAAACCACAGGGCCCTGTTACCGAGGGAGTCCAAACAAACGAGCAGGTGCAGGTAGTTAGCCAGACTGCCACCTCCCACTTCCCCCAGCAAAGCAACCCCCATTTCTCCGCATCACCTCGCCCTTCCTTTCCCACGCAGCAACACCCTCAACAACAATCTCCGCCACCACCACAACAGCCCCAGCAACCACTGCAATACCATAACACTCCCCCGCCTGCTACCTACGCACCTGCTCGTCCGGTTGCTAAAAGAGCCAACTATCCTCCTCTCCCAGAGACGCTCACTAATGTCTTTGCAGCGCTGATGCATACTGGCGATTTACAATTGCCACCTGAGCGCCCGAACATGAATCCGGCCGCCGATCTGTCCCGATATTGTGTATATCACCGGCAGCCGGGGCACACCATTGAGAGGTGTTATCATTTTAGGGACCTGGTATACGACCTGCACGAAGGTCACAGGATCGATTGGGCTCAGATGAGGAAGCTGATTGAAGATCTGAGAAGAGGGCCAGCAAGGCCGCAACAGGCAGCACCACAGCAACAGCAGTTTCAGCAACAACCTCAGCAATTCCAGCCACAGCAGCCACAGCAACAGCAGCAGCAGCCAAACTTAGGGATCCACCAAAATCCCATGCCAGTACATGCACCCGCTCCTCAACAACAACAGCAGCCGCCGGCACCGGCCCAAGTCAACATGTTACGCCACCCGGCTCCTGACGCAGGGTGGACCATTGACGATCCCGCACACCTGTTAACCTTACGCCACATCCCTACGCACTCTACCTCACCCGCCGTCTTTTCCATCCTTCGGCCTTCCATGCCTTCCACAACTTCCCCCGTCATCCATCCTTCCACCATACTTACCACTCCGAGAAGCCATATTCTCTCGCCTATCCCCCCACAACATTATACTTCCCCACCTACTATACCTTCCACTATCTTGTCCACCAATCACTGCAGTCCACTAACCGCCCCTTTACCTCACCCATCGCCCATTTTACCTTCACCACAACCTTCGCTTACTATGCCTATCATATCCCCCATCACCAAGACTGCCATCCCTTCCATTCTCATTCACCCCACTGGGTCAAGCGGGAGCCCACCTACAGCCATGCCAGCACAAAACCTTGCCCTCAGGAGCGGGCGGTTATTTCAAAGGACTTACCCCTCTACCAGTGCACCTCCCCAAATACCCTCCATCTCAGCATCAGCAGCACAAGACAATGAAGTTGACCCCGCGCCCGGTTCCACATACGACCTGTTGCAACATCTTGACCGGATGCCGGCAAAGATCTCTGTCTTGGAGTTGATCAGACGTTCACCTCTACACCAAGAAGCATTAAGGACGTTTCTGCAAAAGGTCATAGTGAACGAAGATGTGGCGGTAGACAGCTTGCCGTCAGTGTTGGCTACTGTTACCAAGGGGCCCGCTATCACATTCTCTGAGGCCGAACTCGCGCCCCCTGAAGCACGCCAAATGCCGCTATGCGTCACCATCACCTTGAACCAGGTAGTGGTAGACTCAGTGCTAGTGGACACTGGGGCTTCAATAAATGTTTGTCCATTAAGTACTCTGCGTGCCTGCAACATTTCTGAAAGTATGCTGAAGCCGACACCGACAACCATTGCCGCCTATGACAATTCCAGAAGGGCATGTCACGGGGTCATCACATTACAGGCTGAGCTAGGGCCGTTACAAATAGAGGTGGAATTCTACGTCCTAGACATAGATCCGATGTTCAAGGCTATTCTGGGTCGTCCATGGATAAATGCTCTGCAAGCGGTACCTTCCACCGCCCATCAGTGCCTGAAATTCTCCTTCCAGGGGCGGGTGGTCAAAGTCAAGAGTGTTTCCACCGTCCAGGCAGTGGACGCCATCACTGACCAGGTTCTCCCCACTCTATGGCCGAGCAATAGGCCAGTATTGTCAGTCATGGACATAAATTACCCATGGGCTTATGCGGCAGGCAAACCCATTACAACACGCAAGAATGCCGGAGCTAAGCCTAAACCCAAAAATTCTAAAGGCTGGGACATGATCATGAAGCTAGGCTATCAGCCAGGCCTTGGTCTCGGCGCGCGGTTACAGGGAAAGGCCAAACCCATCTCTGAAAGCAAGAAGATGGGTCGTCGGGGCTTAGGCTATCATAACACTACCATTCAGGCAGATTCTGGGCCACTAACCTGGGACTACCGGCAACACTTTGTAAAGGGTCCACTACAGCCCGGCACCGCAAATAAGCCACAACCCAAGGAAGAAAAGAAAGATGCTCCCATTGTTAATATTGTTGCTGACCCACCGCCGCCTCTGCAGGGGTTGGTGGGAGATCTTGAAGATTATTTTGCTGAAATGTCAAGTCTGTTTACTGATCCAGCCACTCAAATGAAGGAGACAGAGATGCCCATGGTTAGGCATGCTCTGATAAGGCCACAGAAGATACAAGAGGCAGGAAGCTCCGACATTTCCTTCTTTATTCCTCCTGCTCATTTGGCCTCAACAGTTTACCCAAACTTTGTGATTCGATCCCCTCCAATACTGGTCAAACCGTGTTTCACGGGGAGACCGTCAAAAATTCTATTCATTCCCTCCAATTGCGGGCACTGTCCGCCCATTGATCTACTCGATCTATCTTCACCTCCTTCTCCTAATCCCCGAGTTCACGGGATGTGGTTCTCCCCCGATACCTTCTTCTCTCTCTTTCCTCAATTCTTCACAAAACAACTCCTTCCTCTGCCTCCACCTTCTGATTCTGATTCTTCTTGCTCTCTTCTGGTAGTAGAAGATACCCAAAAAAAAACGTCAACTTTCAAACTTACATTTCAGTCGAAGACTATGCTGTCTTCTGCTCATCCACTCCCCAGGGGCACCAAACCCCTGCTCCTTTTCCACTAGATTTTCTGTCTCCTAGGGTAGATGTACAGGTAGTTGAGTCTCCTAGGTTAGTCGAGTCAGTCAGGGTAGAAGCATGTTCTCCCTTAGATAGCCCATCCACCTCTGCAACGCCACCACTGGCATGTCACTCCCGTTCCATTCCCGATAGGTTCCTACAGGATCTGGCCTTGAGATGCCAGGCCCTCCTCAGATGCCCAGAATTCATAGCCACCACCGTCTCCTTAAAAGAGGATGAGGATTCAGAAGGCCGGGTGTGGAGCAATGACGGACTAGGAGTGTATGAAATTGTAGACGAGAAAGACCCAGCGGATGATGAGGAAAGTGATGTGGAGGACATTGCTGACCTATACGCACAAGGATTGAGAAGATTCGACGAACCCTCGTCAGCAGTGGATGAACCCACTAAAGAAATCAATTTAGGAACCGAAGAGGATCCCAGGCCCATATCTATTGCAGCTGATCTCCCTCCTAAGGTAGAAGAGGAGCTCATCAAGGTTTTGAGAGAGTACAGCGATTCTTTTGCCTGGTCCTACGAGGACATGCCGGGTCTCGACCCCGCTTTAGTGGAACACAGGTTAATCTTAAAGCCAGGGGCGATTCCTGTTAAACAAAAGCTCAGAAGATTCCACCCACATATGGCCTTGAGAATGAAAGAAGAGGTGGACAAATTACATAAGGCCAGATTCATCAGGGTTGTGCTTTATCCACAGTGGGTGGCCAATATAGTCCCGGTAATAAAAAAGGATGGCAAAGTCAGAATTTGTATTGATTTCAGGGACTTAAACAAAGCATGTCCGAAAGACGATTTCCCGCTTCCTCACATCGATGTTTTGGTAGATAATACCGCTGGGTTTGAGGCTCTCTCGTTCATGGACGGGTATTCAGGATACAACCAAATCCGTCTTGCTCTAGAAGATCAAGAGAAAACCTCCTTCACCACGCCTTGGGGCACCTACTGCTATGTCGTCATGCCATTTGGATTGAAGAACGCAGGTGCTACCTATCAACGGGCAATGGTGGCCATCTTCCACGACATGATGCACGTCTACATGGAGGCCTATGTGGATGATATTCTGGTGAAGTCGAGGACAAAAGAAGAACACCCCGCCATTTTAGCCAAAGTGTTGCAAAGGGCTAGGGAATACCAATTGAAGATGAATCCTAAGAAATGTGTCTTTGGAGTCGCATCCGGGAAATTACTTGGGTTCATGGTTAGCAAACGAGGGATTCAGATTGATCCTAATAAGGCAAAGGCCGTAATGGAAATGCCACCGCCTAAGAATCTTAAGGAGCTTCGTGGTCTGATTGGGCGTTTGCAGTTCGTTAGAAGATTCATATCTCAACACTCTCAAAGATGCCGCCCATTCTACGACTTATTAAAGGCGGGGGCCGAGTTTAAATGGAACGAACAATGTCAGAAGGCCTATGAGGAGCTTAAGGTTTATCTGTCCAACCCTCCTGTCTTGCAACCTCCTGTCCCCGGAAAGCCTTTGATCCTATACATTTCTGTCGCTGAGGATTCCCTAGGTGCTGTCCTGGCACAAGTGGATGATGAAGGAAGAGAGAGGGCAGCATATTATCTCTCCCGATTGTTCAATTCTGCCGAATCCCGGTACACTGCCATGGAGAAGACTAGTGCAGCATTGGTATGGGTAGTTCAGAAGTTAAAACACTATTTCCTAGCCCATGAGGTAAGGTTGATCTCTAGAATGACCCAATCCGCTACCTCCTCGAGAAACCCGTCCTCTCTAGTCGATTAGCTCGCTGGCAGAGCTTTCTCTCTCAATTTGATATCACCTTCGTCGTCCAGAAGGCCATCAAGGGGTATGCTATTGCTGAGCATCTTGCTCATTCTCCTATCCCCTACACTGATTCAATCCAGGACGAATTCCCTGATGAACACCTTGCAGTTATCTCTCATCCGCCTCCCTTTTGGTCTCTACATTTCGATGGCGCGCTCAATTCCCAGGGCCGTGGCATCGGCGCTGTCCTCCTTACTCCCGAAGGTATCACCGTCCCTTTTGCCTACCAGCTCTCTTTCTCTGCCACCAACAACATAGCCGAGTATGAGGCTCTCCTAGCTGGACTAAAGCACGCCTATCTCTTAGGCGCACGATACCTCAACATCATGGGAGATTCTCAATTGGTGCTGCGTCAAGTTCTGTCAACTTATCGCACCCGTGACCCCAAACTAAAGCCATATCAAGATTTGGTCACACTCTTGGCTAGACAATTTAGCAAACTCATCTACGTTCATGTTCCCCGATCTCAAAATATTCTTGCTGATTCATTAGCATCTCTCGCTTCCTCTTTATCCTTCTCCCTTAGTCGTTCCACTGAGACCATTGTGGTCCAACGGATGGACGCTCCCTCTCTGCAAGATCCTTGGTTTGCTAACCTTAGGAAGATTATGGAAGAGAAAGCGGCTAAAGAAGAGGTTAAGGAAGTATCCTTAGCAGAATTGGAAGAAATCTTGGACGAAGATGAGTTGCCATGGTTCCATGAGATTGAGCAATATTGTCGGGATGGTTCTCTCCCGGAGGAAGCCAATGCGACACAAAGAAAAGCCATCAGAAGAGTCGCCTCGAGGTATACAATCGTTGCAGGAGAATTGTACAGGCGCGCTCTCAATGGAGTTCTGATGCGGTGTTTAGATGACGATGAAGCTTGGAAAGTAGTGGAAGCTGCTCACTCCGGTGAATGTGGAGGTCACGTGAATGGACAGGCATTGGCTAAGAAGATCCTTAGGCAGGGCTACTACTGGCCAACCCTAGAGGAAGATTGCTCTACCTACGTCCGTAGGTGCCTTCAGTGCCAGCTCCATGCTGACAAAATCCACGCCCCTGCTTCATCTCTTCGCCCACTATCCGCCCCATGGCCTTTCTCCATGTGGGCCTTTGATATTGTCGGTCCGTTAGGTGACCCTAACGCCCAAGTAAAACAGAAATCCTTCATCCTCACCGCTACAGAGTATTTCACGAAGTGGGCGGAAGCTGAAGCCTATGCAGAGATCAAAGCTACCACAGTTTGCCGCTTCATCACAAAGAACATCATCTCGCGGTTCGGGGTACCAAGCGACATTGTCACCGACAATGGGCCACAATTTGTGTCTCAAGAACTCCAGGACCTCTGTAAGAAATTTGGTATTGCATTGCATCATTCATCACCATATTATCCACAAGGCAACGGTCAAGCCGAAGCCACCAATAAAACCCTTCTTAAAATCATCAAGAAAACGTGTGAATCCCACCGGCACGCTGATTGGGCTGATAAATTGATAGACGCTCTATGGGCTTATCGCACCTCTGTCCGAACTCCCACAGGGCAGACTCCCTTTGCCCTCACCTATGGGATGGAGGCGGTACTCCCGTATGAGATTCTCATCCCTTCCCTAAGAGTGCAGCTAGATAAGGAACTTAATCTCGACGAGCGTCGAGAGGCGTTACTAGCACAGCTGGAACTGTTAGATGAGAAGAGGTTAAATGCGGCCAATCACGCTTCTGTTTATCAAAAGCGGGTCTCACGTCATTTTCAAAAGAAGGTAATCGAAAGAAAGTTTGAAATAGGTAATATGGTTTTGAAAAGGAAATTCATCCGAACAGGTGGTCCAAGGGCTAAGTTGCAGCCAAACTGGGAAGGGCCGTTCGTCATCAAGGAAGTCTATCCAGGTAATGCCTATCGGTTGACGAACTCAGAAGGAGAAGAACTGGCAAATCCGTGGAACGGGTTATATCTCAAACGCTTCTATCCCTAAAAAAAGAGTCTAACCACGTGCTTCCCTAGCAATGCAAGCTTCCCCTGTTCATAAGAATCACTGAGAGAAGCTGAACACACAAACACGACCCTTTGGTCCTGTCCCCAGTTCCGCCAAACACCGTTTCCCGGGGCCACACTCTGGAGGAAAGTTGTAGTCCCTGTACGTTTCTTGCTTCGGCTGAACCCAAGAATGAGGAGTAAATAAGGAGGCGATGCCTGACCTGGGTACCCTAATACGAGATAAGTCTCAAATAGGGGCAGTTCGTTATGACCTGAAGCCACAAGAAAAAGAAAGAAAAAGAGAGAAGAAGAACAAAAAGAAAAAAATGAATAAATGAAAATATTTGGGAAATTGGAACAACTAGGCATAGCAAGAATGACAAATGTGGTGGCTTAAGGTTCGATGACGAACACCAAAACCCCGACACAACAGACCGAAGCTTTGAGGGGCACCCAGGAAAGAATTCAAGTCTTAAAAACTCACATGACGGGTGTAAGCTTGTCTCCATATTCTTTTTCTTTTCAGGACAAAGCTGAGTACCCTGGGGGTGGCCCTGGCAGAACACCGTCAGGCAAATAAAAGTTCGGGCCAGGAGGGTCCCTTCAATCACACGCCAATCTCAGGAGGAATCCTCAGGTTACGAGGGAGGCATGTCTTGTTACGGAAGCATCGGTTTTCAAAACCCAAAACAATGAATATTTCAAAATCCAAAACATTGAATATTTCAAAATCAAAAAAAAATCAAATATTTCAAAATCCAAAAACAACAAATATTTCAAAATCAAAAAACAACAAATATTTCAAAATCCAAAAACAACAAATATTTTTAAAAAAAAACTTAAAACCAAAAAACATTGAATATTTCAAAATCCAAAAATATTGAAAACATTAAAAAAAAATCCAAAAATATTCATGACTTGCATTCATGACATGCATGCATTGCATTGTTATCATTTCTCTTTTCCTTCGCTTATTTAATAAGGCTTGCCCCTTGACCAAAAATCAAGTACTGGTTACCTCCGCACTTGTCACAAGGCAAGGGGCTAAGCCTAAAACAGATTTAACCTGTTTCATTGCTAATAGTGTGCAGGACGATGGAGCAAGAAGACGAAGTAACAACAGAACAACTGCAAGGGGCAAAATCAGTCACTCCAACTTTTATTCCTGATACAAACAATTCTCACTCTCAAACAAGGCACTCTCACTTATCAAGCATCATAAAAAGGAAGGAAAGTACAATCACTCAATCCTCCGCTGGGCATTCCCGCAGGGGCACATCTCTCTCAGTTCTCTGATATACGCCTGGCGAGTCTCGGTCGCCTCTTCCACCTCTGCTGGCAAGGCACGCACCTTGCTGATTCCCCACATCGCTAGTGCACTCCTCACACTCTGCTCATCGTGCTCAGTGCCAATCTGTCTAGCCTGAAGAGAAGGGAAGTGCGACAACGGAGGAAGCAGGGTCCGCGGTACCCCGACCTGCAAATGGCACCTGTGTGGATAATACACGGCCAGTACGGTATCACTCACTAGCCTCAAATCCAGACCCTGTCCTCTGGGCAGTCTGATCTCCGTAGTCACCAAGAAGTTAGGCCGCATCACGAGCCTCTCCACGGGTAGCCGACTCAGGTACCTGCGCCATTCTTCTCTGGTCCGCATATCCCCCGTACGGCACTCCACCTGCGAAGAGAAACCAAACCCGCCACCGATAAAGGAAAGTGGATGGCTCCCGAAGATCCTACTCTCAGTCTCTATGCCTGCCCTAGGGATAAACTTCAGTCTCACGCCCACCCAACACTCTAAGAGAATCATAGAACCAAACAGTGGACCACTCAGGGCAGCAGAGCTAAGCCCTTCATAAAAATAGGCTAAGATAGCCTGGGAAATAGAAAGCCCTCTCCATAAACCACTGATGGTGCTAAGGACGGGAAGATCTAGCACGTGGTCGGCTGACGGAAAGAGGATAGCACCACACAAGCAAATGGATGCAGCCTTGGCAATAGCCTCATGCCACCCGCATTTGTTCTTACAATGTGCCACCACCCACTGGCTGAGAGGAAGAAGGTGAATATGACGGGCTCCCACAAAGGTCTTGATCTCACTCGGGTCTTCTATGAACTCGCTAAAGATGGCAACTGGATCTATAGGGGCAACTGTGTGACACACTAGATCCTCCTCCCCAACCCTAGACTTAGGGAGAGACAGATAAGCCTCTACTTCCTCTAAAAGGACGGTGGCCTCAAAGGATGGAAAGATAAAAGTGTGGGTCTGTGGGTGCCACATTTCTACAAGGGCTGAAATACTGTGCCAGTCAAAGGAAATCTTTTGGAAGTTACGACCTAAGAACAGCAAGGATTGTAAGTGCCAAGAACTAAGGATGTGGGTTACCCCTAGGGGCAAGGCACGAACCATGGGAGCCACCCACTTAAGAGAAGAGTATCGGCGAGAGCCAGGAAGGAGCTAAAAAGGAGAAAACGAGGAAAGTAATGCAGAAAGAAAGAGATATTAGACGAAACAGAATCAAATGAACCAAGTTTGAAGTGATTTAAACATACCTCTCTAGAAGGATTTGAACTGAGATGTCGAGGATAGAACCCAAACGCGCAATCTCCTCTCGCTCCTTCCTCGCAGCCTTAGGGCCTGAATGGTCTCCCTCACCCAAAGAATGCTCACCAAAACTCCTCTTCATGATGATTTGGTGGTGATTTAGAGGGAAGAAACTTAAGAAGAAGAAGAAGAGGTTGGGTTCAGGCTGAAGGCAGAGCACCCCTTACTTATAGGAGGTCTCATCCCGTGTTTCGCTCCACTGGAACGCATGATGCACGAGAGCACACCAGGATTGAATGGGCTTAAGGGAATTCAATTTGGCTTCTAAGATCGTGCTGATTGGCGGTCGTACGATAGACCGTCATTCATTTTTTGAACGGCCCAAGGGAGACCGTCATTCTCATGTCCACGGTCTACCCTGGACCGTCATTTTTAGTCGGCCTGCGCCAATTAACGGTCTACACTTGACCGTTATATTCCATGACGGCTATGGCGTAGCCGTCATTCTTAAGCAACCCACGGCCCTGTCTTGGCCGTCATTCTTGCCAAAACGGTTTTTGCCTGGCCGTTGTTCTCTAAACTCATGAGCTGCCTCACCTCCACTCGCGTCACTCACCCTGAGTCGGCGTGCCTCACCTCCACTCGCGTCACTCACCTCGAGTCGGCGTGCCTCACCTCCGCTCGCGTCACTCACCTCGAGTCGGCGTGCCTCACCTCCGCTCGCGTCACTCACCCTGAGTCGGCGTGCCTCACCTCCACTCGCGTCGCTCGCCCTGAGTCGGCATGCCTCACCTCCGCTCGCGTCACTCTCCCCGAGTCGGCGTGCCTCACCTCCGCTCGCGTCGCTCACCCTGAGTCGGCGTGCCTCACCTCCGCTCGCGTCGCTCACCCTGAGTCGGCGTACCTCGCTACCTCTCACGCAGCTCACCCGAGTCTGTCATCGCCTCCCTCACCCATTGTCATTCATACATACACTCATCCATTTGCATACATTCATACATCCATACAAAAACTAAAAAAAAGGGGGTGCATCATATATACATATCATCATCCCAAAAACATAAAAATCTCATAAAAAAAAAGAAAAAAAAGGAAAAAGTACAAAATCAGGCCTCACCCTCTGGCCTGTCACTGTCTCCACCTCCCTCCTGTCTCTTCGCTGGCGGGGCCATCGAAGAAGTCTCAGCATCATCGCGACGTCGTCGTCGCTCATCACTCTCGTTCCTCTCCCGCTGAGAGGAACTCGCCAGGTAACGTCTCACCGAGGTGTGAGTAGCCTGGCTGCCACTCGGTACGACCGATCGGCTCCTCGAACGGCTCATCGTCATACCCTGAACCTGGCCCCGCAGCACAAGGGCCTCGGTCCTGAAAGGCTCCAGCTCCGCTATCGTCACTCGGTGGCGCTCCACCTCCTCTCGGTAGCGCTCCACCTCCGCTCGGTAGCGCTCCACCTCCGCCCGGAGAAGTCCCGTCTCAAGAGCGTCGGCCGGCTGAGCTCGCGCAAGCTGCTCACGCAAATGGGCCGCCTCCCTCTCAGCCACGAGCCGCAGCACCTCTCGCTCCTGAGACGCTGCTCGCTCTCGCTCCAGCTCTGCCTGTGACTGCTCCAGCTCGGCAGTCAGCATAGGATGAAGTCCTCTCACCTTCTCCCGGAACTCGGCAGCCTCTGCCGACTGGAGCCGCCTCACCTCCTCCTGAGCCTCGGCTAACTCCGCCCTGGCTCGAGACGCCGACCTCTGGGCGCTCACAGTCGCCTCCTGGGCCCGAGCCTCAACCTGCACCAACTCAGCCCGTAGGTGGGCCACCTCCTCTCTGGCACGGGTAGCCTCCTCCATAGCAACCCTCACGTCGTCCACCTGCATGCATCAAACATTAGCACATTCCATTCATATCATGCACAAATAAACAAAGGAAAGCGTCAGAAGTGTACCCGCACGGCAAGCTCGCTCTCCGCTGCCTCGGCCCGCTCCACCATCCGCTGGAACTCGGCATCCCGGGCTGCTCGGTCGGCCGGTGTCTCAACAGAAGAAGAAGAAGGAGCCTCCGCTCCACGCCTCTGAGCAGCCTCAGCTCGCTGCACCCAAATATCCCAGGACAGTCACATGCATAAACATCATATAGAAATGTAAGAGTCCAGAGTTTAGGAACATACCAGTAACTCGAGGGCTCGGCGAGCCTCATCCCTCTCCTGGATGGTGGCATGAAGGAGCCCCTGCAGCTCCGCTAAGCGTCCCTCAGGGTCAATCTGCATGTCGAAAGGAAGTCAGTACAGCATATAGAAATCATAAAGCATGTAGATTAAGTCTGAGTTTAGAATTGTACCGGTCGGCGTGATCCTCGGAACACGCGGTCTCCGTAATGCCTGACGTACGCAGTCACGTACGCCGCATCACTGTCAGCACGAGCGGTCACCACACGCCCACCTGCCTGCCAGTCGGCAACCTGCTCGGCGTTCCGCGCCGCCCAATCGCACTGCTGAGTCAGCCCTCGGGTGCTCCGCGTCACCCTCTCCCTCGCGCTCTCCTGCGCCGGGAAGTCTACCACGGGCTGAGAGACGCCGGTCGTCCTCATCACCAGCCGGGAGTAAAGGGGCTCCACTACATTCATGCAGTGTAACCACACATCACGCCCGGAGAAGGTGAGAGCTCTCACCACCCACGGCTGCTCTGTCACGTCCTCATGTGCATAAGGAGTCCACTGCACCTGCATACATCAGCAATCACATCAACATCATATAAAACAAGCATTTTCCAAATAAAGGCTAAGGTTTAGAAGTCGTACCGAGGCGCGAGGAAGCATGTCGACATCGTCCTGCAGGTCGCGCACCTGCCGTGTCAGGGTCCCTGACCCCCGAGTCGGCTCCCACCGTCGCAGAATGGGGAAGAGCCCAGGGCGGGACTCTAGTCCCCTGTACAGAGAAGGCAGCCGCACGTAAGCCCATGCCTGCATCATGCACAAGTCGTCAGCATCTAGAGTCTAGGTCCTAGGAAATTGCATGAGTTCTGAGTCAGAGTCGTACCTGGAGAAGGGGAGAGAAGCCCCCCAACATCGTCCGTCGGGACGTCGAGCTGAGGCTCTCAAAAAGGAAGGCGAGTACACCAGCACCCCACGCGTAGTCTCCCACGTGCTCTAGGTCCTCGAGGAACGGAAGAAGTCGGCAGTGGATGACGTCCGCACGCGTAGAGAAGAGGAGTCGCCCGAACAAGAACATCAGGAACCGCCGAAGAACCGTGTCCGCCTCTGCACCCGGTCCTGCTGCTACTCGAGGCCGCACGCGCGTCACCAGCCGGTCCAAGTGCTCCTCTGGACGCTCGCCCACTGCAAGTCCGGCCCGTCGCAGCCCTAGGCTGTCCTGGAGAGCTGCCCGCGGAAGAAGCGTGGTCTGCCGACGTGTCGTCTGGAGTGCAAGCCCCAACAGCCTCTCGGCCATGCCGCGGTAATCGGGGAAGGAGATCCCAGTCACCGGTAGACCGTGCACCTGCAAACCAGTGAGCCTGGCCACGTCCTCTAGCGTGGGGACCATGTGACCCCACGGGAAGAGGAACGTGCGACTCGCCGGATCCCAGCGGTCGTGCAGGGCATAGAGAAGAGGTGTGTCAAAGCGACACACCTCAACACTGAGGAATGGGGCGAACCCCATGGCAGCCAGCCTCTCCCGCTGAAAGTCCGGCAGTGCAAGATACACTGACCGAACCTGCAGCCAAGAGATACGGGTCCGACGCTTTCCCTGCATTCATTCATTCATCTCATTAGTTTCATATTTCTTAATAACAAAAAGAAGGGGGGGTTACCCTGTGATGTTCATCATTTTAGTTGTTGAGTGTTCAACGGCCTTCCCCTGGCCGTTTTGTTGCCTATGACGGCCGTCCATGGACCGTCCTATCCTGTGATGTTTTGAATAAAACGGCCATTCCTGGGCCGCTGTTCCAT
Organism: Amorphophallus konjac; assembly: GCA_022559845.1. Taxonomy (NCBI): domain Eukaryota; kingdom Viridiplantae; phylum Streptophyta; class Magnoliopsida; order Alismatales; family Araceae; genus Amorphophallus; species Amorphophallus konjac. Next base: position 76,618,940 of record CM040128.1, on the reverse strand, counting down.
TCACAACGGTTGTCCGTGAACCGTTGTTCTGAGGTTTGTGAATCATTCAACGGCCCTCCTAGGGCCGCGGTGCTATTTTGAACGGTCCAATGGGGACCGTATTGTTCTGAATGCTAAGGGTTGCTACGTTAGGGTCAACGGCCACTCCTGGACCGCTGTTCTGTTTGACGGTCCGTTGGGGGCCGTTTTGTTCTGAGGTGACCTCGAAGACCGGGTGTGTTTAACGGCCTCTCCTGGGCCGTTTTGGTCTGATTGGCGGCCCGATGGGGACCGTCATTCCGTCATCTCTTCCGACGACGGCGAGTTCCGCCCCGCACGCCGTGGACAGCCCCCCATTCCCCCATGCTATGCAAAAAGAAGGCGAGAGGGACCTACCTCCGAGCCCCGACGCCTCTTGGCCGGGCGTGGTGCTTCCGCCGCCGCCTCGCCGCCTCCCGCACGATCGCCGTCGGTGCCGGTCGCGCCCTCCTCCACGAGCATGAGGGCGAGGTCGTCGACGGAGAAGTCCTCTCCGGCCGAGGTCGCCTCTGCCGCCGCTCCCGTCGTCTCCTCGGCCGCCGAAGGGGTCGTCTCTGGCGAGGAATCCGTCACGTCTAACAGCCGCTCGCCGCCGTTACCACCGCCGGTCACCATCGCCCGAGAGAGAATGAAGAGGAGGATGATAGAGAATGAGAGAGAGAGAGCCGGGGAGGCCATCGTGAGCGAGAGAGAGAGAGAAAGAGAGAGAGAATGAGAGTAAGGGGCGCCGCTTCCTCTTCTCCTCCTCTCTTCCTGCCGTTACGGTAGGAGGAGGGAAGGGGAAGGGGTTTATATTTTTGAACCGACGTTGAGAATGGCGGTCTAGCGATAGACCGCCATACCATAAGAACGGCTACCTGAGGGCCGTTATTCTGCAAACGGTTACTTAGCATTGAACGGCCTTCCTATGACCGTTAAAGATCCATATGGCGGTTTACCATGAGCCGTCCAATTTAAGAACGGTCACCTCTGAGCCGTTGAACTGTTGAATGTATCATTATTGTGAAATTCATGTGCCAATGAGTTTTGATTGCAGTTAAAGCTAAACAACATCAATGTCCCGCCGTTACGCCTGCACAGGTAAGTCAGGTATGGCCCTCAATCCCTCAAAACTCTTATTGCATTACTATATGGTAATAAACATCTATCTCGAGAACCAGTCGATTCTTCACGCATTCCAGGATCTGACGTTCCCCGTCAACAAAAACACATGATGATCTAGGTATGCGTGTCTAATCTTCGGAAAGGCCGCTAAGTTGGAAGAAGTCAGGGGACGACGGTTCTCTCTTGCACGCCGTGGTTGCAAGAAGTGTCCTGACCCTGACTCATTCAGTTCTGCAATAATATTCTCGAGTATTTTATATTTTTATCCTTTGTTTGCATTCGATTTTACATGTTTCTTTCTTTTAGCCCAGCATGCATCACAAGCACCTTTTGAGCATTCACGACCTACGGTCTGCCTGAGAAATGATCTTGCGTATGATTGACTGTTTTCTGTGTTCCATGTCCCACCGAAGGAATAATTCCACTCAAAATTAGAAGGTATTTCTTTGGACCTAATTGTTCGGTTCTGATGAATTAAGTGTTTCCCTCGTCTGGAGTTTTAAAATCCTTTTAATTTCGCTATTACCAGCTTCTATATCGCCTCATTTAGGACCACAGCTTGTCCGCCGACGAGGCCGCTCCTTGCTCTTTTACCTTAGTTCCTCCAGATTCAGGTTTAACACTCAGTCCCACAGTACCTTGCAAATTGGTTCGAAGGTTGCCGGAAGATTTCTATGGCTTATTGGTATGAAACGGGTGTCGTATTGCCTTAACGCCCGCTTTTGCAGTCCACTCCGCTTCATCTCCGCTACAACTCCATGTTCCATGACGCCTCCACTACACCTCCGCTCGTTCCCTTGCAAGGCGGACGTTAAGGAGGGGCATCTGTTGACACCCGTTTTTTACCGATGAATCGAATCAGTTCCTGCGTCTCAGTTATTGATGTCCCGAACAGTCAATCACATGAAAGATTATTCCTCTGGCAGTATTTTGGGCTCTTCCCAGCAAAGAAGGCCTCCCTCCCTCTCATTGGATTTAACGGTCTGTTATAAACCGTTTTTCTCAATAGAACGGTCCCCACTGGGCCGTTGTGTTCCGCTGCCCCGGGTTATTTGTATCTCGTGATACGCTTTGTATAGCGGCTCAATTCCAACCGTTATAGTCAATATAGCGGTCGTCCCTGGGCCGTCATTGTTTGCCGACAAGAAAAGGGTTCAGAGGCCCGACAGTCGGTCATAGCCACGTGCTTCACGAAAAGTTGTTTGTCTGGGCGTTGACTCCTCTTTAAGTATAACGGTTTTTCCAGGACCGTCATGTATATTGAACGGCCCCTACCAGACCGTCATACATGTTTGGCGGCCTTCGTAAGACCGTCATTGTTAAGGCCACCCAGATTAGACCCCCGTGATTCCAGGCGATTAAGAGGAGAATGTCGTTGGCAATATTGACACGATGCTCTCATTTACCGGCCTTTGACCGACCGTCATTCCCCTTAACCCCTGATTAAGCTCGAAGCCCTGGGCTCTATATATATAGCTCACGGGTTCTGACAGAGAAAAAGGGGGGGACCATCACGAAGTGCTGTCGAACTCCATCGCCAAATCTCATACAGCGTCCGTCCGTTCTGACAGAAAAAAGGGGGGGACCATCACGAAGTGCTGTCGAATTCCATCGCCAAATCTCATACAGCATCCGCCCGTTCGTCAGGGAGTGGGGGCCTTCTACATCCCTCGCAGGCCCCCGGTGCAGGGAACTTCACGCTTCATGTTTCTGTGTTTCTAGTCCTTCTCTGTTTGCTCACCACACACACGTCTTTTCTCCACTGCATCACACATCACATACATCATTTCGTTGGCATTTATTATCTTTCCTACTGTTTCCGACGCCCTAAACGGGGTTTCAAAACCTCCAGGTATCGCCGGGCCATGTTCTTCCTTTGTTTTATTTCAATTAGTACACCTACTACACTATCATTTAGCTAATCTCCGTTTATCTGTGTGTTTCACCGTTTGCTTTCAGGTCAGCAACCAAAAGCACGAGGCCCGCACCTTCTGGCCGGCCAGGAGGAGTGGAAGAACGGACCCGCATTCTCCCGTAGCTTCCGAGTCCCGGCGCTTTCACCGGGTGGCGATCACGGTCAACAGCTTCATCTTTCCTCCTGTTTTTTATCTCTTCAATATTATTTAACTCGAGGAGGAATAACATATCAACATCAGCAACTTTGTTTCCTTCCCTGTAGACATGGGCAATAGAGTCCTTCTCAGAAAGAAGAGTCCAAATCTCTCTAGCATAAGAAAGAATAGACCAGGGGCATTGAATTTCCTTTTTGATAATGCGAACTAAAGAATTGGAATCACATTCAATAAGAGCAGAGTTGGTATCAATAGTGTGAAGATACTTGATACCATCAAGCAAAGCTCGAGCTTCAGCAATTATACTATTAGCAATGCCATAGGAATGAGAATAGGCAAGGATGATGTTGCCGTTACTGTCTCTAATAACACCCCCTCCCCCAGATTCACCGTTGCTTTTGCATGCACCATCTGTGTTGAGTTTGAGAGAGGGCCAGGGGGGCCAAATCCACTTGATGATCTTTAGTTGAGGGTTGGACATTGCCCGAGTGCAAATTCCGAATTCCTCCAGGCATTTCTTCTTAATACTGTCAGATTCCTTTAAATTTGCAACATCACACAGAGTCTTGACTTTAAAGATAATGTGATGAAGGAGCCCATTGTTAGAAATGGATTTGCCATCATATTTTGCAGCGTTCCTTGCTTTCCATATCTCCCAATGACCATAACCAATAACTGCCAGAATAAATAATCCATGAGCAGATTTTTGGTGAGTATTAACCACATTTTGGCATATAAAGGCTCCCATTGAATTGGAGTTCATTTCCAGCCCCAAATAACTGAAATGAGACCAGATATGTTTAGCTAAGTCACTTTGCAGGAAAATGTGCTTGATAGTTTCTTCGCAGTGCCATCTGCAGCAGCAGCATTTGGAACATAAATGAATACCCACCCGCTGAACATTGTTATCAGTAGGAAGAGCATTCAAAACAATTTTCCAGAGTAGAATAGAAATTTTTGTAGGGAGCCATTTGGACCATAACCGGGTCCTGGGAAACTCAAGATGACTGGGGTTTATGCTAGATAGCACCTGGTAGGTGGACGCCACCGTGCAAGTCCCTGTGGAAGATAAACTCCAGGCCTGAAGATCCGAATTTTGAGACAGATTAAAACTGTCAATGACTGATTTAACAGATTCAGGAACTGATCCGTCCATAATAACATGGTTGTTATTTGAATGCTGCATCAAGTAGTCATGGACTGTAATGCTGGTATTAGGGATACTAGAGGGAGGGACATAATCAATTAACCTGTGGTTGCCAATCCATTTATCTAGCCAGAAGTAAGTGGTGTGACCATCACCGACAACCACCCTTTTATGATGTAAGATGATATCTCTAGCCTTTATCCAGCTCCTCCTGTTGAAACCATTCATGTTTTTGAAGTGAACCTCACTGAGGTGACGCTGCCCAATGTACTTAGTTCTAAAAAAACTGGCCCAAAGTGAATTAGATGACATGCAATTCCACAGCATCTTGACTCTAAGTGCAGTGTCCATGAGTCTGAGAGACATAATGCCAAGGCCACCTTGGGATAGAGGGCGGCAAATATTCTGCCAAGAAATCCAGTGTCTTTTCTGACCTTGAATGGAGGAACCCCCAAAAAAATTGGCAAACAGTTTATCCAGAAGAGAATAGATTAAGTATTGTGTTTAAAAAGAGAACAATCTGACAAATTCCAAAGGGCAGCATATGATAAAAATTATGAATCAATGCTCAAGATAGAGCAATGGCTAATGGTTCACTGAGAAACTTGGCCCTTCATCAAAGAAATGAAGTGAACTATGTCATGAAGTGTCTTTGCTATCTCTGCTCAAAATGAAGCAGAATAGTTAGTCTCACTGAGTAACTAGGGGTGCTGGCGTCTAAACAACGTGCATCCTTATGTCAAAAGGTGTGGGCTACACTTGAATGCTCTTAGAAATTATAAGCCAAAAGAAAAATCTGAAATATGACCAAAATGTCAGAAAAAATGCTATAACTCTGAGGTAAAAATTAAAAATGTTAAATATGTTTAATCTCAATACTAGTTTTTACACTACAAGAAAAATGGAAAATATCGACGGTATTTTTCGACTAAAAAATTTTCGTCGGCAATACGTCGGAATGTTTTATCTTTCTGACGGAAATATATTATGTCAGAAATTCGTCGGTAATTACCGACTATTTTTTGACATAATTTTTTTGTCGGAAATACGTCTGAAACTTTCGACAGAAAAAATTAACGTCGAATATTTCGGACGTATGTCCGACAAAAATACGTTTCGTCGAAAATAAATAAATGCAAGTTAAAATATATGAATAGTTTATGATGGATAAATTTAAGGTCGAACATTCATCGGAAATTTGCCGACGTATCTCCAACAAACCTTTATCCGTCGAAATATTTCGATATATTTCCGACTGATCTTTTATCTATCGAAAAATGATTGAATAGTTTTCCACCCTTCATATTATTAATAAACATTATTATATTGTTATATTTATTAATTAACACTTTTATGGTTTTTCGTCAGTTTTGTAATTATTTTATGGTTATTGGCAAGTGGACCAATGGGAATTCAGAAAAATAAAATATTTTATCCACTTGAATTCCCTTTGATGTTGCTTGAGTCACCTTCTTCTCGTAGACACACGAAAGTCACCCTGGTTTTTATGGTTGCACGCCCTTTCTTCTCATTTTTTATGTCTGTGATTTTCTCTTCGTTATGTAAGCACTCCCTCTTTGCAGGGTATGGAGACCCACAGAGGTTGTTATGACAAAGAAGGACTATTGACATAATCCTGATAAAAAACTCTTTCATCTGTAAACATAGCAGTTTATCTGTTCAGACGCTTATTAGACACCGTAAATTAGTAGAACTGGCGATAATCTCGTTCCTTGATCTCAGATGAGTTTAATCAGTGTCATTTGATGACTAAGAAAGTTTCAGATCCGTGTTGGTAGAGTAATTAGGAAGCCCATACATGGTTAAACCCTACAAACGAACTTGAGTTTCTTCAAGTTTCACTGCCTTGAGCTATTTGTCACTGTTACATAGTTATTTGTCACTTCTAATGGGTTATTTGTCACTCATAACGAGATATTTATCACCCTTATACTATGCTAGGCGTCGCGTTTGTTTCGCTTCATAACATATTGTGACTTCTGTTATCCATTTATCACCCTTGAGAGATATTTGTCAGCCTTGAAGTCTATTTGTCACCACTGATGACTATTTGTCACCACTATGCGGTATTAGCCGTCGCGCTTGATTTTGGCTCATCTGACTGACTGGCTCCAAAACTTCAAAATATGTTCTTCTTTCTGTCTAACAGTGATAATTAATAAATATAATAGTATAATTATAAAAAAGTAAATATAAAAATGAAAAAAAATCATAAAATTTGAAAACCAAAGGTTGCGATGTTGCCATCTAACTCTCTAAACAGAGCATGAAAACTAAGGGATGTGAGAGTATGCCCCTGCAAAATGGACAATACCACAAGGTGATTATGTAAAAATGACAAAAGTCACGAATGAAGGAAATACAACAGAGTAGGTGGATACAACGTAGTCCAAATACAACAGACACACTACATTATAACAAGGTAAGAAATTCAGCAAGTTCACGAAACAGATAATAATTCGTAGCACATATACTATTAGGCCCTATTTGTTCAGCAGTTGTCACATATTTGGAATCCTTTAATAACCCACGACCTACCAACATGTCCCTCAACCTTACATTCTGAAGACTTTGTTCTGCAGCAGTCACCTTCTATTAGACTTTTATCATTATTATATTAATTGAATATCATTTTCATAGTTTATCACAAAGGCATGTATTTATTGATTATCATTTTTTATGGATTATTATTATTATTATTATATTTATTTTCTCTTTTGGGTTCACCTTCCGTATGTGAGAGTAGCAGAGTAAAATGTATGATGAGGGTGATGAATGCATATTATTGGTGACAAATAAGTTGACAGAGGTAACAAATGCACATTAGTGGTGACAAATAGGTTAATAGGGGTGACAAATGCGCATGAGGGGTGACAAAAGGCTCTTAACGGTGAAAAATGCACAAAGACGACGTCTCTCAGGAGAAAAGGTGACGGCTCCTACATGCTAAGAGTGAAAATGCCTATTAGTGGTGACAAATAGATCAACAGGGGGACAAATGTGCATGAAGGGTGACAAATGGATCCTAGCGATGAACTATGCGCATGAGGATAAGCCCTACTAATATTAGAACCATCGACAAACCCTACTACTTATATGGGAAGAACTCCGCTTCATAAAGGTAACCCCTACTTGTGATGGATGTTATCCTTCATTTGACGGCAACCACATCACACAAAGATCAAGCATCCATCATGCAAAGAAAGGTTGCAGAAAAAGAAAGTATATTGATAGGGGGAGATGGTACAAGCGGTTACTCGTCCTCTTTGGGATGGAACCTGTCAGGTTGGAGGCTCGACACCCCCTTGTTACAAAATAGGCGGTCCACCTTCACCAAGGCATCCTGCCACCCTTGCAGGTACCCCTGCTTGTATTCCTCCGAAACATCGCCACCGTTGCTTTCCCCTGATGGCTGGTCCGGCACTGGCAGGGCTTCCTTTCGGACGCACAGACGTTTGGCGGGAACTGACTTCTCAGACGACGACATCTTTACGAGAGTGTCTTTGACCGCCAAAGGAACTCAGGATGTCCTTCGTGTTCCCCACAGAGTCTATATTTATAGGAAGGAGATGAAACCCCCAGAGGGCAAAAGAGTGTTCGTGCCTCCCCAACTTTGTGGAAATCGAAACGACGGGACCATGAAGATCGTTCCATCTCCCCCAACTTTTCTCACTCTCAATCCTTCCTTTTTGTCGGCCATGACATCGCTTGGATCGAGGTTCCTTTCGTCTAGATACATCAACCACATAGTAGACGAGAGGCCGGAGAGAGATACTGCAATGGCTAACACCGCATAGTGGTGACAAATAGTCATTAGTGGTGATAAATAGGCTTCAAGACTGACAAATGTCTCGTAAGGGTGATAAATCGATAACAGAAGTCACAATATGTGATGAACTGAAACAAATGCGACGCCTAACGAGCAATAAGGGTGACAAATAGCTCGTTATGAGTGATAAATAACCATTATAAGTGACAAATAGCTCTGTAACGGTGATAAATATCTCATGGCAGTGAAAATTGAAGAAACTCAAGTTTGTTTGAATGATTTAACCGTGTCCTAGCAATCCTAACTCTACCAACACGAATCTGAAGCTTTCCTAATCATCAAACGACATTGATTAAACTCTACCTGTCTTTCTAACTCGATCTGCCTTTCATATGTTCAGACCTAAAATTGCACATATGCTCAGATCTAAAATTGCACATATGCTCAGACCTTAGTGTGCGCTCATGCACATATGCTCAGACCTTAGTGTGCAACAGTGACAATGTGCACTGACCTTTGCATGCAGCATTTTGTTCATATGCACTGACCTGAAATGCAACACTGAACATGTGCACCGACCTTATGTGCTTACATGCAGACATGCACAGACCTCCATATGAGTGCAGGACTGCAGGAGGTTGAGACTTCTGCAAGGAGCCACCATTTTTTCTGTTTGTTAATGCCCCTCTCTCTCTCTCTCGCTCTGTCTCTTTCATTTGTCACCACTGCATGCTATTTTTCACGTTTAGACACCCATTTATTACCCTTAGAAGCTATTTGTCACCCTTAGGACCTATTTGTTACCCTTAGAAGCATTAGTCACCCTTACGACATATTTGTCACCCTTACGACGTATTTCTTACCCTTAGAAGTCATTTTTCCCCCCATCCCTTACTTTTCCTCCCGTATGTAATAAATAATAAAAATAAAATAAATATATTAATAGTTTTGTTGGATAATATTCGAATTCGAATCCGTATTAATTAGCGGATAATATTGTAAATAGTATTTATTTTTTCGGATACGGATAATATTTAAATTTGAATCGGAGCGGATATGGATATTATAATATTCGTTTCATAAAATATATGTTCGTAATATTATATTATACATCATATGATATATATATATGTAAATAATATATTATAAAATATAATTTTTCTAATATAAAATATGAAAAATATGATAAGATGAAAGATTGTTACACTTCCCAAAACTATAATAACTACCCTATTTTAACAATTTGACTTGTAAAATTAAAACTAGCCTTTAGTTGGGAGAGACACTTCGTCTTCCACCGACTTTAGGTATTCCAATGCCTTTAGTAAAATTAAAACTTATAAAAACCTCAGCTCACGAGTAGTTGGCAGTAGCAGGACTATAGGACTGCAGGAGGGAGAGACGTGTGCCAGGAGCCACCATTTTTTCTGATTGTTAATGCCTCTCTCTCTCTCTCTCTCTCTCTCTCTCTCTCTCTCTCTCTCTCTCTCCCTCTTTCATTGGTCACCACTACAAGCTATTTTCATGTTTAGACACCCATTTATAACCCTTAGAAGCTATTTGTCTCCCTTAGGACCTTCGGCGTTACCCTTAGAAGCATTTGTCACCCTTACGACCTATTTGTTACCTTTACGACATATTTCTTACCCTTAGAAGCCATTTGTTTTTCCCACATCCCTTGTTTTGCCCATGGGTGCCCTGCGTACCCTCCCTCTCCTCCTCGAACCAGCACCGCCATGAGTGCCGACCAGCCCACCGTCACGCTCCCCCTTGCAGCCACGCCGGCAGAGCACCGCTGCCCCTCCGGTGCCGTGCCGTGGAAGCCGACCGATGTTCCTGCCGGACCCGCCCACCGGCTGCCGTCTAGCACCGCTACAGCCCCCGCCGTCGGCCGCCCATCCCCATTCCGCCACCGCCGTCCGCGCATGGCCTCTATAACATCACATCCAAGGTGTGACTGCCATGGTTTAATCCCTCATGTCATGATTCCTAATTTCATCTCAGTTCACATGTTGGATGTATTTATATTTTGTTTAATATATTTTTTCAAGATGTTAAAAACTGTAAAATAGTCAATTTTAAGGGAGATGCTGTTGAAATTTTTTAGAATACTTGCTCCACTCAAACCACAATTTTGAAATAAGCTCTTTTCTGAAGCATGTATCATGATGTCTTTCTTCCGGAGAATCTGCAGCGACAACCTATATATATATGTAAACCTTCCTCGTCTGTCCTGGTCTAAAAGCAGGACCAATGGCTTGGCAAGATACCTGTAATGCCCTGGATCCTTGGTGGATCTTTGTTGGATCCTTTGCAGGTCTTGTTGGATCTTTGTTGAATCTTTCGGATCTGTTTCGGATTGGTTTCGTTGAGTTTCGGTTCGCTTTTGTGCCTTCCGAGTTGAGTTTGACGAGCCGTGTGGGTTTTTCTCTCGTACTAGTTATGGAACCCTATGGTGAGTTTGTTTGTTAATTCTCGAACTCGTGGATGCTACAGCGACGATGTACTCTTCGAGCCAGTCGTTTTGGCTATTTTTGCGTATTTTTCTGAATTTGTGTATTTTTGACACATTTTTGGAATTTTTGGAAATTAGGAAAATTTCCTAATTTCTTTTCTTTTTATTTTCTATTCCTCTCTCTCTCTCCTCACTCTCGCCGTTCCTCTCTCTCTCTCCCGTTCTCTCTCGTTCTCCCTCCCTCTCGCCTCCGACTGTAGACGGAGCGGTGCAGGGGCTGGGTGGCGACGTGGCGGAGCTGTCGAGGTGCGCGATGGGGCGAGGATCGGATCGATTCCGGCGCGATCCCGTACGGTGGATTCAAAGCCGGTGAAATCGGTTCGCGAGTGATTTTCGGCGTGGTTTAGTCCCTTCGGGGCACGGTTTCTTCGGTGGAGGTAGGGCGACTGATCCTCACTTCGTCTTCTCCGTTTTCCCTGCCATTGCACGTTGTTCGGCTAGGAAACAGTCGTGTTTGGGCTTGTTTTGCCTAAACCATGATTTTCGTGATTTTTAGGGTCGGTCGGTAAATGGCGACTGTTTGCGGCGTAGTTAGTTTCTAACTGACCGCTGGGATGTTAGGATCCCATCCACGTTGATTTCGTGTGGTTTGGTGTTCATTCGAGGCCGGTAGAAGCCCGGGAACCTCGGTGACCCACTTTGGGTGGATTTGATGAAATCGCCCGGATCTTGAGTTTTTGAGCTTGCATGTGGGCTTTTTAGTCTTCTTATGTTGTTTATTGTCGTTTGTGTTTGGTTCCCCTGCGTTTCGGCGTGAATGGGGCGTGGAACGGGCCGATTTGGCCGTTCCTCTGTTTTCCCGCCGTGACCGATGTAGCGGTCGTTTCCGAGGCCGTTACTTGGCTCTGACGGCCCTACGATAGACCGCCATTTGGCTTGGCGTTCTTGAGTTTTCTGGCTTCTGGGTGAGTGACGGCCCTAGGGTGGCGCGTCGCTTCCCTGTAACACGCCTAGGTCTACGCGTTACTTCGCTTGTTGTTGCCTTATTTTGGGGTTGAGTCGGTTGGTCTAACGCGCTTGACCCAGCGCGTTAGATGGAAGTAACGCACCCTGCCTTGGCCGTTATTGTCCGTTTGACCGACGTTTGACCGTTGAGGCGGTTCCCCCGACGGATGGGTTCCCATCCGTTATTTTGAGTGTAACGCGCATGCCCCTGGCCGTTGCATTCTGTTTTGGTCGACTGTGAGTGGCTGTGCCGTTGGTTGTAACGCGCCTGTCCCCATGCGTCGTTTGTGTGTAACGCGTCCTTCTTGGACCGTTACATGCTGTTTGGCTGAGGGTTGTGGGTGTTGTGCTGTTCGATGGTGTAACGACCGTGCCCCTGTGCGTCGTTGTTGTATAACGCGCTTGCCCCTTGCCGTTATTTGTTGTTTTGTGCTGGGTTGAGGGTGGCTGTGCCGTTGCGAGTAACGCGCCTGCCCCTGTGCGTCGTTTGGTTCTGGCGCGTCTCCCCTGCCGCGTTGCTGACTTATAACGCGCTTCGCCTTGTGCGTTACTTGGCATTGATTCGTGTGTTTGTGTTTTAGAGTGGTTAGGGTGGTGTGTGAGTGACGGCCTATCGTCCGACCGTCACTTGGTGTGTAACGGCCGTGGTCTAGACCGTCACATGCTTGTAGCGGTCTAGGGGTGGTGCGTTACATCCTTTGTGCTCCGATTTCCGTGATTTCAGTTTCGGCTTGTCTTGGCTTGTCCTTGTGGTCTGCCCGTTGTCCCGTGGATGTCTCCCGACATCCTATGAGGGCTAGGACTATGTTATAAGGTAGCCAGGAGTCTTCTTGCTTGAGGTAGGATTTCCTATCCTACTTTTGCTTGTGTTTGGTCTAGTTCCGGTCAACCCGGGGTGACCCAGGGGTTGACAGGCGACCTTGTGTGTGGGTGTCTTGGTGGTTCCGTCCAGCCTGAGACACTGGTTCTGGATGCCTCGAGGTGCTGCCTTACCTCGGTTTGCGTGTCCAGGTGTGCTGAGGGTTCTTGGTGCTTCCCTCAGGTCTCCGTGTGTTGTTTTCTGCGGAGCGTGGTTTATTCTGGCTTAGGGTTAGACCGATTGGCGGCTTGTTCCGCTGTTTGTGACGATCTTGCGGTTGAGTCGTCTGACTCAAAGATCGTTGCGTGGTAGGTCTAGTTGCCTGATCCTGAGTCTGTTGGCGGTTGTTTGACTGCCTTGGTGCTTTGTGGTGCACGAGATAGGGCTTTTCTTAGACTGTCTGTGCTTTAGCGCCTATGTTTCGGAGTCTGTGCCTTGTGAGCCTCCACTAGTTGTAGCCCTAGGCTTTTGCCGACCCACCGGGAGTGGTGGAGGGGTTTTTCCTGTTGCGTTTGGTACGTACGGTTCTTAAGCTAGTTCTATGGGCCCCGGACAACGGTAGCGTCCTACCGCGGGGAATACTAGCTAGAGGCCAGACCTAGGTAGGGGTCGGTGTGTGCACACGTGGTCAAGGACTGGGGACTTGCGCCGACGGGCGTGGCCCTGACTAGTCACTCGCAGTTGGTGCTCTAGTTTCGTGCTGTGGTACCTTGTTTCCTTGGAACTGTTGTTCCTCGGACTTGGTTCTTGGTGTGTCTTGTCCTTGAGAGACTTGACACTTGTGGCGCAGTATAAGTCGTCAGTGGACGCATCTGGCTATTCTCTAGTGGGAGGGTGCTCCTATCACTTGGTGCGGTGACTCTCGGCGTTTTCTTGCGCGCTGTGACCTTTTCGAGTTGCCCGCTCGTGGCCGTACTCGAGGTCGGTGTTCTATCGTTTGCATGACGTTCTAGTCATGCGTGGGGCTGTGTGCACGACGTTTCCAGTCGTGTTTGTCTGTGTTTTCAGCGTCGGCGTCTGCCTTCGCCTTTGCTTTGGCTGACGGACTGGGTTACCCTACTGTGTGAGTTTGGGGTCGACCGTCTGTTGCCGTTTGGAGTAGCTTAGGGTGCCGAGTTCTCCTCGGTGGCCGTGTTTCATGTTTTATGGCCTCGCTCTTCTTTGTTGTTGAGCTCCCCTTGCTCTTAGCATGTTCCCTACTCCTGTTGTCCCTGCTCTATTTACAGCTTTGTAGTGTAGCTTTTCCTGCTTTGCTGCACTTGCTGTTTCCGTAGTTGCTTCCTTTGCTCTGTGCATTTTCTAGTGGGGATCCGCGTGACCCTACTGAGTTTCTTTTTAGAGACTCACCCCTGCTTTTCAGGTGGGTTTCGCCGCTTGCCTCTGCTGTTCCTGGTGGAGCGCGTCGTTGTAGCTGCCAGCTGTACCTACGTCGGGCTTCTCCTGACTCCTGTGTACGTTCTTTTCTGTCAGACTGTACTTGTTGTTTTTCCTTTGGACTAGACTCTGGTGTATAATTGTAAATTTTGAATTATTAATGAAAAAGTAATTTTATTTCTGCTACTTTAGCAATCCAATGTAATAAAATTTAATTGCTTACTATTATATCTGCTGGCTTCAATGTATTCCACACACTCCTTTTTCCCTTCGACGCTTTCCCGCGCTTGGGAGGCCTCGCGGGTCCCATGTGGTATCACGTGTATTCGGTATTTATACCGGGTGCACCGGGTATCCGAAATCCGGGTCGCCACAGATGGTATCAGAGCAGTGTTCTGAGATGTTCGGAGTTCTTTTCTGAGCTATCAGATCATTATCGTGTCAGATACATGGAAATCCAGATATATAGTTACCAGAGTCCTTGAGGTCCAGTACAGTCTCTTGCTGGCGTAGGTGTTGCGATGTTTGTCGCGGTGTTTTCCATGTGTGGTCTTGTGCGTGCTTTGTTGGCACTGTACGAGATGGTTTTGCTCTCGTCTGGGTGTGACGAGGTGCTTCGTTTCGGTTTTAATGTTGGTCTCGATCGTGTTGCACTTGGCAGTGTTTGTCAGTTGGCATGAACCTACAGTGCATTGTTCGAGCTGTTTCTGTGTTTCGCTCGGGTGGCTTATGACTTTTAGCGTTGGTGTGATGGCCATGCACGTTCTTACGTTGCTTTGGTTGTCCCGGCTTGAGTCTGTGTAGCTCTTGATGTGTTTTGCTTCTGTTGAAGTGCTCGATTAGATCCCGTGTTAGAGAAGTTGCTCAGGCGAGCTAGGATTCCCCTTCCTGGTGAGCTTTTGTGGTTGAGCTTCTTGCTTCTCGTCCCTTCTGGTGGAATCTTTTCGAGTGTTGCTTTGGAATTGCTGTCTTAGTGATGCCTTTTGTCCTGTGTCTGCTTAAGTGTAGACAGCATTATTTTGAGCCTGATCTGCTCCTTGTTTTATGGTTGCTTGGCTTTGGACTCCATAATGGTGTTAAGAGCTGTTGTGCACCGTATTTGTCGTGCCGTGTCCAGCGGCCGATGCGTTGTGAAGGCTCATTTGTCGTTCCAGGACGTGAAGGTAAGCTAAGATTGCTGCTTTCCGCGTGCTTTGTGCTGAAGCTGGTGCTCTTCCTTTATTGCACTTAGGCTCTTTGTGATCGGTTGTTCGCGTGATCGGTACTCGTGGCGTGTGGTTTGTGATCTTTGTTGATTGCGATGGCGTCTGGTATGTGTTGAGGTGCGATTACCGATGTTGTTCTATTGCCTGTGCGCGTTGTTGAGAGTACAGCTGAAGTGTGTGGGTTGGTTACCCATTTGTCGAGAGGTTTTTGTTCCTTCTCGATGTGGCTTTGTCTTGGCTTCTTGCGCCTTGACTTTGCCCGTTGCCGTGCCATTGTTTGTGGTTTTCTTGTGTTGGCATCGGCATTGTGTGAGTATTGGGGAATTTGTCGGCATTCCTTGCTGATTGAGTACCCTTTTGCTCAGCATTTCTTTCTTGGGAGTTGTGCTCTCGAGGCGTGTTTATAGTCCTTGAGATGCGTTCCCCGAGAGTGATGTCGTTTCTCGTTGTTGTGGGTCTTTTTCTTGGTGAGCAGTCTGATGCGTGACCCGTTCCTTGTGGTCGTGTGCTTAACTATTTCTGTGCCTTGATGTGACCCTGCTTGCAGTGTGTTCCATGGTTCTGTGTGTTCTGCAGACCCGGAATTCTGCAGGTGTTGCCGTTGTGTTGTTTTGGTGCTGTTTCTTTATGATTTTGTGTCTCTGTCTTGGACCATGGTCTTATCTTGTCAGTTGGCTTGCTGTACTCCTTTTCCTGGTAGAGTTAGCTTGCGACTTGATCAGATGAAATATCTGAGTGAGTGCTGACTTGATTGTGTTTGTGGTCCAATGTTGTTGTCGTTGGTGTCCTGTGTGCCAGGTGTTTCCTGTTACCTTTGGCACTGGAGCCGATGATGTGGGCGAGCTGTCAGCTGTGAGGACTGTGTTTCCTGGTGTAAGCTGCTGCTTGCCGTGTTGTTGTTGGTTTCTCGGTGTTGGTTATCGGTCATTGTGGCAGTCGTGTCTCTGTTCATGGTGAGACGTAAACGATGTTGCCTTTGCTTCGGAGGTGTCAGATGTGTTCACTTTGGTGCCATGCTCGTGCTGTAGACTTGCTGTCTTGGAAGCTAGAGTGTGTACCTGTAATTATGGTCTGACGGTGTTCCTCTGAGCTGTGTTTTTTGAGATTTATGTCGTTTTATCGTGACTGTGCGGTTGGGTTGTTCTTCCCTGCTTCTCCTTTGTTAGTCCTTAATTTCGAGGGCGAAATTTCTTAATGGAGGGGAGGATGTAATGCCCTGGATCCTTGGTGGATCTTTGCTGGATCCTTTGCAGGTCTTGTTGGATCTTTGTTGAATCTTTCGGATCTGTTTCAGATTGGTTTCGTTGAGTTTTAGTTCGCTTTTGTGGCTTCCGAGTTGAGTTTGACGAGCCGTGTGGGTTTTTCTCTCGTACTAGTTACGGAACCCTATGGTGAGTTTGTTTGTCAATTCTTGAACTCATGGATGCTACAGCGATGATGTACTCTTCGAGCCGGTCGTTTTGGCTATTTTTACGTATTTTTCTGAATTTGTGCATTTTCGGCGCATTTTTGAAATTTTCAGAAATTTGGAAAATTTCCTAATTTCTTTTCTTTTTATTTTCTTTTCCTCTCTCTCTCTCCTCACTCTCGCCGTTCCTCTCTCTCTCTCTCCCGTTCTCTCTCGTTCTCCCTCTCTCTCGCCTTCGGCTGCAGACGGAGCGGTGCAGGGGCTGGGTGGCGACGTGGCGGAGCTGTCGAGGTACGCGATGGGGCGAGGATCGGATCGATTCCGGCGCGATCCCGTACGGTGGATTCAAAGCCGGTGAAATCGGTTCGCGAGTGATTTTCGGCGTGGTTTAGTCCCTTCGGGGCACGGTTTCTTCGGTGGAGGTAGGGCGACTGATCCTCACTTCGTCCTCTCCGTTTTCCCTGCCATTGCACGTTGTTCGGCTAGAAAACGGTCGTGTTTGGGCTTGTTTTGCCTAAACCGTGATTTTCATGGTTTTTAGGGTCGGCCGGTAAACGGCGACTGTTTGCAGCGTAGTTAGTTTCTAACTGACCGCTGGGATGTTAGGATCCCATCCACGTTGATTTCGTGTGGTTTGGTGTTCATTCGAGGCCGGTAGAAGCCCGGGAACCTCGGTGACCCACTTTGGGTGGATTTGATGAAATCGCCCGGATCTTGAGTTTTTGAGCTTGCATGTGGGCTTTTTAGCCTTCTTATGTTGTTTATTGTCGTTTGGGTTTGGTTCCCCTGCGTTTCGGCGTGAATGGGGCGTGGAACGGGCCGATTTGGCCGTTCCTCTGTTTTCCCGCCGTGACCGATGTAGCGGTCGTTTCAGAGGCCGTTACTTGGCTCTGATGGCCCTACGATAGACCGCCATTTGGCTTGGCGTTCTTGAGTTTTCTGGCTTCTGGGTGAGTGACGGCCCTAGGGTGGCGCGTCGCTTCCCTGTAACGCGCCTAGGTCTACGCGTTACTTCGCTTGTTGTTGCCTTGTTTTGGGGTTGAGTCGGTTGGTCTAACGTGCTTGACCCAGCGCGTTAGATGGAAGTAACGCGCCTTGCCTTGGCCGTTATTGTCCGTTTGACCGACGTTTGACCGTTGAGATGGTTCCCCCGACGGATGGGTTCCCATCCGTTATTTTGAGTGTAACGCGCCTGCCCCTGGCCATTGCATTCTGTTTTGGTCGACTGTGCGTGGCTGTGCCGTTGGTTGTAACGCGCCTGTCCCCATGCGTCATTTGTGTGTAACGTGTCCTTCTTGGACCGTTACATGCTGTTTGGCTGAGGGTTGTGGGTGTTGTGCTATTCGATGGTGTAACGGCCGTGCCCTTGTGCGTCGTTGTTGTATAACGCGCTTGCCCCTTGCCGTTATTTGTTGTTTTGTGTTGGGTTGAGGGTGGCTATGCCGTTGCGAGTAACGCGCCTGCCCCTGTGCGTCGTTTGGTTCTGGCGCGTCTCCCCTGCCGCGTTGCTTACTTGGAACGCGCTTGGCCTTGTGCGTTACTTGGCCTTGATTCGTGTGTTTGTGTTTTAGAGTGGTTAGGGTGGTGTGTGAGTGACGGCCTATCGTCCGACCGTCACTTGGTGTGTAACGGCCGTGGTCTAGACCGTCACATGCTTGTAGCAGTCTAGGGGTGGTGTGTTACATCCCTTGTGCTCCGATTTCCATGATTTTGGTTTCAGCTTGTCTTGGCTTGTCCTTGTGGTCTGCCCGTTGTCCCGTGGATGTCTCCCGACATCCTATGAGGGCTAGGACTACGTTGTAAGGTAGCCAGGAGTCTTGTTGCTTGAGGTAGGATTTCCTATCCTACTTTTGCTTGTATTTGGTCTGGTTCCGGTCAACCCGGGGTGACCCAAGGGTTGACAGGCGACCTTGTGTGTGGGTGTCTTGGCGGTTCCGTCCAGCCCGAGACACTGGTTCTGGATGCCTCGAGGTGTTGTCTTACCTCAATTTGCGGCGTGATACCAGTTGTAGCGTAGTATAAGTCGTCAGTGGACGCATCTGGCTATTCTCTAGTGGGAGGGTGCTCCTATCAATTGGTGCGGTGACTCTCGGCATTTTCTTGCACGCTGTGACCTTTTCGAGTTGCCCGCTCATCGCCGTACTCGAGGTCGGTGTTCTGTCATTTGCATGACGTTCTAGTCATGCATGGGGCTGTGTGTACAACGTTTCCAGTCGTGTTTGTCTGTGTTTTTGGCGTCGGCGTCTGCCTTCGCCTTTGCTTTGGCTGACGGACTGGGTTACCCTACTGTGTGAGTTTGGGGTCGACCGTCTATACTGCGTTGAGGGGTAGCTTAGGGTGTCGAGTTCTCCTCGGTGGCCGTGTTTCGTATTTTACGGCCTCGCTCTTCTTTGTTGTTGAGCTCCCCTTGCTCTTAGCCTGTTCCCTACTCCTGCTGTCCCTTCTCTGTTTACAGCTTTGTAGTGTAGCTTTTCCTGCTTTGCTGCACTTGGTGTTTCCGTAGTTGCTTCCGTTGCTCTGTGCGTTTTCCAGTGGGGATCCGCGTGACCCCTACTAAGTTTCTATTTAGAGACTCACCCCTACTTTTCAGGTGGGTTTCGCCGCTTGCCTCTGCTGTTCCTGGTGGAGCGCGTCGTTATAGCTGCCAGCTGTACCTGCGTCGGGCTTCTCCCGACTCCTGTGTACGTTCATTTCTGTCAGACTGTACTTGTTGTTTTTCCTTTGGACTAGACTCTGGTGTATAATTGTAAAATTTGAATTATTAATGAAAAAGTAATTTTATTTCTGCTACTTTAGCAATCCAATGTAATGAAATTTAATTGCTTACTGTTATATCTGTTGGCTTCAATGTATTCCACACACTCCTTTTTCCCTTCGGCGCTTTCCCGGGCTTGGGAGGCCTCGCGGGTCCCATGTGGTATCACGTGTATTCGGTATTTATACCGGGTGCACCGGGTATCCGGAATCCGGGTCGCCACAATACCAAAGCTACTGTTTGTGCTTTTAGACCAGCACAGACGAGGAAGGTTTACGCATATAGGTTGGTCGCTACTAATTCTCCAGAAGAGAGATCATGATACCTGCTTCAGAAAAGAGCTTATTTCAAAATTATGGTTTGAATGGAGCGAGTATTCTAAAAAATTGCTGTCTCAAAGGATTTTCAATCTGATTAGGGTGACACTGTAGAGTTGTGTATTGAGGATGAAGTGGATGAAGTCGATCCAACTGAGCTAAACGAAGCAATTGTTGGGCAAGAGGAGTCGTCTGAGAGAGGGGATTCTTCTGCAACTGGTGATGGTGGAGGATGATCCAATGGATATCTGTTGATTTATAATTGTAATTGTAAAAATGACATAGTTGAATTAATGTAATTGTAATTTATTTTATTCATTGATTTATTTGTTGTGTGGATTTTATCGAAGGATGTGTGTTTTATGTTGAGTTGTGTAGGTTGTGTAAAAATGGATAATAGATGTAAAAGGTTTGATGGATAACAGAAGTAAAAGGCTTGTTTTGTAGCGAAACAAAGGCGACGGCTGGCTAGCGATAATGGTGACAAATAGATATTCTGAGTGACAAATAGCCGGTATCAGTGAAAAATAACTCTGTAACGGTGACAAATATCTCATGGCAGTGAAACTTGAATAAACTCAAAGTTCGTTTGAAGGGTTTAACCTTGTATGGGTTTCCTAACTCTACCAACACGGATCTGAAGCTTTCCTAGTCATCAAAAGACGCTTATTAAACTCATGTAAGATCAAGAACTGAGATTTACCTCCAGTTCTACTAATTTACGGTGGGATCAAGCCAAGTCGTTGACAATGAGTAAAATGTCCAGTACATTATTTCCCTACGCAGACAACAACAGTAATAACAAAGCAACTAATATTAAGAGGAGTAACACTACTAGAGTACATATTAGAACAACAACAATACAAGGCACATTTGACATTTGTGTAGTCGTCTGTTGGCGTAGCCCGGGACTTGCATGATATGTAGGCATGGGCCTTTCCTGTAGTTGAGGATGATCAACATACGCATGACTGCTATTGCCAACCCTATGTATTGCAGCAT
This sequence comes from Amorphophallus konjac, assembly GCA_022559845.1. Classification (NCBI taxonomy): domain Eukaryota; kingdom Viridiplantae; phylum Streptophyta; class Magnoliopsida; order Alismatales; family Araceae; genus Amorphophallus; species Amorphophallus konjac. The sequence continues at coordinate 76,598,429 of CM040128.1, read as the reverse complement.
GTGCTTCCTCTACCGAGTGAAAACCCTTATAACGAGCTCTAGGGTATCCATTCACTTGGACAAAGCATTCGGGCCAACTATAATATACACTGGGTTCGCGACCAACCGACACTATATAGCATTTGTACCTTCCTATTTTCTAAACCTCAATTCCCTGCATGTAAGGTGTTATAAAAGACAAGGGACCAGTGACGACAAGGGATCAAGAGGAGGACGCAGAGGAGACGGGCTCTTATGCTGGGGAAGCCACCGTTATGCGCACTGATGAAGGGGATGACATTACGGAGGAGCCTTAAGAACTTAATATAGAAGAGCGGGTGTCACTGTAGGGTGACGAGCGGGATCGGTGTGTCGATTTAACACATCGCTGCAATGGAGGTGGTAACACAGCCCCTCGGGAGCAGAAAAAAGGGGAACGTCAGGAGTGTATTACAGAGGTGATTGGACAAGGCATGGTGTAGGTGTAATTAGGTTTCCCAACCACCCTTCTAACGTTGCAATCTACCGTGACGGTCGCCATTGACGTTGGCCCCAGGAACGCACATCCACTATGACGGTGAAGGCAACAAGCTACACCAAGATTGGCGCAGTGAAGCGGCAGCGAGAGTGCGATGGCGGAGCACGGCGTCGATGGCGGAGCACGGCGTCGAGGGTTACGTAACCCACATGGGGTACCCCGGTTTATACCACGGTTTGACGACAGGTCAGTGGCGATGGGGAGTATAAGGGTGACAAATAGTTGTCTAGTGCTGACAAATGTCTGATAGCAGTGACAAATAGCTGCGTAAGTCTGAAAAATAGCTTGCAGTGTTTAAATTATGAAAACCTCAACGTCGACGCATAAAGCAAAGCCAGTGGATAAGGGTGCAAATACCCTTTCAGTGGCGACAACTAGATCTGCGTAGTAGCCAAATACGCTGGTAAGGGTGAAAAATAGATTCTAGAGCTAACAAATGAAAAGCAGAAGGAGCTGAAAGAAGGAGTCAAGTTCGTAGGAGGAAAAAAATATGAACAATGTATCAAGAGTTTCTACAGCAATCAAAAAAACAACGAAGGGACTTGGTCAATGACAAGATAGTCAATGTTGACTGGTCAAGGTCAACGCAAGTCAAAGAAGTCTCCAGCCAAGCTCAACTTTTTGTTGAATAGTTATGAAGTCCCAGTCAAAGTACAAGGTCAATGAATAGACTAGTCACCACTATGCTCCCCAGACAAAGCCAAGTAGGTAATGAAGATAAGAGAAGGCAATGGCTGCTCATGTAGTCATGTTGTAAGAGTGATAAATATGCAGTAAGGGTGACAAATGGCACTTTAGTGGTAACAAATGCACAACTAGCGGTGACAAATGGCTAAGGCATAAGGTCTGTGCATGAGGGCTGTACACATTTGTATTTTGCAAGGTCAGGTCGGTGCACGTATTAGCGATAGCATGTAAGGTCGATGCACATGTGTTAGAGATAGGCATAAGGTCTGTGCACATGCGTTAGTGTTAGAAGTATCAGGTTGGTGCACATGCGTTAGCGATAGAAACATAAGGTCTGTGCACATAGCACTATCAGGTCGGTGCACATTCACATTCTAGTCTGTGAGGTCGGTGCATGTCTTCATTCCACTCTAGTCGACACTTATGCAAGTAAAGCCTTCATCTTTTCACACTTCACCCAGTTCCTTAACCAAACTTGAATCTATCTTCAGAAAACTCATTGATATTCATGAATACACATTATCAAGCACACATTAACGGCATTAAAACATATGAAACTTTGAAGATCAAAATGTATGAAAAAAGAAATATCAATCAACACAGGTATGTTATATTCTGAGGTTTGAGACGTGAAATTGTTTAAGATCTTCTATTTCCAAAGTTAATGAGTTGGGCCCCAAATCGGGCTCTAATCATATTACAATCACCCTCATTAAATGTCCATGATGTCTCCATCTTCTTTGACAATTCATCAACATATTTCAGTACATAAATGGCACAGTTGAGGCTTTGATCCTCCTGTTGGGGACATTCGTTGTCGAATACAAGATCCCATTTCTCAACTCTCTTGAATTGCCCATAGTTTTGCATAAACCCCCGTACAACTGCAGCCTGCAAATGAAATATTTGACATTATTAAGGAATAACTAAAAGACACATTAAAGATATCTTTAATACAGGTACATGGATAAGAAAAAGTACCCATTTTCTTGTAGTGGCATCATTGATGGCCATGCTTCTCATGGAATTGTATGAGACAAAGCGGCGATTCTCCATGTCAACAGCAAGTAGATGCCAGTGATTTGATGAGTGTAACACAAAGAATAAATATTTGTTCTTCTGCAATTCGGTTAATTCAACATTCTCGAAGGCGCACTCCAATAATCTTAGTGATTTTGCGGAGTCGGCCTCTGGGATGACGTTGATGTGATTCACTAAAATGGTGGGAAAATAAACCCACTGATGAAAGATGTCAGATCATTGCGTCTTGATTTGAGGAGGTACATCATGACGTCGATCACTTACAAATTAACAATCACGATTCTATTAGCAGTAGATACACAAGTTCAGGGTAGGGCGAGGCACAAAATTGCACAATTAATGAAAGAAAGTACTGTATGATCTATCATCCGTCCGTGTAATAGATCAATGACATGACGATGTCTCAAAACAATCCCGTTCTCTAATGAAAATATGGCGTCACTATATTGGACCAAAATTTAGCTATTGGTAGTCAGAGTAAGGAAAATCAAGATAATTACAGAAAGTATAAGAGGACAACTTACTCAATATCCCCCGAGACACAAGCAACAATGAATTCATTCACAACGTTGTTATCTGTCGGATTCAGCCGGCCTTTGTAGATCCAATCAGTATTCTGTAGGAGCATTTTGATCTCATCGGCTTCATCTCCCTTCTACATGTATGCCAATGTACCAATCTTAGAGTCTATACTGTAAGAAGTAAGAACAATACAAACTCACCTTCTTCTTCCCCCATCCTATTTTCTTTGGAGGTGCCCGCCTTTTCCTTACGGGCTTCTCGTCCCGTTGATGAAGGGACTGACAAAAGACACCTGGACGACGGTCACCATGCCCATTGGTCGCCTCCACATGACCTTCAATATCGCCTTCCACATCCTCTTCAGGAGCTGCCTTACATGGCACAGTATCATCCGTAATTTGTGGAAGGGGCCTTGGAGCTGGGACATCGGCGGTAATGTCCACCAAAGTTTGACAGATATTTTCCTCAACATTTTCATCCCCCTGCACTTTCTCTCCAGGGGGTGGCTGCGGTCGCTTGCCATCATCCGTCGCCTGTTCGATGGGGCCAGGAGGTGCCGCATCAGCGGGAATGTGAGCCCCTTCCACACTAGTCAGATAGAAGGCCCTCATTTCCTCAAGTAGCCGCTGCTGGATCTTCAATGTAGCGGTAATATCATGTAGCACAGGCATGTATCTCTCTGATGAGGATGTATAATGGCGGCTGGGTCTGGTCATCATCGTTTCACCGTACACCATCACCCTTTCACTTGGCTCAACAAGGAGCTCTTCGATCACCTCCATTTCAAACCACATCACTCCGATTATTCATTAATGTTAAATGACAAAGAAGAAGTTAATTTTAGTACTCATAATACATGTTGGTCTCGTTGGGATCTAATGGAGAATTTTAATTTCCTATCTACAAATGTCCCCCACCAAAATAGTCGGGGAAATGCCACCTGCCTTACTGGCTGCTGCACCCGCGTGCGCTCAAAAAACTAGACCTATAATATGAAATATATCAAGTTATTTTACAATGCAGTAGAATTAATGATTTACACATTATTACACAACAAAAATAAAAAAAATTACAGCAAGTGCGACGGAACAACCAAATATGGGGGTATAGGCCTGGGATGCATTCCCGGCTCTTATCTTAGCACGGTCAATTGTAACTAACCACCGTTTCTACACCGCCGACACTAATTCCTCGAACTTGTGCATCGTTACCTGTTGCACGGTGGCTGCCCAATTGTAATCTGAAACTCTGTCAATGTCATCTAAGCATGACAACATCTATTGTGGACAAGAAGGCGCCGACCGTGGGCAAATGAAAGTGGACAGCAGGAGTACAATCTGAAGTCCCGCGATCAATGACACCCAAGATGGGGGGTGAATTGGGTGTTTACAAATTTTAAGAAAACTTTTGGCCTTTTTGAAATATGTGATAGAATGCCAGATAAGAGTTTCAAAACTATCTGAACACAAATTGGATTTATCAAACTTTACATGATGAGATAAAGATTATGCAGGATATACGTGGATAAATCTGGAATCGCAATTACACGAACACTCACGTGGAATGGAGGTAGAAGAAAAGGACCAAACCACACAATTAAAAACACAATGCACATCAGTTTTTAAGGTGGTTCGGATGCAATGACGGCAATCCTACGTCCACCCCTCACCAAACCCGGTGAGGCTTTACTCGGGGATAAATCCCCAAACGGAGGCGACATTCCAACCACACACGTAGGACAACGCCTGCACATACACACGGGGACGCGCCCCAATACACACACACACACAGAGACGAAGTCTCCAACACGATCCAGCAGCTGGATCAATAAGACACACACACGCTGCGACAAATGCAGCAATCCACACACTAAGACAACAGGATCTAAGTAGATCCACACACACACGTAGATCTAGGAAGACCTACGCACACACGAATGGAAGAACACAACCATACACAAGACCACGGATCTGAATTGATCCACACACACACAAGTGTTTGCAGATTATGAGAAACACAGAATTAAGACTCAAAGCATAAACATAGCAAAGCGTAGTTGAGAGAAACTCCTGATATGAACTCCTTCTGAGTGTAGGCTGCGGATCTTGGATGTTGATTCCTTCTTTGCTTGAATGGCTTCAAACTAAGCTTGAATGGATTGTGAAACTTTAAATGGACCTTGAGAAGCTTTATCCTTTCACCTTGAGCACCCACTTCTTGGATCCGTGCTTGCTTGCTTGCTTCTTTTCTTCTTTCTCCTTGGATAGCCTTTCCTTGATCTTCCTTGAATGCTTGCTTGCTTCTTCACTTGAATGGAAGTATATTGGCTTCAGATTTACCTTCAATGTGTTGAGGAAGGATGAAGATCTTGCTGCACGGAGTACTGTTCACGGCTACAGTACTCCTCTTCCTCCACTTGGATAGCCTCTCCTTGATCTCCCTTGGATCTCTCTTGAATCCCCTTAGATGGCTAGGGTTTATGACTCCAAATGAGAGTTTTATAACCCCTTGAATGGTCTTGGACAAGCCCCAGACCAGATCCACAAATCATGGTGGAATTTGGGGTCATTAGGATTAAACAAATGGGAAGAAAGACCTCTCCTTGAGCTTGAAACAAAAGTCAATAAACGGGGGCCTCGGGACTGGCGGTCGACCGGAAGCACTGGGTCGGTCGACCAGAATTTTACAGTCGGTTGATTTTTCATCTCTGGCAAAACCTGTCGACCGACCCTATGGTGGCGGTCGATCGAAACCTGCAAAAATTCCATCTTTTTAGTTCTGGCAATTCTGGTCGACCAGTCAAGGTGTGTTGGTCGACTGAAATGACCCATACCTGCAAAAAATGAAGTGTTAACCCAAGGAAATCTATCCATAAGTCAAGAGCTTCATGTCCATATCAAATCCATGCATTTTGGGATTGGATTCAACTTGGTTTATGCATTGGGAAGGTTAAAGCAAATGAGCACTTGTCATTACATGAGATTGTCTTAAACAAGTTCAATGCTCACTCTTCCCTATAATCCGCATGCGAGGGCGCGCTAGGGCGCACGATGGCGGGTTTTGCAAGGGCTAGAAACCTCATGAACTAGTTGCATATGAACACTTTGAAACACACATATTTTGAGGTAAGGATCAAGTTCTGGGCCAAGAATCAAGAGATAAAACTCAATCATTCTAAGTAAATTATTCATGAAATAACCTCATGGAACACTCAATAACAAGGAGTGTATAATAGGGTAAGAGCCTTACCAATGGTTCTTGATAGTACATGACATATACCACCTGTTTTGGATTGTAGAGGAGCAGGGTGCTTATCCACACGTTTGATTCACCAGGTGACTGCCATGAGTTTGATCCTGCAAGCAATATAGTCAGGGTTAATACCATGCTTGTTCACATTAAAGAGGTTATGAAACCTCTTGTCTCTGGTAAAATCAACATATGCAAACTAAGGATCAAGACCATGTAACCGTTGCCATTTACCATCTCAACCATAGATAGATAACAAGAGCATGAGCAATCAACCACAAGTTTAGTTATCATCACTTAATCACGTATTAAGTTTAATTATCATCAAAACCATAACTTAATAATCACAACAATCATCAAAACCATAACTCAACACAATCCACAGCCAGACAGTGTCGGCCACATCCTGCTCTTCATCGGACCCAACAATTTGCTGGATGAGAGAGCACACTTTCTTCCGGTCAAATGTTGCTGCAAATCCAAATCGATTATGCAACTTCGACTTCTACTTCGCGGATCCATAATGTTGAACCGGCTGACCAAAGCAAGGTAATCCTAAAATTATGCCCATATCTTCCACACTGAATGCGACCTCCTTACTACCCATACGGAAGTAATTTCCTCCACTATGGGTGCAAATAATCTCCTCCAATAGTGTCATGGTGAAGAATACGCGAGAAGCATTGTCAACATATGGACCAAAGGGTGTGGTCCTCATCAATGACTTGTGGCATTCTCGAAATGTCATCTGATCCCTATCCTTCATGTAAATGTCCATAGAACACCGGGCCCAGATGACCCGCGTGTTCACTAGATTCAAAAAATTAACGTGTAAACAAGAAATTCAGTTAATTAATTGACGGATCAAGAAATACAAAAAATATTAACAGTAAGACAAGGGTAACAAATGTATATATAGACAAGGGAGTTTAGGTGTGGCAAATAGGTGCTTAAGGGTGACAAATGTATGAAATACTATGACAGGTAGGTCTAAATCTGACACAAATAGGCTGATAAGCGTGACAAATAAATAGGTCAATAGGGGGGCAAATAGATATGTGAGGGAGATAAGGAACCACAGTACCTTTAAACTGTCATCCTGAAGTGGAGGCCTTAGAAACCCTAGGTTCCTCAAACATTTCTTCTTCGGCCGTAGGAACCGATACAATGTCCTGAGATGCAGGTGGGACATCCACTTTACGGCGGACGGAGCATTGCATGGGTGTCTCCTTCGGCTCCATGGCTGAGAGGTCGCAAATGGCACCGCGAGGAAGACAAGACGCTGAGCACAATGGAGAGACAAACCGCCTTCTGGTAGGTTTCGTAAGAGGCAAGACATGGCGGGAAGGGTATATAAGGAATTGGGGGTTTTTAGTTTCGAGGCCCAGTTCGGCCTTTCGACGTCATCATTTTTGTTGATGTGGCCTGCAGCGTTGGATCGGCAACAATACGTGAACAACACCCACGCGTGGCCAACGTGTCCCATTTTCCACGTGGGCCAATTGGAGGTTAAGGGCGACAAATGTGTCTACACGGGTGACAATGTGTTAGCAAGGGTAAACAATACCCTGCTAATGGTGACAAATAAGGCTCAATAGAGACAAGCCCGATGCGCAGCTTTCAGGCAGTGTAGGAGTAAGGGCGACGGTTTTTGGAGTTTAGTGGTGACAATTAGGTGAGTATGGGTGACAAATGCTCAACTGGGGTAACAAATAACTTCACATTGGTAAAAAGTGAGAAGGAAGCTGAATGTGAAAAAGAACATAAGAGGAACTTGAGGAGAAAGAGACGTGCTCACTAGAAGAGGGTGACAAATAACTTCAACTTTATGTTGACCGAATGCACCAACACTCCAGGCAATGTCAATAGTCAAAGTCAAGCTTTTTCAACTGTTGACGTCCAGTCAAAGCATGGTCAAGCTTCGGCCAGTGACGTACAGTGTACACAGAAAATGACAAACGTGGAAGAACAACAAAAGAAGACTGAAGGTAACAAATACTCTCCTAAGGGTGACAAATGAAGATTTAGTAGTGACAAAGAGATATATAAGGCTAACAAATGGATGTTAAGGGTGACAAATGTGGGAACAACGGTGAAAATTTGCAAGACAGCAGCTACAAATAAGTCGCTAAGGATGAAAAATGAGTTAGCGCGACGGCAATGTTGCAGCACAGAAAATGCTAAGGCGATGGTTATCAGCCGTAAGGGTGACAAATAGATGTTAAGTCTGACAATTAGCCGTTAAGACTACACAATGGGTTTGCAAGGGTGAATAATGGCTCAGCACTTGAGACGTAGAGTGGGGCACTAGACTAAGTTCGTTTAGTGTATCGTTGTTAATCATGACGTGTTGGGTTCAAAAACAGAGTTCTACCATGTATTCATTTACTTTTTTGAATAAGTTATATTTAAAAAATATATGGAAACCTTACGCTGAAGCTAAGATTTGAACCCGGAGAAACCCGTTCAAATGGCCGAACAATTAACCAAATGATACAAGATGTCATTTCAAATAGTTTAATTTATTCCAATATATATATATATATATATATATATATATATATATTATAGTTTTTCGTATCGGTACGCAATGTACCATCCCGTCTGGAGTCATGGCCGGGACGACCGGTTCGGCAGGGACGGCCACACCTGCCCCGAATGATGTGCACGTGACTCAAGGATGGAGTGACAAGTCATTGATTGCTTCCACATGGCATTAATATTCCCCGTGATCGAGGAGCCCTATCTCCCGAAATGTTGGCGATATATAGACGTGATGGTACATTCATGGCACATGAGTTTCAAGGGGGCACGAAACAATAAGGAAATGGTCAACATGTGACCGATACGGCTCTGAATACCTTTTCGTGCGCACCCCGATGTGGGGCTTTCAAGGTAGCGAGACTTTTCAACATGTTCTCTCTTCTTTTCATATAATCGAATCGACTTATCGACCATGCAGCCCCATTGCTTGACGTGATGATTAATCAAACGTTTTCCCCTCTTATCGTCGTGATCGACCTTATGGCATGGTGGGTCACCAGTCCCGACCCGATGCCCACCATCGTCTGCTTAGTGATCAGAAGGAGCGCACCTTCGGGATGCCCAGACCATCCCAGACTTGGAACTTGAACACATTGTCAGACACGTGATTGGCACGCCCTATCATGAGTAAAATCGATGAAAGATACAATGATATTTGACTATTAATTATATAATATCTTGAGTGCTTCCACGTGGCATTAATATTCTCCGCGATCGGGGAGCCCTCGCTCCTGAAAATTCATTACATAAAGACGTGGCGGTAAATTCACGACACATGAGTTTGAGGGGGGCACGAAACAATAAGGAAATAGTCACAACATGTGAGCGATACGGCTTTGAATACCTTTTCACACGCACCCCGATGTGGGCCTTTCTAGGTAGCTAGGCCTTTCAACACGTTCTCTCTTCTTTTTAAATAATCGAATAAACTTATTGGCCATGCAGCCCCATTGCTTGGCGTGGCGATTAATCAAACGTTTTCCCCTCTTTTATCGTCGTGAACGACCTTTATGGCACGACGGGTCGCCAGTCCCGACCGAATGCCCACCATCGTCTGCTTAGTGATCAGAAGGAGCGCACCTTCGGTTAGTCTAGACCATCCCAGTCTTTGAACTTGAACACATTGTCAGACACGTGATTGGCACGCCCTATCGTGAGTAAAATCGATGAAAGATACAATGATATTTGACTATTATATATCCTGAGTGCTTCTACGTGGCATTAATATTCCCCGTTATCAAGGAGCCCTAGCTCTCGAAAATTCATTAAATATAGACGTGACGGTAAATTCACGGCACATGAGTTTGAGGGGGGCACGGAACAATAAGGAAATGGTCAACATGTGACTGATACGGCTCCGAATACCTTTTCGCGCTCACCCTGGTGTCGGGCTTTCAAGGTAGCTAGGCTTTTCAACACGTTCTCTCTTCTTTTTATATAATTGACTTATCAGTCATAAAGAAGTTGAAAAATTTTAAATTACAGATCTTCGGATCTCTAAACAATAAATAATATTTTTTTATATGTAATGATATTTCTTACTGAGAGAGATTTTATCCTATTAGAAGAAGTGAATGAATGACAAAGAATCACGAATGAATGGATGAAAACATGGCGCCAAATGAAAATATGGCGCGAAATAGAAAGAGATGAGAATTAGAAAAAATGTCCCCTCACCTGTCCTCCTTAGTCCTTCCCCCTTCCTCCGCATTCAACCACTTCATCCCTTTCCTCTCTCACGAGTCACGATTGCACTCCCCTCTCAATCTCTCACCGGCGGGCAACGAAGTGGCGAGGGCAGGCAGGCGCGGCGGAGCTACCCAAGGGCACCGGTGAGGGACGAGCGGAGGCGGCACCGGCAGTGAGGGCGCAGAAGCGGCGGTGACCTTCGGTAGAGGCGGTGAGATCCCGCCCTTTCTCATGCTCACTCACACACAAACACACACACACACAAACTCTTACACACTCTCACTTTTCATGCCTGGTCTACAAGACAAACCTTTTCTCCTTATCACTTGGTGTACTCTTACAACATCAGATGAAATTCTAAGCCCCTATTTTTATTGGGAGGGTGGGAAGAGGGATGTGGATATAAATGTGTGTGCGTAAATGTGGATATGACCCTTTGTTCCATTTTTACCCGTTCAAGCCTTTTGTTATGATATATGTGATTAGTATGCTTGGATGTGAATTAAATTTGTAGAAAGGTGTGGATGCCGATATGTGAAAAAATGTGTATGTGAATGCGAGTGTGATAATGAATTTTTCCAGAAGATGATGTCGATGTCAACGTGGGTGTGTGAATATGGAAGTGAAAGTGGATGTGGATATGGATGCATATGTGACCAAACAGGATGTACAAATGTGAAAAATGGTCAATATTTAGGGGAGATGTTGTTGATATTTTCTTAGAAGTAGTGATAAGACATATTGATATGAATTTTTTAATTTGTTAGGTAAATATGGCTAGAGTTGATCGTTCATGGATGAATCATAAAGCAGTTGATGGAGTGGTGTCCGAGGAGTTTAAGGATGGAGTTGATAGTTTTATTCAGTTTGTATTGGGGCATCCAACAGCAGTGGACCAGTGTGGTAACATCCGGTGTCCTTGTTTACACTGTAAAAATAAGAAATTGCTTTCGCTATGGGATGTGCAAGTTCATTTATACAGGAAAGGGTTCATGAAAGGTTATATGAATTGGGTGTGTCACGGTGAGGACTTTTGGTCGCATGCGCCCGGCAATGTTGGCAGTACAAGTACCTATGCAGACATGGTAATCGATGCTGCTGGCCCTAACTTTAATGTACAAGGGGAACACGTGTACAATGAAGAGCCACCAAATAAGTCGGCTGAAAGATTTTATCAGTTACTTCGGGATGCTGATGAGTCGATGTGAGATGGTTGTGAAAATCACACTTGATTGTCTGCTGTCTCACAGTTGTTGAATTTGAAATCCGAATTTCACCTTAGTGAGAGTTGTTTTGACCGTATGCTCCTCCTTATCAAGAGTATGTTACCTATGGATGAGAAGCTGCCTAAAAATTTTTACCGTGCAAAGAAGATGGTCAATGATTTAGGGATTGGATACCAAAAAATAGATGCATGCCCTAATCACTGTATACTATATTATGCAGATGATGTAGATAAAATATCATGTGATATTTTTCATCATGATAGATTTAAACCTAAGAGAGGAGACAAGTCAAAGCAGAAGGATGTGCCTTACAAGTCACTGCGATACTTCCCTCTCACGCCCAGATTGCAGCGGATGTATATGTCATCAAAGACAGCTCGGCATATGATATGGCACGCAGAAAGAGTACGTCGTGTAGATGATATAATCAGTCATCCCGCCGACGGTGAAGCTTGGGCTCATTTCAGTCGTAACTATACTACTTTTGGTCACGAGCCACGTAATGTTAGGTTAGGTTTATGCACAAACGGCTTCAACCCATTTGAAGGTTCAGTGCCGTCTTACTCATGTTGGCCAGTCTTCATGACGCCGTACAATCTTCTGCCGGGCATGTGCATGAAGCGTGAGAACCTTTTCTTAACTTTGGTGATTCCAGGTCCAAAAAATCCAGGAAAAAATTTAGACATATATCTCAGGCCACTGATTGATGAGTTGAAAAGATTATGGAATGATGGAGTTGTTACTTATGATGCGTACAGAAAACAAAATTTCACTATGAAGGCTGCATTGATGTGGACAATAAGTGACTTCCCTGCATATGGAATGCTATCTGGCTGGAGCACACACGGGAGGTTGGCATGTCCTTACTGTATGGCTGATACCAAATCCTTTGTCCTGAAATATGGTAAGAAATCATACTGGTTTGATTATCATCGACGGTTTCTACCAAATAACCATCCTTTCTGAAGGCAAAAAGACTCATTCATTAAGAACATAGTTGAAATGGATGAAGCAGACTTGGAACGGATGTCTCGTCGATAAATGGTATTAGAGGTGCAAAATTTACCAGATATAGTGCAATTGTCGTGTAGTACACGACATCTTCGTGGATTTGGAGAGGAACACAATTGGGTGAAGAAAAGTATCTTCTGGGAATTACCTTACTGGTCAGCCCTTTTGATACGGCACAACCTGGACGTCATGCATGTTGAGAAGAATATCTTTGATAATGTGTTCAACACCATCATGAATGTGTAAGCCAAAACAAAAGACAATGCCAAGGCGCAAGCGGACATGAAGATACTTTGCAAATGACCAGAGTTGGAATTGCGGCCGGTAAGGGGCAAAGTTGTACAAACTAAAGCAACTTACATGTTGAAAGACACACAGATCAATGAACTATGCCAGTGGCTAAAGGAATTAAGATTCCCTAATGGATATGTGTCTAACATAGCCCGTTGTGTGAATGTCAATGAGGGAAAAATATATGGATTGAAAAGTCATGACTGCCATGTGTTCATGGAGAGACTTCTGCCCATTGCATTCCGTGACATATTGCCAAAGCCTATATGGGGAGCATTGACTGAGTTGAGTCAACTTTTCAAGATTCTATGTGCATCAGAACTCAAACTTGGGCACGTAAAAACTATGGAACAGAATGTGGTCACGACGGTATGTAAGTTGGAAAAGATATTTCCCCCTGCGTTCTTCGATTCCATGGAGCACCTGATTATCCATTTGCCATACAAGGCCAAAGTTGGAGGACCGGTACAATTTCAATGGATGTATCTATTTGAGAGGTAATCAGTATGTATTTACTGATTAATTGACAGTAGTTACATGTGTCTGTCATGTTGGGTCTCGCGAGGTGTAAATGGATCTAGAAGGGGGGGTTGAATAGATCCTTTCACAAGCTTTGGCCTATTTAAAAACTATTAGCTAGCGGAAGCTTAAACCACTCTTATAAAGTGAATGAATCACTTAGACACAATGGACAGCGGAATTAAGTAGAGTGACTCAAATGAAAAGACTTGAATTACAAGCTATTAAACGTCCACACTTCTTTAAGCACATTTGTGATCTTGAAAGAAATAAGCCTTGTAGTGCAGGGATCATAAAGCATAACACTAAAACATGCAATAGCTTGCAACAACCGTGCTTGTGTGTGTGTGTGCTATGATGATCATTCAAAGTACATATGTGTGTGAACAATATAACCAAGTATGAAAGCACACGAACCTGTGAATAGGGTTAGAAGATATAGATCAATCACACACGATAAACAACCCACAACACAGGGATTTTTAAGGTGGTTCGGTTGCAACCCCGCAACCTACGTCCACCCCTCACCAAAACCCGGTGAGGCTTCCTTGCTGACACACAGCTTGACCCGGGGACACGCCCCAAACCACAGAATAGAGAAACCCCTCTTTCTATCTTCCTACACACAAAGCTGGCAGGGACGGCTACACCGCAAATCGGAGAACTCCCGATTGCCTTCCTACTAACCACCGGTATGGACGATTCTCAATTCCAAATGTTTGAATGAAATGGAAAACGAACAAATATGAAATCACTCAAACAAGATATAGAATATGCTTAAGAGAAAAGATCTTGTCTGAGGTTTGTTGGAGCTTGAATCTCTTGAGGATTTGATGAAGAACTTCTTCCCGGAGTACTGTTCACAGCTACAGTAACTTGAACTCCTCTTCCTTGAACACACCCTTGCAGCCTCCTTTGATTTCCCTTGTTAGCCTTGCTTTCTTCTACTCTTCCTTGGAGGTTGCTGGATTGAGATATGAGCTTGAATCACCTTGAGTTGATGGAGAGATTGTTGGATGTAGCTTTGATCTTCTTTGAATCTCCTTGAGTTGATGAAGAGGTGTATGGATGTAGCTTTGATCACCTTTGCAAGCCTTGAATGCTTCTTGCTTGATTGGAGGTTGCTTGGCTTCAGATCTCACCTTGAATCACCTTGGAAGGATGAAGAACTCCTGCCCGAAACACTATTCACGGAGGTGCTACAGTGCTATCGAAATGGCCTCCCTTGATTCACTTCATCAACTCCATCAACTAGGGTTTCTAACCCTCTCATGTTGGTTTTATAACCCTTGGAATGGTCCTTGGACACCCTCCAGACCAGATCCACAAATCATGGGAAGTTAGGTAAGGTTTGATTAAACAAATCCATGGAAAGGGGCTGGCCACGAGGTGGATTTCGAAGTCAAACATGGCTGCATCGGGGCTGGCGGTCGACCAGAATTCATGGGCCGGTCGACCGGAACCTGCTACAGCCAGAACTTTTCGGCTCTGGCAAAACCGGTCGACCGGAATTCATGGGGCGGTCTACTGGAATGTCACAGACCCCAAACCTTTTGGTTCTGGGAAATTCGGTCGACCTAGCTACAGTGCCGCCGGTCGACCTAAAGCTACAGTAAATTCCAGATTAACACAATTCAGCCCCAAATGTCATTGTAACCCTTCCGAACTCTGTGGCATCAAACTCCTTTGATCTTGGGGAATATATATTGAGTGTTTTGACCTGCAAAATCATATAAAAAGGATTAGAACTTTAGCTCAATGATCCATATAATAAATGTATGAAATACACATATGAAATCTCATGAATTAGTTATATGTGAACACTTTGAATCACAAGTGTTCTGAGCTAAAGATCAAGAAATAAGAGCTCAACCACCCCAAGTAAAATATCCATGAAACACACTCATGGAATTTCAATAACAAGAAGGATAGAAAAGCTCATTCCCAAATTAACCATCCATATCAAAAGAGCAAGTTCATATGACAATGAATTTAAACGAATGGATGATCATCAAGTAACCCAAAGTTTCAAGATTGATGTGAGCATTCAAGAACCACATGTTCCTTGGTATTAATGTAATGTGAGAACATATAATGCAAGTTGTGAATGGGCATCATGAAACCAAATACATGGAGAGTGATAAACAACAATGACTAATAGTGTTAAGCCATTATCAAAACCAAGAATACCACAGAACTCATATGACTATAGAATGATGTCGAATGACTCAAGAGACCACAGAATGACTCAAATGACCTCAGAGACACAACATTCTCCCCCTTTTTGATGATGGCAACTATGAGTCATTCTGAACTATGAGTCATTATAAACTCACAGGGTAACTATGAGTCTGAAGAATAAGAAGAGGAATCTTACCACATTCACCACATGCATTGAGTAATGACTTCACATAATCTTACCTTCTTACCTTACCACATCCTTTGATGAATGACTCACATAATCTTCTTTGATGAATGACTCACATAATCTTCTCCCCCTTTGACAACATCAAAAGATCCAGAAAAGAGAAAGAGAGACGCACATTAATGACGCACACAAAATGATGTGGAAATACATGCCAATAGATGTACACTTATTAAGATTGACAAAATAACAAAAGAGAACAACCAATTGTGGAAAGCCAGTTATAGGACTGAGACCAATGAATGATATGGAGGTATCGAACATGGTGGTGTCCCGTGACTTGGCAAAGACAAAGTAAGTGTGAGAGGTGGAGCCACAGCAGCATGATTCAATTCCTCAAATAGGAGATGGATAGAGCAGCCAAGGAGCAAATTTGATTTCAAATTTTGCAGATTTTTAGTGGTTTTCTAGTTTTCAAATTTTTTGGATTTGCTAAGCAATGCATGGAAATGATAGATGCAAGCTACAATTGTATGAAGTCAATATATGCATGCCACCCTATTGCATGAAAACATGATGCCAATGATGCTAGGACTCATGCCATATGCCAATGAATGAGAAAGCAATGTGATATCATTTGACAAAGGACACCAATGATTTTGGAGATGACTTGAAAGGTGCATCAAGATGATACCACTTGTTGGAATATACCACTTGTGTAGTATGGTGATGTAATCATGGCAGCCTGAATGATTTATATAGATATGGCAGATGAAGGCAAAATATGTATGCATGGAGAAGTAAAGTGTATGAATGCTATGCATAAACCCTCATCATAAATGAAGGTTCTCTCCCCCTTGGATTCTCCCATATCCACAATGCACTCTCCCCCTTTGACAGTGCTCAAAAGTAACATTAGACAACATCTCCCCCTTTCTCCCAAGTCCACAGCAAGGATTCACAACAAGACGTTCTCCCCCTTTGCCAATAGCAAAAGGAGGGATACGGTATAGTGGCTGACAAAAGTCCTAGAGATTAGAGTGGAATTGTAGTGGAAGAGCAAGACATTATATGCAAACCTGAAACAGACTGTGAGCAACATATATGGTTCAAAGCTAATGAAAACCAAGATCATCAATAGAGTTCAAAAGGCATCGACATCCATGGTTTAATAGAAATGAACCAGAAGCGCATATCATGATAATGTTTAACCTTCCCTTGTCTTATACATCCATAATCAAGAACCACAAAGGAAATAGCACAAAAACTAGTATTGAGGCTAAACAAGCATGACTAAAGCATGGAATTTTTAAATAGAAGCAAGAGGTTTCATATTTTGATTTTCAATATCTTTAGTATTTGAAGGCACATGACTCATATTTTACGAGCAATCAAGTCTAGTACAGGCCTCCTAGCCATAAGAATACACGTTGTTTAGCAGCTAGTATCCCTAGGTGTTTGGCAAGACTGACTGTAATGCTTCAGAATGAACATACATAGCAAAGTCGCGTCATGACATATCCAATCTCATTTCGGTGATGAGAAGATATATTTCTCAGCAATTATGCTAGTGCTCTGCCTAGAGTCCAAAAGTAATTAAGACAGAGATAACAGAGGCACATCATGACATATCGTTCGTCACTTGATTTGATGACGTGATATATTTCTCCGTGCAACACTCATTGCTATGCAAATTGATTTTCAAGAATTCCAGCTCATCAAGATGTTTAGAAACAATACTAAGCTCTAGAGTATCACCAAGAGTGTCATGAAGTCTGGAATTTCAGATATCAGGATAGTCATTCAAAGCATAATATGTAATCTCTAGTTAAGGGCTATTAAATCCACAGAACATAGATGATTTCAAAAGAAATATCAGAACTTCAAGGAAATCATTAAATCTGAACTATTTTTCATTGAATGGGCAATCATCAGTTCATATAATAGAAAGCTCTTACACTGTAGTGATGTCTGTCTCTTGAACTTATTATCACACTGGAGACCATTAAGGTTCAGATGCAAAAAGGACGAATGAACCAAGAAGAACAACACAACTCCCCCTATGAATATGCAATGAAAGCATGCAAGGAGTGATGTTTGCAGTCACAAAGAATGACAAATGTCAATGAGAGGTTTACTTGAACCATGCAGAGGTTGACCTGATCAAACATGAAATGCATGAACCAACATGATGAATATGAAACATATGCATGAATGCCTCATCAAGACAACTCCCCCTAGCTATATGGCATATATGCGACATTGATGCATGGTACTTGGCGGAGGTTAGTCCTCACGCATATTGAGTGTTTCTAGGCAAGCATAACTTGCCTTTCCATACATCAACATTTAATATACCATGGCCGTGCAAGAGTGAAATGATGTAAAATGATTCAAGCCAGATTGATGTTGACTCCCCCTGAATACATGCATGGGTTGGCAATGAATTATGCAGCCCAAGACTTATGTGAATACATAATGCAATGAAGATGCTGCAAAATGATTGTGCATTTTTGTGTCTTCTAAACATGATGTGCATTAAGGTATGTGTGATCACAAGATGATGCAAACACAAATCATTCACAATTGATTTTGAACTGAATGCAACATGATGATGTCAATTGCTAGACTCCCCCTTTTGAATAATGCTTACATGAATAACGAGTTGAAAATGCAGCCATGACATGCATCATCAAAACCAAAGTCCAAGAATTTCATGTGGCTGATAGACTTATGCAACTCATCATCACATTAACTTCATCAGCATAACAAATTTTTCATGAGTTAAATAGCTGAAATCAAGCATGGTGTAAACAAGTTATCAAGCTCAAAAGTTCATCTCACACCTTGGGGGTTTTGTATTTCAAAGAGCAGTTCAGTTTGCAGAATCTAATGACATTGGGCAGACGTATGATGCACTATCTACATGTCAAGACTGAACATGCAAGATGACTAAACTTAAGAGGTTTATGTACATACCTGTGCCTTGAGCTTTTATTTACCTTATGATCTTTGTTCAGCTCCAAGGCATCCTGCACCCAAAATTCTCATTTGGAATTTTTAGGTACCCAAGATTGCTTGGGTCCTTGTGGGTTAGCAACATGTTTAGCATCTTGGCCCACCTTTTTCAGGGCAATCACATCATCCTCCTTCATTGTGAGGCAATCATATATCTCATGCCCATTTTTCCCACAATAGAAACAACACACAAAAGATTGATTTTTCTTTTTATGTTCATGTGCGTGTGCATGTGGATTATGCTTTTGTGGGTGAGCATGGGATTTACCTTTCATGGCATGAAGGTGATGCTTTCCCTTCAAATGCCAGCACTCTTGGATAGTATGGCCAGACTTACCACAATGAGAGCAGCAAAGAGAAGCATTTCTATTAAAGGCCATGGGGAGTGTCGACCTGTCTGGATAGGAATGTCGACACTTCTGATTCTCCATGTGGTTCCGTACAGAATTTTGTTGAGCAAGCCCTCTGCCAGTGTTGACCTGTTTCTTTCCTTGCCCTTTCACTTGCTGTCCTGCTCTAAGCTCATCATTTCTCAAGATCAAACAATCATGCATAGTGTGACCATGTTTACCACAATAATAACAATTGACATTCATTTTGTGGAAGGCATGGTATTTGGCATTGGGCATGTTATGGTGCATGTTTGGATGAGCATGCTGAATTTTACTTTTCTTTCGAGCAGTATGCCCCTTTTGGTGACCACAGGAAGTGGTGGCTTCCGGTGATCCAGAATCTTGGATTTGGGCAAACATTGACAGGAAATCATTCAAACCTTGAATTTCATTTTCAAGTGAGAAAATGTGCTGTTTAGATTCAACAAGGCCCTCTTCGCATGCTGCCAATTGCTCATTGAGCATGGCATTTACTGCTTTAAGATTTTGATTTTGTTGTTCTAAAGCATGCAAAGTTTCAGAGTGATCATCAATGACAGATTTACCTTTTTCATGTGCAGCTAGTTTTTCATGCAACTCTTCTTCAGCTTGTTCAAGTTCAATTTTCTTTTCCAACAACTCTCTATTCTCTTCTTTCAGAGAATCAATCAGATTTTGTTGCCATTCAAGATCATCATGAAGACCAACATTTATGTTTCTCAAGAATGAACATTTTTCACATACAAAATTAGCAGAGCATGAAACAGAATTTTTATTTTCTTCAATCAACCTCTCATCATGGATTAGCCCATCGGCCATAGTTTGATCATTAGAGATTGACTTAGGTTGGTTTTGAAGTTTTATTACAATTTCTTCCAACCTAGTGATTTCATCATGAAGATTTTCATTTTCTTCCCTTAGACATGCAATGCTTTGTTTATGCGTATCTAGATCAACTGAGAGAGTATTGTTAAGCTCTTTAACAATAGAACACTTTTTACAAAACAAGCTTTCATTTTGGTTGATTTTCTTGAGATCCTTTTTCAAATTTTTATTTTCTGATTTGACCTTTTTGTATTGAGTAATCAACTCACCATAGGCTTCCATAAGCTCTTCAAAAGTGAATTCCTCAGAGTCAGAGTTTACCTGTGATGAAGATGCATTGCTAGACTGTTCTATACGGTCGGCCATGAAGCATTCTTGTTCTTGTTCCTTCCCTTCATGGATTTTAACCAACTTGTCCAATACTTGCTTGGCTGTGCTGCAAGAGGACACAAGATGAGTTAGTCTTAGATCAACTGCAGCTGTAATTAAGTTATATGCAAGACGATTATCATTATGTTTGGTCTCATGTTCGGCTAGCCAATCAATTGAATTTGATGACAGCTCATGAGGACCATTGTATATGAGAGTCCACAATTGTGGATCTATGGAGCTAACATAGATGAACATTCTTCCAACCCATGTAGAAAAATTTGAACCATCATAAATGGGTGGAGAAGCCATCGAAGTAAGTGTAGCATGTGAATCCATCTAAATAACAAACACCGGGATCTTTCCCTGCAGATCGTTGGATCTGGGAATGACAGAGCCTCGCTCTGATACCACTTGTTGGGTCCCGCGAGGTGTAAATGGATCTAGAAGGGGGGGTTGAATAGATCCTTTCACAAGCTTTGGCCTATTTAAAAACTATTAGCTAGCGGAAGCTTAAACCACTCTTATAAAGTGAATGAATCACTTAGACACAATGGACAGCGGAATTAAGTAGAGTGACTCAAATGAAAAGGCTTGAATTATAAGCTATTAAACGTCCACACTTCTTTAAGCACATTTGTGATCTTGAAAGAAATAAGCCTTGTAGTGCAGGGATCATAAAGCATAACACTAAAACATGCAATAGCTTGCAACAACCGTGCTTGTGTGTGTGTGTGCTATGATGATCACTCAAAGTACATATGTGTGTGAACAATCTAACCAAGTATGAAAGCACACGAACCTGTGAATGGGGTTAGAAGATATAGATCAATCACACACGATAAACAACCCACAACACAGGGATTTTTAAGGTGGTTCGGTTGCAACCCCGCAACCTACGTCCACCCCTCACCAAAACCCGGTGAGGCTTCCTTGCTGACACACAGCTTGACCCGGGGACACGCCCCAAACCACAGAACAGAGAAACCCCTCTTTCTGTCTTCCTACACACAAAGCCGCAGGGACGGCTACACCGCAAATCGGAGAACTCCCGATTGCCTTCCTACTAACCACCGGTAGGGACGATTCTCAATTCCAAATGTTTGAATGAAATGGAAAACGAACAAATATGAAATCACTCAAACAAGATATAGAATATGCTTAAGAGAAAAGATCTTGTCTGAGGTTTGTTGGAGCTTGAATCTCTTGAGGATTTGATGAAGAACTTCTTCCCGGAGTACTGTTCACAGCTACAGTAACTCGAACTCCTCTTCCTTGAACACACCCTTGCAGCCTCCTTTGATTTCCCTTGTTAGCCTTGCTTTCTTCTACTCTTCCTTGGAGGTTGCTGGATTGAGATATGAGCTTGAATCACCTTGAGTTGATGGAGAGATTGTTGGATGTAGCTTTGATCTTCTTTGAATCTCCTTGAGTTGATGAAGAGGTGTATGGATGTAGCTTTGATCACCTTTGCAAGCCTTGAATGCTTCTTGCTTGATTGGAGGTTGCTTGGCTTCAGATCTCACCTTGAATCACCTTGGAAGGATGAAGAACTCCTGCCCGAAACACTGTTCACGGAGGTGCTACAGTGCTCTCGAAATGGCCTCCCTTGATTCACTTCATCAACTCCATCAACTAGGGTTTCTAACCCTCTCATGTTGGTTTTATAACCCTTGGAATGGTCCTTGGACACCCTCCAGACCAGATCCACAAATCATGGGAAGTTAGGTAAGGTTTGATTAAACAAATCCATGGAAAGGGGCTGGCCACGAGGTGGATTTCGAAGTCAAACATGGCTGCATCGGGGCTGGCGGTCGACCAGAATTCATGGGCCGGTCGACCGGAACCTGCTGCAGCCAGAACTTTTCGGCTCTGGCAAAACCGGTCGACCGGAATTCATGGGGCGGTCGACCGGAATGTCACAGACCCCGAACCTTTTGGTTCTGGGAAATTCGGTCGACCTAGCTACAGTGCCGCCGGTCGACCTAAAGCTACAGTAAATTCCAGATTAACACAATTCAGCCCCAAATGTCATTGTAACCCTTCCGAACTCTGTGGCATCAAACTCCTTTGATCTTGGGGAATATATATTGAGTGTTTTGGCCTGCAAAATCATATAAAAAGGATTAGAACTTTAGCTCAATAATCCATATAATAAATGTATGAAATACACATATGAAATCTCATGAATTAGTTATATGTGAACACTTTGAATCACAAGTGTTCTGAGCTAAAGATCAAGAAATAAGAGCTCAACCACCCCAAGTAAAATATCCATGAAACACACTCATGGAATTTCAATAACAAGAAGGATAGAAAAGCTCATTCCCAAATTAACCATCCATATCAAAAGAGCAAGTTCATATGACAATGAATTTAAACGAATGGATGATCATCAAGTAACCCAAAGTTTCAAGATTGATGTGAGCATTCAAGAACCACATGTTCCTTGGTATTAATGCAATGTGAGAACATATAATGCAAGTTGTGAATGGGCATCATGAAACTAAATACATGGAGAGTGATAAACAACAATGACTAATAGTGTTAAGCCATTATCAAAACCAAGAATACCACAGAACTCATATGACTATAGAATGATGTCGAATGACCCAAGAGACCACAGAATGACTCAAATGACCTCAGAGACACAACATGTCATTGTCACTGTATGTCATTGTCATGTGAATTATTGTCATAGGTGTATGCATGACCTAAAAATGAAGGTTCATAATAAGGCTAAAGTAGAGGGTTCGATTACCGAGGCATATATTATTGAAGAAATTTTAAACTTATGTTCGATGTACTTCCAACCCGAAATTTAAACTCGTCGTAATTGACCTCCACGTAATGATGATGGAGGAGAGGTGGGTCCGTCCGACCGGTTGTCCATATTTAAGTATCCAGGTCGTGCATTTGGACGTTGTTCGAATCGCATATTAGAGGATAGAGAGTTGTTGGCCGCAGAGATCTATGTTCTCCTGAACTGTGTTGAGATTGAACCTTATGTTGAGTGAGTCCTCAACTCCATAGGTGCTGAAATTTATAAGCATCCTGACGTTCTTCCTCCCATTTACGGTGATGTTGCATTCATCATTGCAGGCAATTTTATTTAGAATTAATTACTCGATGTCCACACCTCAATGAGTTGGAGGTTCAAAATGAACGAGAGAGATCTTTTACCAGATGACTTAAAGGTCAAGTAAGTGCCAATCTACCAATTCCACAAAGCTTGAGGTGTATGCAAGTTCAATTTAAAGTAACGTGGTTTATATTCATAGGTTGAAAAAGGTTATGTTACCGATGAAAGAGTCTGGGTGATAAGTTATGGACCTTCGAAGGCCACGCATGCCTATCCAGGATTTTTTGTGAATGGTTATAGATTTCACACTCGAGATTATGGACGAAATAAGTCTACGATGAATAGCGGCATATGCGTGAAAGGTAGTACATACAATGAAAATGATCTCGATTACTATGATATTCTTGAGGAGGTCATAGAATTACAGTATTTCAGACAACACAACCATATATTCCTTTTTAAGTGTCATTGGTTTGATCATAATTCAGTTCAAAACGACGTAATATATGGGATTGTTGATGTCAAATATAGATCCAAATTGAATACCTATGAGTCGTTCATTTTGGCCGCACAAGGCCAATAAGTGTATTATTCAAGTTATTCACCGTCCAAGAATAAAGATTGGTGGGCAGTCTGTAGGGTAAAACCAAGGCTTGCACCTAATGATGAGTTAGATCTGATTGAAGCTGTCTCAGAGGATTCTAGTGCCGAATATTTTCAATCAGACCAGGGTGACACTATAGAGTTAGTTGCTTCTAATCTTCATCTGATCGAATCTGATGATCCATTTCAGTATTGTATAGAGGACGAAGTGGAAGAAGTTGATTCAACTGAGCTAAATGAAGCAATTGTTGGGCAAGAGGAGTCCTCTAAGGAGGAAGTGTATGAATCTAGTGACAATGAGGAAGATGACGAAGATGACAATGAGGTTGATATATCTTCAGCATATGAAGATGAAATATATACTGATTGAATATTTTGTGAGAAATTTAACATATATACACTTATCATTATTACTTACCACCTCTCCTCGTAATTAGTTGTCGACTAATATGCACTACTTTAAATGTTGTCAATAATTAGATGGTTCGAGGCCGTAGCGGATCTTCGAGGAGAGGTGGTTCCGGGAGGGGTTCTACTGGTATGTTTATTTAAATTCTTAGATCACAGAGTAGTGAATATGCACTTTCTTTGGATAATGATATTTTATGTCTCTGCACTATGTACATAGTCTACACCACCCCCACCACCTACTACGGGTTTGTTTATTTCAATTCTTAGATGAATGAGTAGTGATTATGCACTTTGTTTGGGTAATGATATTTTATGTCTCTGCACCAGGTACACAGTCTACACCGCCCCCACCACCTACTGCGGGTATGTTTATTTCAATTCTTAGATGAATGAGTAGTGATTATGCACTTTGTTTGGGTAGTGATATTTTATGTCTCTGCACCAGGTACACATATTACACCGCCCCCACCACCTGCTGCGGGTATGTTTATTTTAATTCTTAGATGAATGAGTAGTGATTATGCACTTTGTTTGGGTAATGATATTTTGTGTCTTTGCACCAGGTACACATATTACACCGCACCCACCACCTACTGCGGATATGTTTATTTAAATTCTTAGATGAATGAGCAGTGATTATGCACTTTGTTTGGGTAATGATATTTTATGTCTCTGCACGAGGTACACATATTACACCGCCCCCACCACCTGCTGCGGGTATGTTTATTTCAATTCTTAGATGAATGAGTAGTGATTATGCAGTTTGTTTGGGTAATGATATTTTATGTCTCTGCACCAGGTACACAGATTACACCGCCCCCACCATGTGCTGCGGGTATGTTTATTTGAAGCCTTACATAAGTGAGTAGTGAATATGCACTTTATTTTGCTAACGATATTTTCTGTTTACAGGTTTGAGTGCCTCTATATCAGGTCTACAGAGTACACCACTTCCATCACATTCTATTGGTATGTTTATTTAAATTCTTAGTTAAATGATAAAAATTCTATATGTTTAGTTATTGAATAATTTTAATTTTAACAATGTGCTAAATTCTGATTAACTACTTCTATTTTACTTGTAACATGTACGTCAGGCACACCACCTACGATAGTTGGCTCGTCCGCCCAGCCGGGCACACAACCGGCAGACGATGCTATTAGCCATCACGAGGGCGAGCATGTGGTGTTACAAGAGGGACGCAAGCCATGTTGGGTCTCTCGGTAAATATTTAAACTCATGAATTATGTTCGTTACCTATCCAACAACTATATAATTGGTGACTATCATTTTAACACATGTAATTGTAGGGATAAAATAGAGCCCAGTGAGGCTTCTCGTTTTATTACCAACATTATTGAGCGACATGTGACTGGTCCATAAAAGTCATTTCGAAAGTTTCCTCAGGATATCCGCGATCGATTGTATGACGAGTTCCTGGTATACAATTTAATCTTTTAAATTACATATTTCCCAACTCCACAATTTTAATCCACTAACTTATAAAATTTGAATTCTTGACAGCAAGAATATCAGTTTGTGAGGCGAGCTGATGCCAGATGAGCTCGATGTGTATGGGAGACCACAGCAAATGTAAATTATAAGCATTATTTACATGGCTGTCGAGAACGTGCCAAGGCTCTAGCCGGGGGGAGCGAGGACCGTGGCCTTTGGAAGGCACACGGCCCCACATGGATGAGGAGGGAGCACTGGGAGGACCTCTGTGATAGATGGGCCGAGCCTAATTGGATCGCCAGATCCGCAAAAGCCAAAGATGCACGTGTGTTACATCCAGACGTGCATCTCCATACTTCTGGATCTGTTTCCTTCGCGACCCAAAAGGAGAGATTGGTAAGTAATAATCTTAATTTTATTATATTTAATTTCTTATATGTCCTTATTTATTCTCTATAACATGTATAATAGGAAAAGAAGAGGGGTGGTACGTGTAGGATGTAAATGTAATATACTCCGCCCCGAGCTAAACAATATAACCATGCATATAAGCGTGAAAGTGCATGAAATGGAAAGGGGCGATGAAGAAGAGGAACCTGACCGTGATCGCCACCAAGGTTCTACGGCATCAAAAGGATGAAGAAAGGATGAATATGGTGCCGTGTACCTTGGAAAATGAAGAAGAAGATGCGGCCTAACGGGAAGCCGCTACAACGTGTGATCGCGCTTGAAATGGGATGCGGGAAGCCGATGTGGGTGCACCTCCTCACCTCCTAGCCGGCTAGAAAGCGAGGGCCTCACGTTCTATCAATAGTCTCCTGCAAAATAAAGCCACAAACATAAGAGAAAACCCATTAGAAACATGAAAGTGTAGCACATGTCCGAAATGATGAAGTAGCATGAAAGAAAGGGGGAGAACGCACCGGGGGAGGGTTTTTAACCCCTATGAGTGGGTGCAAAAGTAAGGTGGGAGTGTTGTGCATGCATAGAATTTGAAATCATGGAATTTGATGGAGAAATGGGGGAGCAAAACGTTGTGTAAAACGGAGAAAAATGCATGAACGTGCCGAAACAGCGCAAAAAAACTAAGTGTAAAACTGTGATGATTTGTGAAAAGTGGAGGGAGAGAACTAAGCCTAGGTATGAAGAAAGAGAGCCCGGAGAGATGAAAAATGAAGAAGATACTCCCCTCTTCAAGATGAGACCAATGGAGGACGAAGAGGATGCCGGATGACTCCGCCCCGAGCCGACGAAGGGCGCCCCGTCGCACAGGTTCAAGAACTCGTGATGATTTGCAAAAAGTATGGGCGAAGTTAGAAGGGTAAACGAAGATGAAATCCAGCAAATAAGGTATCAAAATGAAGCCTATACTTCCCTCAATAGCCTGGGGTCGAAGGTTTGCGATGACGATTTGGCATGGCTTCGCCCCAAGTTCAAGAAGAGCCCCCCGTCGCGCAGGCGAACTGGGCATCTATTTATAGAAAAAAGGGTGAAAACCTTAACTTTCTTCTGCGATTTCAGAGGATAGAGTCCACCAAATCTCGAGATCTATGGATCAATCTCGAGATAATAGATAGGATAAGAGGTAGGAACAAACGGGACTCTTTTTGGTTGAAGATTGTGGAAGTTATGGCTCTTGGAAGAAGGCTCTGGAACCTAATCTGCATGGATTTTTGGTTGCACGAAATGAGTAAATCCCTAACTTGCGGTCAAGATTCCAGGAGATCCGGTGCATGAAAAGTCATGCCCTATGGATCCAATTGAAGATAATACAAAGGGCAAGAGATAGAAACAAACGTAGGTCAATTTGGTTGAGGATTCTAGAAGATAGAGCCCTAACAAAGAGGCCTCGTTGCACAGGTTCGACCTTAGAATCCGGCGGCGAAGAAGACGGAGTTCAGGAACTTGCGGACTCTCTATTAGTTGGACGGTCGCACGATAGACCGTTCATTCAATTGGGCGGTTAGAAGTAGACCGCCCAAACCTGGGGGCGACCGGGGGACTTTTCGCACAAAAAAGAGATAAACGGTCATCCACGGACCGTTTTTCGAGTTAGGCGGTCTTAAGAAGACCGTTTTATGACATTTTAAAAATAAAATAAAATAAAATAAAAATAAAAAAAGTTACTGTTCATGGGCGGTCAACTGTTGACCGTTTTACTGTTAGACGGTCAACTTGTGACCGTTCAACTCAAGAAACGGTCAACTGTTGACCGTTTAGCTGCCAGGCTCACATGACTTTAGAAATGGAAGCATATCTTGAAAACGGTGCAGAATTAGAAAAGTGGTAGAAGAAGAAATTGTAGATAACTGAAATATGAACAACTTTTCATGAAGAAACAAAGATGAAAAAACAATCATAAGAGAGAGAAAATTGGGTGAGAACAGAGAAAAATATTGAGACTTGAAAACGGTGGAGAACTGGATAATGGCGTAGAAGAAGAAAATGTAGGGCTTTGAAAGATGAACAACTTTTGTGAAGGACACATTTTGAAAAGAGGAAAGAAAGGAGGTGAAAAAGGACCATTTTCAAGACTACGCAACGAAAGGGGGCTGAATGCTTGAGGGACGCCGGCCTAAATGGGCCGTAAGTTGACTTGGAAGGCCGACATGTGATAAGATAGGCTCCTGGGCCCTAAGAAATAATGATATCCAAGGCTCAAATAGAATGGATTAATAAAATAGACTCGAAATTCATCCAAGGAAGGCTCCAAAATAATGGGTAATTTGGGACATCCAAAATTTGATGAATAGGAGAAATAACGCAACTTGCAGGCTAAAAACGGGTGTCAACAGATGCCCCTCCTTGATGTCCGCTTTGCAAGGGAGCGAGCGAAAGCGACGCGGAGGCGAAATGGAAAGGAGATGGAGTGAAAGCGACAGCGACGTGAAATGGAGATGAAGCAGAGATGAAGCGGAGAGAACTGATAAGCAGGCATCAAGGCAAAAGACACCCGTCACAACCAACAAGCGATAGGAATTCTCTCAAAAATGTCGAACTACCCACCCGGAATGGCTGACGCGGATGAAACATGTCTGGAGAGCTAAACTAACAAAAGGAAGTGGAAACACGACCAACCTCATCGGGGACACAATCCACAGACAATGAGGGGGTCGGAAAGAGCACAACGCAAAAAGCAGGAGAAATATAACTAAGATAAAATCCAGACATGAATCACGCTGGCCAACCAGACCAAGCGGCAAGATCAGAGAAATCGTTAAAATTCAGAGTGGAATGAGAATCTCTTATCCAAGTGAATTGAAGTGCAATTAACCATTACTGAGGAACAACCTTGAACGGATCACGAGGCACTAATGCTCAAAATGACATGATGCATGCTGGGCTAAAAATAAAGAAATCATCAAAATGAATGCAAAGAAATCATAAAATAGAAAGTACTCGAGAATAGTATTACTAGATTGGAACAATCAGGGTCAAGACACTATACGCAACCACGGCGTGCGTGATAGAACCATCGTTCCCTAATTTTCCCAACCTAACGGCCTATCCGATGATTAAACATGTGCACCTAGATCATCATCGTTTTTGTTAGAGGGGAACATCAGATCCTGGAACACGTAGATAACCAACTGGTTCTCGAGATAATATAATAATATAGATACCATATAGTAATGCAACAATGAGTAGGCATAGAAGGCCATACCTGACTTACCTGTGCAGGCAAAATGGCATTTTTTTGATTTTCATTTTCTGATTTCTTTTGATTTTTTCATGTATAAGACAAATATGATAAACAAGCAAGTGTAAACATAGAGAAAATAACATAACTATCAACTGAACGACAAACAACACGACATAACATAACAGTCAAATGAAATGGGAGATAATGCAACATAACATAACAAAGGCACACGAGCACATATGCAATGGCATGAACAAACACCATGCATGCATGAACACGGTGTGACAAGACAACAACGCGGTGGGACAACACACGGTTGAGACAAGAACATGACGGATGACCACACGGTTGGGACAAGAACATGGGACATAAAGGGGTGACTAACAACATGTGCAAGACAACTAACAACACTCGGTGAAGGATAAAACAACATGTGTGGGACAACACGGTGGGACATAAACACGTGACAAGGACACGGCGGGATAAAAGACATAAACAGATACGCCCTTCAATCAAAACCCAAGATCAGAATGAAGCAGAACCGCCATGTTCATAATCGTGAGGCAAAAGTCCTCTCATAAAGATATGATCATTGCAAACAAAAACTGAGAAGACATGAGCTTCAGAACAGATCGAGAGAGTGGATCGAAGAAGGAAAGAACAGATCAAAGATGTGGATAGGAGGCAGAGCACAAAGATATAGCAAGGAACACCTGAGTACTTGTAATCTGCACACTTAGCAAACAGATTACGTATCTGTCCTTAAAATAAATGTAAATGTATGAAAAGGACACATTTTTTTGGATTTTTTGGATTTTTTTGTATTTTTTTAGATTTTCAACTGTATTTCATTTTTTGGATTTTTTGAAATATTTGATTTTTTTAGATTTTTGACAATATTTGATTTTTTAGATTTTTTGAAGTATTTGATTTTTTTAGACTTTTGGTAATATTTGATTTTTTTTGGATTTTGACATGGCAATCCGCAGCACCTAAAGACGGGCTCAAACTACTAGCCAGGGATCAACGTTCCTACCCCTTTCACTAAAGGCTTCCCTTAAGCAGGGCGTGCATGTGAGGGTGGCTTACCATAACCAACTGCTTCTAAAGAACGGTGCCCCTACTAAGGCCATACCCGAGATACAACCCAGCCTAAGAGGGAGAAGCAGAAGATAAATTGGAGACAAGCTTCGTGCAGGATGGGAGATATCAAGGCTCGAATTCCTTCCAGGGCACTACCCCTCAAAGAGATAGCATGTTGCGTAGGGGCTTTGTGTCTTTGATTTTTAGACCCATATTTATTAGGCACGCATGCGACCGGGCTCATGACGTCCCGCGGGGAACTGTACTGCCACTCTTGCCATGCCTTTGATTCATAATTTTGCTATATTGATTCATCATTGATTTTGAGAGCCCTTATTGGCCAGATATTGCATGAAAGCTCACTTTTGAGGGTCAAGACTGCCCCTATTTGAGACCTCTCTCGTATTAGGGAGTGCCTAGGTTAGTCATCTCATCCATTAATCTCTTACCCCTGCACTTGGCCGAGTAGAGAAGAGAAAAGGCCTTCGTGCATACCCAAAGTATGGCCAAAGTAGCAACGTTGTTGCACTAGAGGGGTCGGCTATGGCTCGCCGTGAAGTGTGTGAAAAACCCATGCATAAAGGTCACCCTCCACAATCGAGGAAAGAAACTAGACTCCCAGCGCGGAGCAATCACCAGCCTAAGGATGCTGCAGAAGCTAACTTTTTTATTTGACACAAAGTTAAGATCCAATTAAACAAAGACTCCTAAAGCCACTCAATCATGTTAAGGAATCATGTGCAGAAACCACATAAATAATGGAAATGAAAGTACGTTCTTGCACAAAATAAAGATACATTTGCAGATCCATGGCGTGGAAACCAGCATCCTGAAGCGATTTCGATCATCGAGCTTTGAGGAGCGCGAGTAGCTTTGCATTCCTTGCTTGCCAGGATAAAGGATGAAAGGAGAGCAAAGGATTGGATTCCTCGACATAGAGGAGTGGCAGATATCATATTGGACGAAGAAGGGATAAAAAGGAAGAGAGATGAGGGCTAGAACTCCCTCGTTAAGGCACTGAGGCCCTGATAACAAGGAACCAGATACATAATAACAAGGATTAACTGAGATCAAGGCGGGCTAAAGCCTCGAAAACAGCAAGAAAAAGGGTGGTGACCCTGAAAGGGTGAGAGGAGTGAGAAGAAAGAGGAGGAGAAGAATCATCCAACATGGTCGGAGAAGGAGAGTAGCGATCACCCGCCAAAGGCGGGGAAGAAGAAGCATAAACACCCGACCAGGTGGGGAGAAGAAATGAAAACCACCTGACAAAGTTGGAGAAGGATCAGAAAAATCACCCGACAAGGTCGGGGAACGAGCGCAAGGAATCCCAAACGGGTCGGTGGAAAAGGATGAGAAGCAGAATCCGGATGTATCCGGGGAGAAAAACTAGAAGATGCCCCTGGATCAGGGGAAGAGGAGGACATAGGCCGAGACCTAGAATGGTGAGGACAGAGAAGATGGTAGAAATATAGTCAGGTGGTGGAAGTTACACCACCCAAGGATAAGAACTGAGCAAAAGAAAAGATGAATGGACGGAGAAGGAGAGGAGGAAGTGGACCCTCGAATGCACAACTGACAGCCTTTATACTTATGTCGCCACCTCTTCTTGGCAGAAATCTTCTTGAAACAACTCCGCCTGGCGCGGACTCGGGCCTTCGGGCTTCTTGTCTTGCAATATTTTCTTAAATAACGGTCCCACCTGGCAGACGGCCTAGCCCAGTTATGAATATGCAGCTTCATTGGGACGGTTGCCCCTAGCTGTGCGGTGCAACCATAGAAAGGCATTCCAGAACAATCAACTCCTTGGGATGAACATCAGGAAGCCATGGAGTTTTATCGTTCGGCACTAGAACATGGAGCTTTGGCATCTTCACTCGGCAGCTGGGCATGAAGCATAACTCCCTTTTCAGCAGCGCAGGACGGAACTGAGGGAGGGTGATGCGTGGCGTTGACGTGGCCGCCTTACCAATAAGACGAGGGAGATGAGACAGAAAATGTAGAACGCCCCTGGTCAATCTCGAAGACACGGCCAATTTCCCCTTGAATGCTGAATTGATTAAACTTTTGGCGGCCGTGTGGGTTAGCACCATCCAGGCGGAAAACTCTTCTGGGCCAGTGAACTGAATAGCAATCAAGCGAGAGGTGATAACAACATCAACAGTGAATTCTCCGGTGAGCAAAGAGACTGCCACCAGCCTCGCTTTAGAAGGAACTGGTGCCAATGCTAGAGAACTCTTCTTAGTGACCGTCTTCATAGCAAATGTGGGCTCATTGCCCCTAGAATAGCCAGGGAACAGGGCTCGG
Source organism: Amorphophallus konjac (assembly GCA_022559845.1). Taxonomy (NCBI): domain Eukaryota; kingdom Viridiplantae; phylum Streptophyta; class Magnoliopsida; order Alismatales; family Araceae; genus Amorphophallus; species Amorphophallus konjac. The sequence continues at coordinate 76,565,603 of CM040128.1, read as the reverse complement.
ACCGGCATGCGGCAAATAAAATCTTGAAGCTTGTAATGCACAGTCAAAACCTGATTCGGCTCTTTATCTCCCTGGGGACTAGACCCGAGGGGCACCAAAGGTAGCGTGTACCTGCTCCGCGAAGTGGGAAGTGGTAGAGGAAGGTTAGAAGGAGGAGGTTTGAAGGGCGCGGGTGGCGATGATGCAAGTGATGGGGGAATAATGATGATGATGGGCATGGGTGGAGGTGAAGGCAAAAGTGGAGGTATGGGTTTAGGGTCGGTCCGCTCGGGCTCAGAGGATGATGGCGAAAGGGGGAGTGGAAGAGGCGACGGCAGTGGCAAAGGTGATGAGGGTGGCAAAGGGAGTGATGTGGTTGATGAAGACGGTGAAGGTGAAGGGGATGGAGGTGAAGGTAGGGGTGGGGAAGAAGGAGGAGAGGAAGGTAGTGGCGTAGTGGGGGAAGAGGCAGGTGGTGGCACTCTTTGACGTATCTTCACGACTCGTCGAGAGGCGTTAGGGATAGGTGTGGTGGTGGAAACGGAGGGTGAAAGAGGGGTTGCCCGAGCGGAGGCTGGTGTAGGTAAAGGTTGTGGAGGAGATGGGATGGAGGAAGTAGTAGGTAATGGAGCAAGTATCTTATTAACTGAAGAAACACTAGGGTGCCCCTGGTCTTGAGGTGGAGACGGTTGCTTAGGCGGCACGGCTTGCTGCTGCTGCCGTTTACCGCTGAGGTCTGAAATAACTCGGCGCATGACAGTCCAATCAATCATATTCTTGTCCTCCCAGTTGTAAACAAGTTCCCGGAACTCGGGACAATCCTCAACCGAATGCCCCTGTTGACGATGGAATTCACAGAAATGGAGCAAGTTCCCGACCGCAGGTCGGCAAGGTATAACCGGAGGGAGTTGTAACGCGTCGGTGGCGATCAAAGCCCTGAAAACATCTGCGAAGGATTCTGGCAACGAAAAGTGAGAGGCCTGCTTCGGGCAAGGTGGATGCCGAAGGGTATGATGAGGTAATGGAGATGGGAGTGGAGGTTGCGTAGGCAAAGGGGATTGCGTAGGCAAAGGTGAAGGACTGAAATGATGTGGAGATGTGGAGGGCGTGGGAACGTAATGGACGGCATCTACCCGCTCTTGGTGCAGTGTTTCCCTGACCGGAGGTGGAGGGGTGTGGTGTGATAAAATAGCAGAGGGTTGACTCGTGGAGGGATGTGAGGTGGAGGCATATATGGGGGTATATGGGTGTGGGGAAGCGGGGGGTTGACTCGTGGAAGGATATGAGGTGGAGGGTGGACCCGTGGTGGATGGGGAAGAAAAGGGGTATGTGGAAGGCAAAGGTGGATGAGGCTCATGGTCAAAGGAAACTAAGAGTTGTTGGGTAATGAAGCGGGCTCGACTGTAAAGTTGCTGCCATGAAGTGATGTCATTCAGGGCTAAGATGCACCTAAGCTCGGGCGTTGTATTAAAAATAGCCATTTTGATCTGCTCGCCCTCCGAATATGCCCTGGGACTTGCGCGGCTAGGCGACGCCAGTGGTCGGCGAAGGTCGAGAATTCCTCGCCGGGCTTCATCTTCTCTTGGGCCAGATCAACCAAAGAATGTCTGGGCCCAACCTGATCCTGGTACTGCTGAATGAATCTTGCTTGAACGGCTTGAAAATTCATCATCTGCTCTTGCGGTAACGTGAAGAACCAATCCTTGGCTGGGCCCTCTAAAGATAGGCCAAACAAATAGGCCATCAAGCGTTGATCGTGCTGGAACTGTGCCGACTCATATAAGAACTCCTTCAAATGCATGTAGGGGTCACCGACTCCACCATAGAGACGATAAGCGGGAATCTGTTGACGTGGGGGAAGCTGAAGACCTCGGAATGCAAATGGGATATCCAAAGAAGTTTGAGGACTGATTTGTCATTGCAATTCATCAAGCTGGCGTTGGGCCTGAGCGATCATCTCCTCGGTAGGAAGAGTCTGAGAAGGATATGGGCCAGCTTGAGCAAGAGATGATGAATTTAGACCAGGATAATGTTGATGGGCCGGATAAGGGGATCCGGCCTGAGAAGAAGGAAAGCCCGCTCCGGGAATTGAGGAATACATGGGCCTGGAAGAATTACGAAGGTGGGAATGAGAATTGATTGGGCCAACAGCAGCACGGGTGGGACAAGAAGGCCCGTTAGAAGAATAGGGTCCAATGGAGGAATAAGGAGATGGGCCCGCATGGGAAGAGGAATCCACGCGGGGATAAGAAGACGGGGAGGAAGAAGGGTAATATACAGGAGAAAAATGACACTCCATGAGGGCAAATGGAGACTTTATACAGGAAAATCAGGGAAATACAATGAGGGAAGTAAGGGCTCAAATGAGGGGGGCTGACTCAATAATGCAAAGGAAAATAAAAGAAGAAAAAAAGAAACCTAGGATAATGAGACTAGACAAATGGACACACAGAATGGACTACCCTAAGTGGGCCTAATAACAAAATCTATATGGATGATGGGGGATGCAACACAAAATAACACAAGTGGGCTTGGACAAGCCCACACAACACAAACAATATGAAGGATTTCACCCAAGTCAAACAAGTTAATATGATGGGAAGTATTTTATTGTCAATGTTTTGGGTGGACCCTTTAATGATTTGAATTGAGATTAATTCCCTCAAGATAGGTGTCCTATAGGGAATAAGGTCCAAACTTTGGTTTGACTAAGGTTAATTCCTTCACAACGTATGCAAATGCAAGCATGAGGGGTGGAAAGATACAACCGACCCGGCGTCCGTGTGGGAATCCACGGCTCGCGGGGACTTACGGAGGTCCCGGATAAGATCACCTAGTCGAGCCCAAGGAATATGGGAGTGAGAGGATCACTTACCGAGGGGGAATGCAACTACAATATGCCAATATGCATGATTCTATGTGCACCGGGGTGCATGCAATTTCTAGCCTAAGTCTAGCAAATCAAGACAATCATGAAATCCTGCTAACATTACAAAAATATATGAAAAATGTAAAATAATATGAATAACAATGATGCAATACCTAAAATAGGGACAACTAGGCACTAAAAGGTAAGAAAAATCATCAAAGGAAAATGTACCTTTGTGTTTGCCCCCGGACCTACAAGTGAGTTTTATGCATAAAATGTAAAAATGAAGGCAATATTTAAGTAGGCAAATGAAGTCCAATGCATGCAAATAATATATGGATGTGAAGATAATACAAAAGACTATGCAATGGAATCAAAAAATAGCCAAAACATGCCCTGGAAGGCAATTTAAATCAGCAAACAAAACGGCCATGTGAATCTGTCCCGAATCTGCCTACAAACTAGATGCAAAAATAGAGGCACTTTTTAAATTGCAAATGATGTCCAATTGATGCAAACTCTATATGTATGGAAATACAATACAAAGGACAGCACAACGCAAAAAGAATCAGCCCAATCCAACGTCGGGAGACAAAGTTATGCCCAAATGAATAAGGCCCCTGTGAATAGAAATCCTGCCAGGCCAGAACAGTTAAAAGGTCCCTGAATGACCGTTTATACCCTTTGTGCGGTCTACCAGATGACCGCCCAACTGATGGACGGTCCAGGGAGGACCGTTTATAACTCCAGAGGGTTTGGGCGGTCCTGGATAGGCCGTTTAACGCGTTAGGCGGCCCTACGATAGACCGTGCAACCTTGACAGACCCGAAAATGGACAGAATGATAGAGAAATGTGGAGAAGCCTATCCAAACATGCATGAACACCGACCCAACATGCAAGAGACTAAAAATATAACGTGATGGGCACTAGGGGTCCCACCGTGATCGCCAAAAAACTGTAGGATGTAAATGTAATATACCCCGCCCCGAGCTAAACAATATAACCATGCATATAAGCGTGAAAGTGCATGAAATGGAAAGGGGCGATAAAGAAGAGGAACCTGACCGTGATCGCCACCAAGGTTCTACGGCATCAAAAGGATGAAGAAAGGATGAATACGGTGCCGTGTACCTTGGAAAATGAAGAAGAAGATGCGGCCTAACGGGAAGCCGCTACAACGTGTGATCGCGCTTGAAATGGGATGCGGGAAGCCGATGTAGGTGCACCTCCTCACCTCCTAGCCGGCTAGAAAGCGAGGGCCTCACGTTCTATCAATAGTCTCCTGTAAAAGAAAGCCACAAACATAAGAGAAAACCCATTAGAAACATGAAAGTGTAGCACATGTCCGAAATGATGAAGTAGCATGAAAGAAAGGGGGAGAACGCACCGGGGGAGGGTTTTTAACCCCTATGAGTGGGTGTAAAAGTAAGGTGGGAGTGTTGTGCATGCATAGAATTTGAAATCATGGAATTTGATGGAGAAATGGGGGAGAAAAACGTTGTGTAAAACGGAGAAAAATGCATGAACGTGCCGAAACAGCGCAAAAAAACTAAGTGTAAAACTGTGATGATTTGTGAAAAGTGGAGGGAGAGAACTAAGCCTAGGTATGAAGAAAGAGAGCCCGGAGAGATGAAAAATGAAGAAGATACTCCCCTCTTCAAGATGAGACCAATGGAGGACGAAGAGGATGCCGGATGACTCGCCCCGAGCCGACGAAGGGCGCCCCGTCGCACAGGTTCAAGAACTCGTGATGATTTGCAAAAAGTATGGGCGAAGTTAGGAGGGTAAACGAAGATGAAATCCAGCAAATAAGGTATCAAAATGAAGCCTATACTTCCCTCAATAGCCTGGGGTCGAAGGTTTGCGATGACGATTTGGCATGGCTTCGCCCCAAGTTCAAGAAGAGCCCCCCGTCGCGCAGGCGAACTGGGCATCTATTTATAGAAAAAAGGGTGAAAACCTTAACTTTCTTCTACGATTTCAGAGGATAGAGTCCACCAAATCTCGAGATCTATGGATCAATCTCGAGATAATAGATAGGATAAGAGGTAGGAATAAACGGGACTCTTTTTGGTTGAAGATTGTGGAAGTTATGGCTCTTGGAAGAAGGCTCTGGAACCTAATCTGCATGGATTTTTGGTTGCACGAAATGAGTAAATCCCTAACTTGCGGTCAAGATTCCAGGAGATCCGGTGCATGAAAAGTCATGCCCTATGGATCCAATTGAAGATAATACAAAGGGCAAGAGATAGAAACAAACGGAGGTCAATTTGGTTGAGGATTCTAGAAGATAGAGCCCTAACAAAGAGGCCTCGTTGCACAGGTTCGACCTTAGAATCCGGCGGCGAAGAAGACGGAGTTCAGGAACTTGCGGACTCTCTATTAGTTGGACGGTCGCACGATAGACCGTTCATTCAATTGGGCGGTTAGAAGTAGACCGCCCAAACCTGGGGGCGACCGGGGGACTTTTCGCACAAAAAAGAGATAAACGGTCATCCACGGACCGTTTTTCGAGTTAGGCGGTCTTAAGAAGACCGTTTTATGACATTTTAAAAATAATAAAAAATAAAAAAAATAAAAAAAATAAAAAAGTTACTGTTCATGGGCGGTCAACTGTTGACCGTTTTACTGTTGGACGGTCAACTTGTGACCGTTCAACTCAAGAAACGGTCAACTGTTGACCGTTTAGCTGCCAGGCTCACATGACTTTAGAAATGGAAGCATATCTTGAAAACAGTGCAGAATTCGAAAAAGTGGTAGAAGAAGAAATTGTAGATAACTGAAATATGAACAACTTTTCATGAAGAAACAAAGATGAAAAAACAATCATAAGAGAGAGAAAATTGGGTGAGAACAGAGAAAAATATTGAGACTTGAAAACGGTGGAGAACTCGATAATGGCGTAGAAGAAGAAAATGTAGGGCTTTGAAAGATGAACAACTTTTGTGAAGGACACATTTTGAAAAGAGGAAAGAAAGGAGGTGAAAAAGGACCGTTTTCAAGACTACGCAACGAAAGGGGGCTGAATGCTTGAGGGACGCCGGCCTAAATGGGCCGTAAGTTGACTCGGAAGGCCGACATGTGATAAGATAGGCTCCTGGGCCCTAAGAAATAATGATATCCAAGGCTCAAATAGAATGGATTAATAAAATAGACTCGAAATTCATCCAAGGAAGGCTCCAAAACAATGGGTAATTTGGGACATCCAAAATTTGATGAATAGGAGAAATAACGCAACTTGCAGGCTAAAAACGGGTGTCAACAGTACGGTCTCGTACCGCGATTTATTTGCTACAATTCACCAGAAGAAGGGGACTGATCAGTATGTGAGCGAGAGAGCTCGCTTGGTAGTGGTAAGATTATACATACACATTTCTTTTCTATTTTAATTTTTAAATATGATTGATTAATATGAAATTTATAATATTTTTTATTCAATTTGCAGGAGTCATATGACAGGCATATGACTGAAAAGTACGGGGAAGAGGAGACGTAGCGGCCACCGCTAGATCCTGACGCATGGGTAGCAGTAGCCGGCCCACCGAAGAAAGGACGAGTATACAGTTTTGGGCAGAGCTTGGACACCAGCCCGATTCTAGCATCTTGTTCGGGCTCAGCTTCTTCCTATCCCGGTAGCAGTTTCTTCTCTACTCCCTCCATCGGCACTTCTACGAGGCAGATTACATCCATCGTTGAACATGCGGTAGAACTGGTCGAGGAACGCATGGAGGTACACTTTGCTCGTGTGGTTGCTACCCTCTTGGCCCAGGCGGGGATTTTGTCTCAGAGAGCACCCTCGAGCACAACACAGCCCTCTCATGTGAGTATTTAATTTAATTTTTAATTTCGTAGACTTTAGAGTTATAATAGAGGGGAATCTGTGATACCAATATCGTGTGCCCTATAGGCAAAGTCGAAAGCAAGTATATGATAATGTGTGCACATTAGTATAGATCCTATATAAATTTTATGCTCAATTTTTAAGCCTAAGATAATTTAACACTCAGCTATCAAACCACGAGCTCAGATGATATATGTGAGAACAATATAAATGAAAGTGACAAGAATGCACCAACTAAGAGAATGCTACTTCACAGAATCCACTCAGATCAAATAGATCTAACAGAATGCAATACAACCACTTAGCGTATAGAGAAGATCAGTTCATACGCAAAATTGTGAATGGAGGCCTTAGATGATAAGGCCAATCACACCAATGAAAATCATGGCACACATAATTTTTAGGTGATTCGATCTGCCACGCAGATCTACGTCCACCCTACACTCAAACCTGAGTGTGACTTCTCCTTGCAACAGCAATAACCGCAGACTCAGTTTACAAACAAACGCTGACTTACAACTTGACCTAGAAGAACACTCTCCTCTCTTCTTCTGATCAAATTAGAAGGAACTGTGAGTAACTCCCACTTACCCACAACAGAGGACCAGTCCTCTCTTCCTCTGAAGCACAGAGGGAATCATTCTCTTCAACCAGTTTCATCATTCTTCAAATGTCAGCGATATGAGCCACTTTACACCACTGAACAGCCATTTGTCTGCTTTGTCCACCCATTTTCACCCTTAATCTGCAGCTAAAAAGTCTTCATTCATTCTGTAAATTCTTCTGTCAGAAGTCGACTTGTAAGTCCTCCCGAGTTGACTTGACGTTCTTGGATTTCAACTGTTTCACACCTGTTGCCTATTTATTCACCTTTGCACTGTTATTTGTCACCATTGTTGCCTATTATTTACCTAGTCCATCTATTTGTCACAACTGTTGCCTATTATTCACCTAGTCCATCTATTTGTCACCCTTAAGGTAGTATCTGTCACCCGTAATGCACATTTGTCAGTCTTAAGGGATATTTTTTACCCTTATTCTTCAGCGGGTACAAAGTCTATCTTAAGTTGATATATCAGCTTGTTCTTTCGACGATTGGAGGCTTCTTCTGTAGAGTTACTTCTAGGGCTGATGTGACACTGCCATGCTTATACTTACCTAAATTCTTCAGATATTACAGTTCTTCAAACATACATTCTTCAAGCATACAGACATAACAATTCAAGCATTCATAGCATTGACATTACAACTCTTCAAGCCTTCATATGAAAATGTTGTTCAAGGCATTAGAAAACATATCGACATTAGCCAGCACACATCAAATTCATGATATAAAAAACTATTATCATAATATGATTCATAGTGTTAGACATCATCAAAATCACAGGGCAACAATAACATTACTACTTAGTTCAAAGAATTCACCTTTGAGAGTGAAAGAAATCATCTTCATGTTATCTACTTTCGGCATTAGAAAATCGAAAAGATATTTAACTAGATTTATTAATAATTATATTTATTAAAATCTATTTATTATTAATTTTTTGTGATGTAGGATCCTCCTGCTGTCGGTGATGGTGGAGATGCTACGAATGACGAATGAGGATGATGCAGCAAATATCTCTTGATTTTTTTTAATGATATTATGAAAAAATGATACATTTCAATTAATGTAACTGTAACTTTTTTTATTCAAAGATTTATGTGTTGTGGACATTCTTTATTCTAATTTACAATAGGATTTTATCCTATTGTGTGTTGTATATCTTGTTTATTGCATGTTTTATGTTGAGTTGAGTCGATTGTAGTGTATAAGTGTAGCTTTAAATATGTTTTTAAAATTTTAAAAAATATGTGGAGAAAGTTTTCGACAGAATTTCGACCAACTAACAATTCGTCGTAACCAATTTCACGCACTTATTTCCTGACGTATTTATTTTCCAGTGCAAATCGGTCGAAAGGTTCATACGTATTTTCGACCAACTAAATGTTCGTCGGAACAAATTTGATACACATTAGTTTCGACGTATTAATTATCCATCTCAAATACGTCGAACATTAACGACGTCTTTTAGATCAAAGGTAGTTTCGTCAGAAGTAATTTGATTCAAACTAGTTCCGACGTATTAATTATCCGTCTCAAATTTGTCGAGCATTAACGACGTATTTTCGACGCAATAATAGTTCGTCGGAACTAATTTGACCCACAGGTTTTCAACGTATTATTTATCTGATAGAAATTCGTTGATAATTAAGGACGTATTTCCCACAAAAATAACTTTCGTCGGAACTAATTTAACCCATATGTTTGCGACGGCATAATATATCTGTCGGAAATACGTCGAAAACTTTAGACTTATTTTCAACTAAATTATGTTCCGTCGCAATGATTAATTAATTTTCGTATTATTAATTACCGACATAAATAGCCACCATAATTTCAACGACATAGTTTCGTCGGTAATTTCGGATGCATTTGCGACACTATTTTAGTACGTAAGAAATTTGCGATGAAAGAGTTCTGACGTCCATATTCCGTCGCAAATACGTCAGAAATACGTCGAAAATTCACATTGCGACGTAACTCCGACGTATTTGCGACGGTAAATGGACGTCGGAATTTTCCTTTTTTCTTGTAGTGTTAGTCACTCCTAAGGGAGTCATTGATTTTGAATGAGTAGGGCTAAGGGAGGTTAAACAAAATTTAAACATGTAGCCTTAGTTTATTTCTATTAAGTATGAGTGCAAAATGTTTCAAAGAGTTTAATTGATAAATTCTAAATTTATTATACTTAAACCAAGCAGAAAATAAGGGCTACATCATAAGAGATCATATAACAGAAGAGTCTGAAAATTGAAAGCTTGACTAAAGAATGATGTTTCAGATTGTGATTTTTACTGATGCAATGTCTTCTTGAGCTCCATGAAATAATTTGTCATCATAGAATTCTGATGCTATTCCCAAAATTTTGAAATGCTTAAATGGTATGTCACTACTACTGAAATTCTTTGTTTGATTACTTGTCTGCTACTATTGATATTGCAACTTTTGAAAATCTCATCACTTGATTACACTGATGAATATTCCTTCTTCTCAATTGGTATCTGACCCTGTTGTTTTTGATAAGGTCCCATTCAGTTCTGAATATTCCTTGTCTGGACCCATTCCAATTTCTCACCCATTACTAAACACTCATTTATAAATATTTCTTGTTTGGAATTGCTCATCTCCACTTTATCAACCAAGCATCAAACTCTATTTTTTTTTTGCTGATGTCAAAGGGGGAGAGAGTTTGTTGAGTCATTAAGGGGGAGATGTCAGATGCCATTAAGGGTGAGATGATTGTCATTAAGTGGGAGATGTTGTGTTGATGCTATCTTGATTACATTGTTAATAATGACTCATAATGACTCATAGTTGCCATCATCAAAATGGGAGAGCATATTATGTCCCTGTGGTTTTGATGATGACAAACTATGACTCATTTATGAGTCCTTATGTTTGTTGATGATGTCAATGCTTTTAATGATGTTATATACATGTACATTCATGAGTTTGTGAAGACAGGCTTGACTCTGAACAAAGAAATGACCAGAAGTATGAAAATCAAGAAGCAGAGTCGACTCCATGTTGAACTGGAGTCGACACAGCCAAGCAGTCAACACCGCAAGATACCGCTGACAAATGTCAAGATGAGGGTGAATAATATATGTTAAGGGTGACAAATAGGTCTACACGGGTGAAAAATGGCTAACCGTGCAAACAAATGACAAATAACGTCGAAGCCAGTAATAGTCAACAAATATGCAGTTTCACAGCGGAAGCATGAGCCAAGGCCACCTTGTAGTCAATGCAATTCAACAGTAATCATGCATCAGCAGTGCAACAGTATCTCCAGCAGATCTCTCCAGCTCAGTTCAAAAGCTCAAGTTCATCCGCAACAGTAGCCCAAACTCACTAAGCCATGAAGAGGAGTCAACGCCATGTGAAAGCAAAGTCGACTCCAGTGTAGCACAATCCCAGCATAATCTTTTTCCAACTCAATGCAAAGCATTCAACGGAGTCAATGCAAAGCCTACTACGGAGTCAATGCAAAGCATCAGACAAATGGTGAAACAAGGGTGAAAATGGCCAAGAAGAAGCTTTCGAGAAGATAGAGTCGACTCCAACAGTCCATGGAGTCGACACTAGTTCAGCCATGACCCACCCGCCAGCTGAAGCAACTAATGGTCACAAATAGAGGCATACGGGTGACAAATAGCTTTACAGTGGTGACAAATAGCTTGGCACGGGAGATAGAGCTAAGAAGCATGACAAATGGAAGTGGAGTCGACTCCAATTGCAAATGGAGTCGACGCAGTCACGCTGAGCTCACAAATATCAAACAACTGACAAATGAGGAACACATGCGACAAATGGAGCATAAGGGTAACAAATAAGTTTCAAGGGTGTAAAATACACATACAGAGGTGACAAATAGCTCTTGAACGGGAAGGTTCATTGGCACGGGTTTAACACGCTCTCCTGAGATGCCTGTAATATTAGGTTGCACCCACGCACCTCGACTCACAAGGAACACCTTATATAATTAAATAATATTAAAATTTAAAATATCAAATTAAATAATTCATTTCATTCTAATAGTTGATTTCAATATATAAAATTAAAAAACACAAACATAATAAAAGGAACTTAAAAATGCTTACATCTCAAGCTAATTTTTTTTTTGGACAACCAGACCCTCCCCCCTCCCCTATACCCATTGTACCCCCCTCTCCCTCTCCCTCTCCCTTCGTTGTGCGTAAGAGGACACCCCTCCCCTCCCTACTGTACCCCCCTACCTCTTCCGAACCCCCTCCCCTCCCCTCCCCTCCATGCCCCCTTCCCCCCTCCCCTCCCCCCCTCTCCCCTCCATTTTTCCCCTCACCCACCCCTCCCCTCCCCTCCCCAATGTGCCCCCCTCCCTCTCCCGAACCCTCTACCCCCGCTGATGGGGACATCACCTCCCATGCCCATGTTCACAGCTCGTCTCCTCGCCCCGGTTGCATCCGGCATGGTCTAATTATTTAATTTCGAGTCCTATGTAATTTTTATTTGAGTCATTTGATGTATTTTTCCTTTTATTTGAGTCATGTTCCTAGGTCTTGTGTTTATTTCCCTAAGTTTGAGAGTCATTATGTTGTTTAGTTAGTTATTGGGCCCAATTCATTGGGTTTGGCCCAAGTGCACCCCCTACCCCCTCGGTTATTTGTCATTGAGTCTTTTGTCAGGGACTTATTGCAAAATGTGGGTTGCCTATATATAGGACCCCATTCCCTCCATTTCAACTTAATGAATCAATCAATGAAAAAATGCCATTTGAGAGTCCAAAGCTTAGTTTAGTGGAGTGATTCCAACATTCTTTGGGTGAGAAACCCTAGGGGAGAGATTCCCCACCCTTCCCTCTCTTAATCCCTCTTTTTTTACTCCACTTTCTCTCTCCTCAACACCCAATTTCAAATTTTCTTCTCTCTCCTCCCTTCCCAACCACCTCAACCCCCACCTACCATCATTAAAGCCCTCCACTTCCCCATGGCCTCCATTACTCCACCCCCTAGTCCCAATAAGATCCCTCACCATTCCAACACCATCTTCCACATTCCAACACCACTTTCCCCATTCCAACACAATCAACCCCTTCCCCACACAACCCCACAACTTCCAAGGCCATTTCAAATTTGAAATCCACCCTTCCCTCCACTCACTTGTGCCCCCCCCTCACTTTCTCCTCTCACCCACCTTCCCAAATTCGTAGCTCCTCCTCCCACCACCTGTTAGACCCCCTTCCAGACCCCATTCTTCCCTTCCCCCACCTTAGAACACCCCCTCCTAGACCCCTCACAGCCCGGGCTTTCCCCACACTCATCCACCCCCATTTCCCCTCCCATATACCCCATTTCCCCCCATCATCATCAACCTACAGCTCTCAACTGAAGATCTACAGCAGACCAGCAAGTTGCAGCAGCCACCATGACCTCCTCCGGATGAGTTTGAAGACCCAAGAGCCATCGTCGGAAGCGTCTGCCAGTCTCCTTCACAACCGAAGTGGTTTCGTCTTCTTCCGATCTCCGAGTCGTCCAGGAGGTCCATTCTCCCACAGCTGCACGGTTCTGCCTCAGCTGAGGACCTGAGCCAGATTAGAAGCTCTGCCACAACGAACCCCAAAGGAATCAGTCCTCAAGTTCTTCTTCAAAGTTCTTCATCGGCCTGTCTACTTTCAGAATCAAGAAGAGGAAGCCCATTCAGCATCCGGGAACAGAAGTTACCAATTTTCTTCCACGGTCGCGCGGCTCTGCCTTCCCCAGTCTACATCGACACCTCCTCACTCTTCTGGCTCCAAAGATCGTATCCGTTCTCTTCTGGCGTCCCCGTTTCTTTTTCTGCAAAGAGGACTCACCCACGGTTCTAACGGCGCTGACGGCATCAAATTTGGAGTTCGGGAGCGGCCAGGACAGCCTCTGCATCCTACTATTGGTGACCTACCCCTGCTAGTCCGAGAAACAGAGGCCCTGTTCAAGCTCCTGCCCCGACCCGTAGCCACTCAAGAAGAATTTACAAAAATTCTGAGGCATTTCCCTTTTTGTTACGAAGATTTTGCCGCTGGTCTCGCCATCATAGAAATTCCTGAGCAAGATCTACAACAGTAACACCGACCCTCTATCCTGGTTCGCAGACAGCAGGCAGATTCGGCGTCCACCCTTGTTCTTCGTTCTTTGCTTTGGTTTCCCCACCCCGCTTGGCCGGCTGAAGGCCCCTCCCTGCGTGGAGGTAGTATTGATGTAATATCATTAACCCCCACCCCAAGTTCCCCCTCCTGCGAGAGGTGTAGTGGTGTAATTTGTTTGGGCAGGTCAAGCGACACCGCCGCGGCGTGTGGGGATCCACTTGCCTCCCCGCTCGCCCTCGTCTCCGACCGGGACCGGTTTCTTCAAACCGGTCGAGTAAGTGCTCAATCCTTCACTCCACTTAGTGATTGTCTTTCAATATTAGTTCTAATTCCGCTGGTTATGCGAGTGAGAGCCCGATCCTCAAGCCCCATTGCCTTGAGTGATCACCGTGGGAAGAGTGCAACCGGTGCCTTCGGCACTTCGTCGGCCCCGTTGAATTGGGCTTCCAAATCCATTGGGAATCAAATCTTGGCCTTGCTGGCCCTCTACCAGCAAGGGCCCAACCCCTCAACCCCACCTTGGCATTGTCAAGTTACCCCGGGCTTGGGTGAGCGACGAGAGAGCGGCGGCCCAAATTGGCCCATTTAGATTGTGATTGTGCTTGCTTGCATTAGGTCCGAGGTTGTGTCACATCAAGTGGTATCAGAGCAAGTTCTAGACTTGTCTCTGCTAAGTCTTGTCCTAGGGCCATTGCATTTATCACTCGATCATCATGGCCACTTCCTACTTAGCCTACTCGTCTCGCTTGGACCCAATAGATACCTTTGTGTTTGATGGATCCCACCCTAGTTTATATCTAGAATGGGAAAGCTCCATAGATCACCACTTTGGGAGGTTCACCCTATCAGGGTCTATGCAAGTCAACTATGCCAAAAGTTTGCTATGGCGCCAAGCTAGGAATGAATGGCAAAACATTGTAGGCTTAAGGGAAGTTGGAAGGCAAGAGCCAATCGACTCTTGGGTTGAGATGAGAAATGAACTTAGGAAGATTTATGCCCATATGGACCCTCCTATCACCATAGAGGAAGCCCAAGATCCCACCAATAAAGAAGAAGAGCCTCAATCTTCCCCCACCCCTCATGGTCCGGATCCTCAAAGGCCATGCACCATCACACATGGCACCCTCACCATAGATGAGTCCATACTCCAATGGCTCAAGCAATGTCCCACCCTCCCTAGCTCACCACCATTGGGATATAAATCCCAAATTGTTCCCACCTGACCTCCCCATGTCACTTATCAAAACTTCTACTCTGTGGAAGACTTGGGAGACCTTGTGGATTGCCTACATTGGCAAGCCCACTTAACCGGCCTACTAGCCATGGGACCATTGGAGTCTAGCACCGTCAACTTTGTCCACCAATCCATCGGTTCCATCACCTCCCTTTGCACAAGTGGGCATTGTACTAGTGAGATCCTCCTATTTCTCCCCTTGGAGGAAGAACCCATCCCGGTCTACTCCCCACCCCTTGAGATCCCAAGTACCTTGAACGGTCAACCCACTAGAGACCTTGGACCAACTACTTGGGAGGAGGATGACTCACCACCTTGTAAGGACCTTGGGAACATAGAGTTCCTCTCTCTAGGTAGCCCTTACCATGATCCCTTTGACCCATTCCAATGGGAGTACGGATACCCATGTGGTCCAACCATCTTACCCACCACCCACCCTTTCCTACCCTCACCCACCATATTGGGCCAAACCAACCTCATCCATGACCCGGGTTACACCTTGGGAGCCATGACCTTGGGCCACATATCCCTAGGTAATAAGGTTGTGCCCCACCCCATGATGACCACCTTCTTAGATCTATTCGATCCTTTCCAATGGGAGTTCAAAGGTTGTCCCACACCTATACACATGGAAGTCACCTTTGGGAAAAGTATGCATGTGTCTAGGCTTACCACACCCCTTGGCATGAACACTATGTTGGGTCCATTCATTCATATCACCCACATGTCAAGTAGAAAGTATGAGTGGTCCATATTCGGATGTCATGGTCCTCCTTCATTCATCATGGATCTTAAGCATGTCAAAGGCATCTACGGATGTCCGGGTCCCCCGATATTTATCACCAATTTGCATGATAGGGTCACCTACGGGTGCCCCGGCCCACCTAGGCTAACCAAAGTCTACACTGCATCATTACACGATAGGTCTACTTTTGGTTGCCCCGGTCCACCCATCACCCCTAGAATGTCTGCATTCACAACATTGCATAAAGAGATCCGCAAGCACATTAGCAAGAAGAATGTGACTTATAAAAGGCAAGCCGACTCTCATCGACGTCATCAAGAATTCCATGAGGGTGACTTTGTGATGGTAAGGACGGAGAGACTCTCCCCGGGAGCCATCTCCAAATTGAGGCCACGTGGGGCTGGTCCCTTCCCGGTCTTGAGGCGCATTGGTGCAAATGTCTTTGAGTTAGATCTCCCTGAGGAGTATGGAATAAGTCCCACATTCAATGTTGCCGACCTAGTGCCATATAAGGGACCCACGGTGGTACCTAGTGAGGAGATTGAGCCTACTTCTTCCCTTGAGAGAGCACCCACCCGTGAGGAGAGACCACCAGCCAAGAGAGCCCAGCGTGAACAAATTGAACAAATATTGGATGAACAAGTCACTACCACTCGGAGCAAGGTATACGAGCGCTATCTCGGCAGGTGGATGGATCGGTCTCGTTCGGATGACTTGAGGGCAGTACCACTTCTACACCCTCCAAGGAGGAAATGACACTTACTCGACGGAGTCGAGTTCTCCGCACCCCGGGAGTATGATGGGGACATCACCTCCCATGCCCACGTTCACAGCTCGTCTCCTCGCCCCGGTTGCATCCGGCATGGTCTAATTATTTAATTTCGAGTCCTATGTAATTTTTATTTAAGTCATTTGATGTATTTTCCCTTTTATTTGAGTCATGTTCCTAGGTCTTGTGTTTATTTCCCTAAGTTTGAGAGTCATTATGTTGTTTAGTTAGTCATTGGGCCCAATTCATTGGGTTTGGCCCAAGTGCACCCCCTACCCCCTCGGTTATTTATCATTGAGTCTTTTGTCAGGGACTTATTGTAAAATATAGGTTGCCTATATATAGGACCCCATTCCCCCCATTTCAACTTAATGAATCAATCAATGAAAAAATGTCATTTGAGAGTCCAAAGCTTAGTTTAGTGGAGTGATTCCAACATTCTTTGGGTGAGAAACCCTAGGGGAGAGATTCCCCACCCTTCCCTCTCTTAATCCCTCTTTTTTTACTCCACTTTCTCTCTCCTCAACACCCAATTTCAAATTTTCTTCTCTCTCCTCCCTTCCCAACCACCTCAACCCCCACCTACCATCATTAAAGCCCTCCACTTCCCCATGGCCTCCATTACTCCACCCCCCTAGTCCCAATAAGATCCCTCACCATTCCAACACCATCTTCCATATTCCAACACCACTTTCCCCATTCCAACACAATCAACCCCTTCCCCACACAACCCCACAACTTCCAAGGCCATTTCAAATTTGAAATCCACCCTTCCCTCCACTCACTTGTGCCCCCCCCCCTCACTTTCTCCTCTCACCCACCTTCACAAATTCGTAGCTCCTCCTCCCACCACCTGTTAGACCCCCTTCCAGACCCCATTCTTCCCTTCCCCCACCTTAGAACACCCCCTCCTAGACCCCCTCACAGCCCGGGCTTTCCCCACACTCATCCACCCCCATTTCCCCTCCCATATACCCCATTTCCCCCCATCATCATCAACCTACAGCTCTCAACTGAAGATCTACAGCAGACCAGCAACTTGCAGCGGCCACCACGACCTCCTCCAAATGAGTTTGAAGACCCAAGAGCCATCGTCGGAAGCGTCTGCCAGTCGCCTTCGCAACCGAAGTGGTTTCGTCTTCTTCCGATCTTCGAGTCGTCCAAGAGGTCCATTCTCCCACAGCTGCGCGGTTCTACCTCAGCTGAGGACCTGAGCCAGATTAGAAGCTCTGCCACGACGAACCCCGAAGGAATCAGTCCTCAAGTTCTTCTTCAAAGTTCTTCATCGGCCTGTCTACTTCCAGAATCAAGAAGCGGAAGCCCATTCAGCATCCGAAAACAGAAGTTACCAATTTTCTTCCACGGTCACGCGGCTTTACCTTCCCCAGTCTGCATCGACACCTCCTCACTCTTCTGGCTCCACAGATCGTCTCCGTTCTCTTCTGGCATCCCTGTTTCTTTTTCTGCAAAGAAGACTCACCCACGGTTCTAACGGCGCTGACGGCATCAAATTTGGAGTTCGGGAGCGGCCAGGACAGCCTCTGCATCCTACTGTTGGTGACCTGCCCCTGCTAGTCCGAGAAACAGAGGCCCTGTTCAAGCTCCTGCCCCGACCTGCAGCGACTCCAGAAGAATTTACAAAAATTCTGAGGCATTTCCCTTCCTGTTACGAAGATTTTTCCGCTGGTCTCGCCATCAGCGAAATTCCTGAGCAAGATCTACAACAGCAACACCGACCCTCTGTCCTGGTTCGCAGACAGCAGGTAGATTCGGCGTCCACCCTTGTTCCTCGTTCTTTGCTTTGGTTTCCCCACCCCGCTTGGCCGGCTGAAGGCCCCTCCCTGCGTGGAGGTAGTATTGATGTAATATCATTAACCCCCACCCCCAAGTTCCCCCTCCTGCGAGAGGTGTAGTGGTGTAATTTGTTTGGGCAGGTCAAGCGACACCGCCGCGGCGTGTGGGGATCCACTCGCCTCCCCGCTTGCCCTCGTCTCCGACCGGGACCGGTTTCTTCAAACCGGTCGAGTAAGTGCTCAAACCTTCACTCCACTTAGTACTTGTCTTTCAATATTAGTTCTAATTCCGTTGGTTATGCGAGTGAGAGCCCGATCCTCAAGCCCCATTGCCTTGAGTGATCACCGTGGGAAGAGTGCAACCGATGCCTTCGGCACTTCGTCGGCCCCGTTGAATTGGGCTTCCAAATCCATTGGGAATCAAATCTTGGATTTGCTGTCCCTCTACCAGCAAGGGCCCAACCCCTCAACCCCACCTTGGCATTGCCAAGTTACCCCGGGCTTGGGTGAGCGACGAGAGAGCGGCGGCCCAAATTGGCCCATTTAGATTGCGATTGTGCTTGCTTGCATTAGGTCCGAGGTTGTGTCACATCACCCGCCCTCCCCACCGTACCCCCCTCCCCACGTGCCCCCCTCCCTCTCCCGAACCCCTACCCTCCCACTATAACCCCTCTCCCCCTCCCTTCTCTTTGCGTGGGAGGACACCCCTCCCCTCCCCGCTGTGCCCCCCTCCCTCCCCCAAACCCCCCTCCCCTACCCTCCTCTCCCATCGCCTCCCATCCCCCACCTACCCCGCCACCCTCCCCTCACCTCCTCTCGCCTACATACCCCCCACCCTCCCCACCGTGGCCCCCCCTCCCCTCCTCTCCTGTCCCCTCCCTCACCCACCAAACCCCTCCCCTCCCATACCGGACCCCCTCTCCTCCCCCACCCCCCCACATTTGATCTCTCCCTCTCTCACTGGTGCACACACACACACCCCGAACGGTAGGACACCCAACCCACCCCACCCCCTCCCTCTCCCTTCTCTATCTTATCTTATAAACAATAAATTTAAACACACACATAATAATAATGAATAATAATAAATTTAAAAATAAATTTAAATAAGATTAGATAAATTAAAATTAAATAATATATATTTATAAAAAATGTTTTACTGACCGTTTATTGATAGAAATGTCGCCAGAAATAAAGAATGAAACCTATTGTCGTCCCCGACACTAATAGCTCTGCACGAAAATTTGATCAATGTGAGGGACAGAGAGAAAGGGTGACTGAATGGGAGGGGGACCTTGCCCCTGTCTATATGCGTGTGTGTGACAACGAGAGAGAGAGAGTAAGAGAGGGAGACAGAGTGAGAGAGAGGGAGACAGAGAGGATAGGGCACCCTCCCCCGCTGTGAGTGAGTGCGTGTAGTGTTAGAGAGAGAGGGAGAGGGAGAGGAGACCAAGAGAGACCGAGAGAGGGACTGTGAGTGTGTGCGTGTGTTAGAGAGAGAGGGAGAGGGACTGTGAGTGCGTGCGTGTGCGTGCGTGCGTGCGTGCTGGGTATCCATTTATGTTCTAAATGTTATTGCTGCAAACAGCCTCAAGAGGAAACATTGAATCACTTATTCATCAGTAGTGAAAATGCAGCTTTCATATGGTCATCTCTCCAAACCACAGGATTGTTGTTAGATGGTAAATCTGCAAAGTCCAGGATTTTGAACTCTATTTTACACAGCAGCACTAAATCCCTTTATGGCTTTTTGACTTGTGGTCTGCCAGGAATATGGCCAAGTATGAAGGAAGGCTGATAACCAAGAATTGTCTGCTACATAAGATCAAAGCTCAAGCTAAGGAAATCTGTGATATATTTGTTTTAAAAGAAGTTCATTCTAGCAAGAGGAAGATTCTGGCTCAATTTGGTATTAAGGCTGCCAACAACAGAAGCCCCAAAGTTTTAGCAATTAAATGGTTATGTCCTCCATGGCTATCTCTCAAACTTAACACTGATGGGGCATGTAAGAGTTCGGGCAACTCTGGTGGGGGAGGAGTCATTAGGGACTCTAAAGGAAACATTATCCTAGCCTTTTCTCATTACTATGGCTCCAGTTCTAGCATTATCGCTGAAGTAAGAGCTCTCCTTGATGGCATCAAATACCTTTCCTCCGTGAATACTCATCCTGCTTTGATTGAATGTGACTCTAAGGTGCTGGTGCAAACTATCAGTAAACAGATAAACTGTCCACGATCTATTCTATCCTATATCAGAGAAATTTGGGATATGCACTCACAAAGGGACTCCATAATTCACATATACAGAGAAGCCAATACTGTTGCAGATTCTTTAGCTTCATTAGCTTGCTCAAATAAATATAATCTTTTCTTTTCTTATCATGAGCTTCCCAAGAATGTTCAGGGTGCAGCTCGATTGGATAAGTTAGGTTTGTCTAGCGTCCGAATCTTATAATTTTTTTCTTCCTGATTCACTCATTAATAAAATTAACCTCCTAGTGGTATGATGGGAATGCCCAAATTGGGCTCATTCTCCAAAATACTCCTAGGCAGGGTTTTCCCAAAAAAAAAGAGGGAGAGGGAGAGGGAGAGGGAAAGGGAGGGAGGGAGACCGAGAGAGGGAGAGTGAGACCGAGAGAGGGAGAGGGAGAGAGATCGTGAGAGAGGGAGAGAGAGGGAGACAGTGAGAGTGGGAGAGGGAGACGATGAGAGAAGGAGAGCGCTCTGACGAAAGAGGAGATGCCGAGAGAGGGAGACAGAAGAAGAGAGGAGACGTAGAGAGAGGGAGAGGGAGACAGTGAGAGTGGGAGAGGGAGACTATGAGAGAGGGTGAGGGAGACGGTGCTTACCAAAGGGAGCTACTTGCTGGAGAGAGAGTGAGATCGCCAGTGCCCAACGCGACAGAGAGAGACCATCGAAGAGAGAGAGGGAGACCGCCACGAGAGGGTCAAGCGCGAGGGTGGGAGACGGAGTGGGAAGGGGGGCAAAATGAAATTGTTTCCGACAGATTTTTGACAGGAAGAAATTCTGTCGAAAGTTTCAGATAGAAATTCCGACCGAACTTAATTCTTTCCAAAACTCAAACGTAAATAATATTTTAGTCACTAACTTTTTTGACGGATATCGGTTCGTCGGAAACGGGGTCAGAAGTTCATTTGGATCTTCCGACAGAATATTACTCCGTCGAAAATTCTGATGGAATTTTTGACAAACAGCTATCCATCGGAAATACAGACAAACTTTCTGATGGATCTTTTCCATCGGAAATTTCCATCGCTATAATCGCCTTTCCTTGTAATACCCCTCCCCGATCCCCTGTTCCCCCCCAACTGTCGAAACTGTTGAGTTAGATGGACGCAGTCTATCTCCACGAAATGTAGATCTAGAGGGGGGGTGAATAGATCTACTACCTATTTAAAAACCAATGTAAGGTTCAAATATGGAATATAGGCAAATTTGCTAAATCACTAACCCTGATACTAGATTTCAACATAAGCGAATCAAGCTCTTAAAGTAAACAAGACAACCAGTCGCACACAATTCAAAGACAATCACACAAACACAAGACACCCACGTTTTTAGGTCATTCGGTCAAGGACCTACGTCCACCCCACACTCAACCGAGTATGGCTTACTGCTGCGCAGTACAGCTTGCGTCTGCTGGGCACTACAGCTTGGCCAACAACCGCTGATACACAGCTTCGCTGGGCACTACAGCTTGCCGACCAGAGGAACAGATCCTCTGCAACTGCTGGGGAAATATAGCTTAACCCGTCCAATGGAGACTTCCACTGCAAATCCGCTGACTCACAGCTTGAAGAAACAGGAATTCGGAAATGAAAGACAGAAGCAAAACGAAAATGAAAACCCAAATGGGAATGTAGCTCGAATGAGCAATGCTCAGCTCTGGTTTCTGAACCAAGAGATTGAGATACAACCTCTCAAACAAAAACTCTCACAATCTCACTCTCTCGATCAAGCTCTCTCAACTCATCTCTCTTAATCTTCTCTTCTCTCTTTTTCTTCTTCTCTGTTTCTCTTCTCACAGTGGATCGATAGCGCTCTGCTGCTTTCAGATTGGTTGTATAGACTTTGCTCTCTTCAATTTTTCGATCGGCCTCCATCTGAACACCAAGGTTTCAATATATACTGGCAACAGGTGGATAAGGGCGCGTGGTTTCCATGTTTTCCCACTCAAGGAATTTGCCAGATCCGAGGTAACTTTATCCACGTGTCATCATCTGATCACCTCGTCCTCCTAGGATCACGAGCCATGTCAGCAATCCCTGTAGAGAATCCCTGTCAGACAGAGTATCGGATCATCAACTGTAAGTATATATATATTGCAATGTATAGACTTCGGTTTATAGCCGATGTACAGACATCAATGTATGGACTTTACAAGACAAACACAATGTGTATACTTGCTCAGTGTATGGACTTGTTTGAACAAAAAAACATTGTATATACTTGAGGCATGAAGGCCAATGTACAGACTTGGCCACAAGCTGAACAATCGGATGTATAGACTTTGAGCTAAGCAAGCTACAGTGCTGATGTGTAGACTTGGCCAATGTTCAGACTTGAATGCTCGACCAGTGTACAGACTTGCAAATCATTCAGCAATGTGCAGACTTCGACAAAACACAACTTGCAGCAGTGTATAGACTTGGTTCCGTGAAAGCTACAGTGCAATAGGATGTACAGACTTCCTATATGAAGGCAATGGCTGTACAGACTTCACCTCGAGCTATCTACAGTGCATCAATGTGTGGACTTGAGTGAAAGTGCATGCATTGTATGGACTTGTACAGTGAAACGATGTATAGACTTCACCAAGACACTGCATGAGCAATATGATGTGATGTACAGACTTGGGCTGTACAGAGTTCATGAACAATGCATGCTATGCATGAATAAGAAGACGATGTACAGACTTTCAACAATACTCTGTACAGACTTACATGATGCACTGGCAATGTACAGACATGATTAAGCGTGAACAAGCCGATGTACAAACTAAGCCTGTATAGACTTACTGCATGAAGCCCTGACAATGTATAGACTTGCTAATGCAATCTAGGGCGATGTACAGACTTTGTCCATGAACTGTGCACATGCATGAACGATGTATAGACTATGCTGAGTGTGTAGACTTGTGAAGTGCATAGAACACACAGAGGCTGTCTAGACTTACAGCGTTGACGTTGCAGACTTGAGAATGCAATGTACACTCTTACAGCGTTGACGCTGCATGAGACGAGTGTATAGACTTGTGATCTCAACGATGCGTAGACTTGAATATCATTCAACAGCCAATGTGAAGACTTCCCGATGTATAGACTTTCAAAATGAAAGGCTGTATAGGCTTGAACAAAGAAGCAGCGAATGTATGGACTTCCAATGGAAACGACGGTAAAGCGATCAGTGTATAGACTTCAAGGGAGACGACGATAAAATTACCGATGTATAGACTTGAAGGAAAACGTAGGTGAAACTTCCAATGTACAGACTTCGAAGATGAACAGTTGGATGTACATACTTGGAAGATCACTGATGACTATACATACTTTACTTCAATGTATAGACTTTCCACCGACCAATGTGTAGACTTTGCAAGCCTAAGATGCTGAATGAGACGGTGCAGCTATAGTGGTGTACAGACTTCATGAGACGCTCATTGTATATATTTACCACCGACAAATGTATAGACTTTGCGAAGCACAGTCCTTTGTACAGACTTTCAATCCTGAAGGCCAAAGTGTGGATTTGCATAGTAGCTCAATGTATAGACTTGATATGTGAGCTTCGACTGTACAGACTTCACTCTAGCAGATAATGCAGCAATGTATATACTTTGAACTTGAACGTGCACTGTATAGACTATGCAATGCACTGTGGATGTATGGACTTTGCAACGACGGGCAATGTATAGACTATGCACAGTCCAATGAATGGACTTTAACTAAGGTGGACAATGTACACACATGTAAAGATGATGCAATGCGTTGACGCTGCAATGTATGCCAATGTAATGCGTTGCCGCTGCAATGTATGCCAATGTAATGCGTTGACGCTGCAATGTATGCCAATGTATAGATGCGTTGACGCTGTAATGTATGCCAATGTATAGAGTTTCATGCTGCAAAGCACTGTGAAGACTTGTGAGTGTGTGCAGAACACAGTATAGACTCTGACTGCATTATGTACACAGACAACCTGATAAAAGTAATTTCATCAAAATAGGAACTGTTGCCAATCAATCAAAACAAACAATCAATCAAGATAAGGTGTTGCCAAAGAAATGAAGCAAATGTCAACATCATCAACACAGAGGAGTCACAACAATCTCCCCCTTTTTGATGATGGCAACCCCTTATTAAATAGAATAGCAACATCCTGTCAAACAGATGTATTTTTATGTATTTTGATGAAAAACATGATTTGTTATTCAGATTGACATGTAGATGCTATGAATGCATGCTACTCCCTGCTAACAAAATCTCCCCCTTTTGCCATAGCATGATGCGTACACTCCCCCTAGACAATACTCTCCCCCTTTGCCATCAACAAAGAGGAGGGAAAGGGAATGCAAGGGAAAGAGCAAGGAGTTAGCTGACTGGCATTCTAAACAAGTAGTTCATGAATAAGCATTCTAAAGCACAGAGTCTTCAGGTATATGAATTTAGATACGACTTTCAGAGAGAGTACTAGTTTAAAGACTATAAAATGTTGAGTTTATGCACTACAATCAATAGATAAGTTCGCTGTGTATGATAAAACAATAAACCAGAATTACATTTGCATGAGAGAGTCAGTTTTAGAATATCTTACTTTCATAGTCAAAAAATTGATTGAGAGATACCAAGTCATGTATTGAAACTAAACAAATTGACAGTCATGAAATTTCTTTCGATGGAGCAGCATTTTCAATACAAGTTCATTAAGGGCATTCAGGTGTCATTATCTTTTTGCATAAGGGTATACGTTTATCAGACGCCAATACCCCTAGATACTCAACATGATGGACCATTCTGCAATGATCAAACTCAATAAAAGTGATTTACACCTTTTGTGTGAGGGTACACGTTTATCAGACGCCAGTTACCCCCAGGTACTCAATGAAACCACCCTACTGTTTTGATCATTTTATACAGAGATAGCTGATACACTTCATGACATAAGTGTTGTCCACTTCTTTGATGGATCACTCAGTTTCTCAGTGATTTACCAGTCATTGCTCTGCCAATTTTATTCTACAATGATTTTCAATATTTTTCAATATCTTTCTTAGCTGTCCTTTACTCCTTTATATGTTTCAGAATGACTTGTTTAAGAACAATACACATACTTAGCTTCTCTAACATGATTTCAGATATGATTAGCTTTGTCTGACATGAAATAAGATAAGGGTTGAGAGTTTTATCAATTTTCAGCTTACTCCTATACTGATTGCAGTTTTTAAACTCCAAAAAGTTATAAAATTTAAACCATTAGGTCAGTCCTTAAGCAATTCAAATTCTTACAACTGAAGAAGTCCATTTTCTATTGCTTAGAAATCAGAACTGACTAACATATTGCCATAATGTCAGAATCGACATTCAGAATTAAAGGATGACTGAATTCAAGATAGTTGAAGACACTCTGAATTTCTAGCAGAAACTCCCCCTGTCTATATGCATGCAATTTTGCAAATGAATGGCAAGAATTGAATGAGAGAGAGCTTAGACACAATCATGACTAAATGATATGCAATGATGATCATGAGTGTGATGCCACATTCAACATCCACAGGTTTATTCAAGCTATCAGATGCAAGTCCAAATCAGAAATTTCATTCAAGGTAGCTGAACATATCATTCATCATGCTGAAATTTACATAAGCCAAGTTCTCTTCTAAGAAATTTGAATCTTTCATTCCCAAGAGGCTTAGTAAAAATATCAACAATTTGGTTTTCAGTTTCTATGAAATTCATTTCAATCTCCTTTTTATTTATAGCATCTCTAAAAAAATGATGTTTTATCTCTATGTGCTTAGTCCTAGAATGATGAACCGAATTTTTAGGAAGACATATAGCACTAGTATTATCACATAAAAGTGGAATACATCCCAAATTTATCTGATAATCAGTCAGTTGGTGCTTAATCCAAATTACTTGGGCAGCACAATTACATGCTGCAACATACTCAGTTTCAGCTGTAGATAATGCTACATTGTGTTGCTTCTTAGATGCCCAAGACACTAGACAGCCACCAAGGAATTGACAATAGCCACTAGTACTTTTTCTATCTACTCGACACCCAGCATAGTCTGCATCAGTGTATGCTAGAAGCTCTAACTCACACTTAGCAGGATACCAAAGACCTAGCTCTTGGGTGCCTAGTAAATACCTAAAAATCCTTTTCACAGTTTTAAAATAGATTTTTTTAGGACTAGCCTGAAATCTAGAGCATAAACACACTACAAATTGAATATCAGGCCTAAATGCTGTAAGATAAAGAAGGGATCCGATCATACCTCTATATAACTTTTGGTCCACTGGTTTACCTTTAGGATCTTCATCTAAATTTGTTGAGGTACCCATTGGAGCAGCTATTTCTTTGAGGTTGTCCATTTTGTACTTCTTTAATAGATTCTTTATGTACTTGGACTGAGAGATAAAGTTACCATCCTTTGATTGTGTAACCTGCAGTCCAAGAAACAATTTGAGCTCACCCATTGAGCTCATTTCAAACTCATCAGTCATAATTTGAGAGAATTCCTCGCACAATTTGGGGTTAGTTGACCCAAACACAATGTCATCCACATAAATCTGAATAATAAGAATATCTGGATGACTCACCTTGGTAAACAATGTTTGATCAACTATACCTCTTGTGAAATTCTTGTCGGTGAGGAATTTGCTCAACCTGTCATACCAAGCTCTAGGAGCTTGCTTTAAATCATAGAGAGCTTTATTGAGTTTGTAAACATGATTAGGGAAGTCTAAACATTCAAACCCAGGAGGCTGTCTCACATAGACATCCTCATTAATTTTCCCATTTAGAAAAGTAGATTTCACATCCATCTGCTGAAGATTTATTCCTAGGGAACATGCATAAGCTAATAAGATTCTGATTGCTTCTAACCTAGCTACAGGGGCAAAAGACTCTTCAAAGTCTATTCCAAATTCCTGATTGTACCCCTGAGCTACAAGTCTGGCTTTATTTTTAATAATATTCCCTGATTCATCAGTTTTATTTCTAAACACCCATTTAGTCCCTATGACTGTTTCATGATCATGAGGTGGAACCAAATGCCACACCTTATTCCTGTCAAATTGATTGAGCTCCTCATGCATAGCATTTATCCAATGCACATCTTGGAGAGCACAGTCAATGGACTTGGGTTCTGTGTTTGATACAAAAGCATAAGCATTCAGTTCATGTTGAATTCTTAAGTGGCCTCTAGTCCTAGGGGGATCATGCAGATTTTCAATCACATTATCTACTGGGTGATCTTTAAGATATCTAATGTTAACAATTTCATCACCATGAGTTTCATTTACCTCCCCCTGAGCTGTAGGCTCTTCTTCATTAGGCTCTTCATTTCCTTCATCATTTTCGGATTGGTCTGCAGGATTTCCTTCCTTCAGAATATCACAATTTTCTTCATTCCTGCATTGACCAACATTAGAATCTACCAAGGATTCATCAAAAAAATATGTGTGGAGATTCTTCAACAGTTTTAGAATTCAGATTGTACACTCTATATGCTCGGGTGTTTTCAGAATAACCAAGAAAGATTCCTGGTTCACCTTTAGGTTCAAATTTGTCAAGGTCTCTTTTATCATTTATATGAATGAAACATTTACAACCAAAAACCTTGAAATGAGCAATATAAGGTTTCTTACCCTTTAAGATCTCATATGGTGTTTGCTGGGTAGAAGGTCTTACCATGGCTCTGTTAATTACATAACAGGCAGTGTTCACTGCTTCAGCCCAAAATATTCTTGGTAGACCACCTTCAACAAGAAGTGTACAACCCATCTCCACTAGGGTTCTGTTCCTTCTCTCCACAACTCCATTCTGCTCAGGTGTCCTTGGTGAGGAGTACCTATAGTTGATTCCATTTGACCTGCAGAATTCATCAAACTGTGAGTTTTCAAACTCACCTCCATGATCAGTCAAAATATTTTCAATTTTCTGATTTATTTTAACATAGAACTCTTGAAATTCTGAGAAGGCATCACTCTTATTAGATAAGAAATAAACCCAAGTATACCTAGAAAAGTCATCTACCATGACAAACCCATACCTCCTCCCTGATAAGCTGACAGATCTGGTTGGCCCAAAAAGGTCCATGTGTATCAGCTCATAGGGTTTGGAAGACATATTTTCAGTTCTAGACTTAAATGACTTTCTAGTTATCTTTGATTGAGTGCATGCATCACAGATTTTATTTTCTTTCTTGAAGGAAACTTCAGGAAGTCCTCTAACCATGCCATGCTTATTTAGTTTGTGCAAAACAGTGTAACTAGCATGACCTAACCTACGATGCCATAAAAATGCTAAGTCATCTCTACTGGCAGTAAGGCAAAGGTTAGTATGTTGAATGTCATCTAAATCTATCATGTATGTATTATTTATTCTTTTTCCAGAAAATTTGACACTTTCAGAATCAGGTTCAAAAACCTTGCAGCATTGAGAATCAAATAAAACATTGTATCCTTTATCACACAACTGGCTGATGCTAAGTAGATTATAAGCTAACCCTTCAACCAGCATAACATCATCAATGCAGCAGGTAGAGCAATTACCTATTTTACCTTATCCAATAATCCTACCCTTTGTGTTACTTCCAAAGGTGACAAGGCCTCCTAGTTTCTCAGTCAACATGCAGAACTTGACCTTATCTCCTGTCATATGTCTGGAGCAGCCGCTATCCAAGTACCACAAGTTATTCTTGGCTACCAAGCATACCTACATACACAATTAGGTAAAGAGGTTTGGAACCCAAGACTGATTGGGCTCCATAACAGATGAAATAGAAGCAAAGCAAGAAAGCAGGCTTTTCGAAATCCACATTTGTTTAAATGAATTTTGTTCAGTGGATCCTACAGATTTTCTTCTGTTGTTGTTCTTCTTCTTATTGGCAGCAGCATGATTATTGATAGTGTTGTTACTTCTGTGCCAGTGCCTTGGCCAGGGTGTGTTCACAAAGTTTTGGCCATAGTAGTTCCTGGGTTGGCTAAAGAATTGTTGGTTCCTAGGTGTCCAGTTGCCATACCCATTAACCCAATTGCTAGTGTAAGGTATTTGATATTGTGCAGCCTGATATGCAAGACCTGTATGTCTCCCCGGAGTTCTAGTCCAATCTGACCTGTTGAAGTAGGTTGACTGTGCATTGTGATAGGTCTGAACTCTGGGTTGGTAAAAATGTTTGGGTTGACTCCTAGCAGCATTCTGTCTCCCCTGCACCTTGGACCCTGATGTCCTATTCATAGGTTTGTTTTGGGTATTCTTCAGAGGTGGTGATGATGGTGGAGACTTAGTGACTTTAACCTGGGGTTTATGAGACTGTGTAGGTTGACCCCTAACCTGAGTCTGAGCCCTAGGATTTTGCTTGGATGTGCTAGCTCTACTAGGCTCACTGACTTTTTGTTTACCCTTCTCCTCAGCACTGATCTTTTTCAGATTAGCAGTTTTATTCACAGAAATGTTTGAATTCATGCTAATTAGAGGTCCTTTTTCTTTTTGTGCAACAAATGAAATAGTTTTCATTCCAAAGGTTTTAGTTGCACTTGAATTAAATCCTAGGCCCTCTTTTCTGAAATTAACTTTTGACCCTCACAAAGCATTTAGATTATCTGTTCCTTGGGTCATTTTCTCAATGGTTTTCAGCTTATCCTCATTGACTTTCTGAATTTCATCAATAGACTTTTTCAGTTCATTATTTACATTGAGGACAGTTTCATATTTTTCAGAAACAATTTTTACTTCACTCTCACATTTCTGAATTTTCAGCTTCCATTCATCAATTTCTTTTTCAAGCCTCACATCCTCTTCCCTAGTAGCTTTTAACTCATTTTTGATTTTATCTAATTCAGAACATGCGAGTTTCAATTCTTTATTCTCAGAATCTAAGCATGCAATCTTATCAGTCAGTGTTGTATCATTTTGCATGGAGTTAGTTTTTCTTCTAAGATGTCTATTCTCTTTTCTGATATCATCTGTCTTATTAGCTATGTCATGATAAGCATCTATCCAATCATTGATAGTAAAATCATCGAATCTAGTGATTACCTCATCTGATTCTTCTTCTCTATCTTCTGAGCTTGTTGCTGTTGCCATGAGACAAATGGGCTTCTCAGATTCGGCTTCACTGACTGAACTGCTACTGAAGGAGCCTTCATCTTCATCACTCCAGGTGCTAATCATAGCTCTCCTTTTCTTGTTTTTCTTCTTTGACTTGTCCTTGTATTTCTGATTGTCTGGACAGTCAGCTTTCAGATGGCCCAGTTTCCTGCATTGGTAACAGACGTTAGGTTCAGTTTTCTTAGCAGGTTTAGATTTATACCTTTTATCCTTTCGGCCGCCACTGTATTTCTTTTGGCCGAATCGTCCTGCTCCTTTTCTGAGAAATCGCCTGAACTCTCTGGTCATCATGGCCATCTCAGAACGAGTCATATCTTCTTCATTCGGGCTCTCCTCTGATGATGAAGAACTGCTGGAGCTGGATTTGTTGGAATTGCTTGAACCAGCCTTCAGTGCTATCGGCTTCTTCTTCCTCTCAGCTTCTTCTGTTCTTGGCATATTAATCTCATATGCCATTAGCGAACCAATCAGCTCATCAGCTCTTGTATTACGCAAATCCCTTGACTCCTCCATCACTGTAGCTTTTGTGTGCCAAGCATGAGTCAAGGACCGCAGAATCTTCCTCACCACATCATATTCTGTCTGAGGTTTCCCTAGACCTCTAAGACCATTGATAATGACAGTCAACCGAGCATACATTTCGCTGATGGTCTCGTTCTGCTTCATCTTGAAAGCTTCGTATTCGGATACAAGAAGATTGGCCTTCTGCTCTCTTACTTGAGATGTACCCTCATGAATGACTTCCAATGCATCCCACATCTCCTTGGCTGATTTGCAGGCTGACACGCGGGAGAATTCGGTAGGGTGCAGAGAGCACTGGATGGCGTTTACGGCACTCCAATTCAGCGTGGACCTTCTGATCTCCTCCTTGGTCCAGACATCTTCATTCGGGGACAGCTCATAAGGTCCCTTGCTGACAACTTTCCAGATCTCATAATCCTTAGCCCTCAGAAACACTTGCATACGATTCTTCCAGTATGCGTAGTTAGATCCATCGAAGAATGGGGGCTTCGTTGTTGAGTGACCTTCAGCTATCATCCCTCGAGCATCCATCTCTGCCTATCCTCTTCGGGCGATGAGTCCCTGTAGAAGAGTGTGGCTCTGATACCAATTGTTGAGTTAGATGGACGCAGTCTATCTCCACGAAATGTGGATCTAGAGGAGGGGTGAATAGATCTACTACCTATTCAAAAACCAATGTAAGGTTCAAATGCGAAATATAGGCAAATCTGCTAAATCACTAACCTTGATACTAGATTTCAACATAAGCGAATCAAGCTCTTAAAGTAAACAAGACAACCAGTCACACACAATTCAAAGACAATCACACAAACACAAGACACCCACGATTTTTAGGTGGTTCGGTCAAGGACCTACGTCCACCCCACACTCAACCGAGTATGGCTTACTGCTGCGCAGTACAGCTTGCGTCTGCTGGGCACTACAGCTTGGCCAACAACCGCTGATACATAGCTTCGCTGGGCACTACAGCTTGCCGACCAGAGGAACAGATCCTCTGCAACTGCTGGGGAAATACAGCTTAACCCGTCCAGTGGAGACTTCCACTGCAAATCCGCTGACTCACAGCTTGAAGAAACAGGAATTCGAAATGAAAGACAGAAGCAAAATGAAAATGAAAACCCAAATGGGAATGTAGCTCGAATGAGCAATGCTCAGCTCTGGTTTCTGAACCAAGAGACTGAGATACAACCTCTCAAACAAAACTCTCACAATCTCACTCTCTCGATCAAGCTCTCTCAACTCATCTCTCTTAATCTTCTCTTCTCTCTTTTTCTCTTCTCTGTTTCTCTTCTCACAGTGGATCGATAGCGCTCTGCTGCTTTCAGACTGCCTGTATAGACTTTGCTCTCTTCAGTTTTTCGATCGGCCTCCATCTGAACACCAAGGCTTCAATATATACTGGCAGCAGGTGGATAAGGGCGCGTGGTTTTCACGTTTTCCCGCTCAAGGAATTCGCCAGATCCGAGGCAACTTTATCCACGTGTCATCATCTGATCACCTCGTCCTCCTAGGATCACGAGCCATGTCAGCAATCCCTGTAGAGAATCCCTGTCAGACAGAGTATCGGATCATCAACTGTAAGTATATATATATTGCAGTGTATAGACTTCGGTTTATAGCCGACGTACAGACATCAATGTATGGACTTTACAAGACAAACACAATGTGTATACTTGCTCAGTGTATGGACTTGTTTGAACAAAAAAACATTGTATATACTTGAGGCATGAAGGCCAATGTACAGACTTGGCCACAAGCTGAACAATCGGATGTATAGACTTTGAGCTAAGCAAGCTACAGTGCCGATGTGTAGACTTGGCCAATGTTCAGACTTGAATGCTCGACCAGTGTACAGACTTGTAAATCATTCAGCAATGTGCAGACTTCGACAAAACACAACTTGCAGCAGTGTATAGACTTGGTTCCGTGAAAGCTACAGTGCAGTAGGATGTACAGACTTCCTATATGAAGGCAATGGCTGTACAGACTTCACCTCGAGCTATCTACAGTGCATCAATGTGTGGACTTGAGTGAAAGTGCATGCATTGTATGGACTTATACAGTGAAACGATGTATAGACTTCACCAAGACACTGCATGAGCAATATGATGTGATGTACAGACTTGGGCTGTATAGAGTTCATGAACAATGCATGCTATGCATGAATAAGAAGACGATGTACAGACTTTCAGCAATACTTTGTACAGATTTACATGATGCACTGGCGATGTACAGACATGATTAAGCGTGAACAAGCCGATGTACAAACTAAGCCTGTATAGACTTAGTGCATGAAGCCCTGACAATGTATAGACTTGCTAATGCAATCTAGGGCGATGTACAGACTTTGTCCATGAACTGTGCACATGCATGAACGATGTATAGACTATGCTGAGTGTGTAGACTTGTGAAGTGCATAGAACACACAGAGGCTGTCTAGACTTACAGTGTTGACGTTGCAGACTTGAGGATGCAATGTACACTCTTACAGCGTTGACGCTGCATGAGACGAGTGTATAGACTTGTGATCTCAACGATGCGTAGACTTGAATATCATTCAACAGCCAATGTGAAGACTTCCCGATGTATAGACTTTCAAAATGAAAGGTTGTATAGGCTTGAACAAAGAAGCAACGAATGTATGGACTTCCAATGGAAACGACGGTAAAGCGATCAGTGTATAGACTTCAAGGGAGACGACAGTAAAATTACCGATGTATAGAATTGAAGAAAAACATAGGTGAAACTTCCAATGTACAGACTTCGAAGATGAACAATTGGATGTACATACTTGGAAGATCACTGAAGACTGTACATACTTTGCTTCAATGTATAGACTTTCCACCGACCAATGTGTAGACTTTGCAAGCCTAAGATGCTGAATGAGACGGTGCAGCTACAGTGGTGTACAGTCTTCATGAGACGCTCACTGTATATATTTACCACCGACAAATGTATAGACTTTGCGAAGCACAGTCCTTTGTACAGACTTTCAATCCTGAAGGCCAAAGTGTGGATTTGCACAGTAGCTCAATGTATAGACTTGATATGTGTGCTTCGGCTGTACAGACTTCACTCTAGCAGGTAATGCAACAATGTATATAGTTTGAACTTGAACGTGCAATGTATAGACTATGCAATGCACTGTGGATGTATGGACTTTGCAACGACGGGCAATGTATAGACTATGCACAGTCCAATGAATGGACTTTAACTAAGGTGGACAATGTACACACATGTAAAGATGATGCAATGCGTTGACGCTGTAATGTATGCCAATGTAATGCGTTGACGCTGCAATGTATGCCAATGTAATGCGTTGACGCTGCAATGTATGCCAATGTATAGATGCGTTGACGCTGCAATGTATGCCAATGTATAGAGTTTCATGCTGCAAAGCACTGTGAAGACTTGTGAGTGTGTGCAGAACACAGTATAGACTCTGACTGCATTATGTACACAGACAACCTGATAAAAGTAATTTCATCAAAATAGGAACTGTTGCCAATCAATCAAAACAAACAATCAATCTCAATAAGGTGTTGCCAAAGAAATGAAGCAAATGTCAACATCATCAACACAGAGGAGTCACAACAGGAACCCCCCTCCCAGCCCCCCTCCTCTCTCACCCTCGCAGACGCCCTCCTCTCCAGCCCCCACTCGCCCTGGCAGACGCCCCCCCTCCCCGACCCCCTCTCTTAGTGCCCACCACCAAAAGCCCCCCCTCCCCGGCCCCTTCTCACCCTCGCCCTCACAGACACCCTCGCCCACGTGCCGCCCAAGTAGTGAGCACCTCGTGCCCACCGCCCTTGCTCCCCCTACTGCTCCTCTGCCGCTACTCCCCCCGCCTCCCACTTCGTGCCCACCGCTGCTACCCCCCCTGTTGCTCCTCCGCGCTACTCCCCCTGCTGCTCCGCCGCCGCTACTCCCCCGCCTCCCACCTCATGCCCACCGCCATTGTTCCCCCTACTACTCCCGTCCCAACCCCTACCACCGTAGGCGACCCCGCCTCTCCCAGCTCTGAATGTTCCCCCTACTGCTCCGCCGTTGCTTCCCCTCCCCCCCGCCTCCCACATCATGCCCACCGCTAGTTCCATGTCCCTCTCCCTCTCCCACTGCTGCCCCCTCCACCCTGCCTCCCCTACCGCTGCCCCCTCCACCCTGCCTCCCACCTCCGACGAATCTCACCCCCCTCCAACGAAGAGATATATTATGACGCATACGGTCAGGACATCCCCTCATCTCTCTCTCTCTCTCTCTCTCTCTCTCTCTCTCTCTCTCTCTCTCTCTTAGAGGGGCATTTTGGTCATTTGAATATTAAAGAGGCATTTTAGTCATTTGATTATCACTTAACAAAAATATTGGTATCTTTTAAAAATATTCATGATCTCGTCGACGAAAGTTAACTACGATGATATATCTAAAAAAATTAAAATAATAATGACATGTGTGTTAATATATTTTTAAGAACGATATATCTATACATTTATCAGTAATAATAATTTATATGCCAAAAAAATCCTATAAATAACTAGCATAAGCAAATAGTGGGAGAATATGACAGTGGATTGCAGTATCATTTAACTCAAATGACATGTACGCGAGGTTTGGTACAAGGCGTGATCAAGCCCATGTCCTCCGTCACCGTGTCATGCTGAAACCATCGTACAATCATCCGCCGTGTGAAACGTAGATCCATCGTTGTTCCATCGTGAGAATGTTACGTGGATCATAATTACATTTCTAACCTGAATACAAGAGAACTTGGAAGGTGACGCGGATGGATCGTACCATCGGCCCACGTGGTCCTTTTCCCGTCACCTTTGGGGTTGGCCGTCTGATTTTTGAAATTCAAAAAATCATAATAATGATGCATACGTCAGCGGATCACGCTCGTGCGGTCAGCGGCGGGCTGGCCGACACCACGTTCTATCACCACCTATACGCATGTCGCCCGACCTATAATTCCCTCTTCAGAGCTTCTTCCGTTCGGTCGATATCCATCACCCGACGCTAGTGCTCTGTCCTCACACATAAAGAAGCTCCGCCACACTCGATCTCGACGTTCGATTCATTAATTAATAAACTCTGTTCATTGCTGCCCAAACTCTTAAGTTCGATTCCTATTTTATAAATTAATTAATATTAATTGTTGCACCGCCCCCCTCGTCACAACTCTAGGATGTGTAGTAATTTTGTTTTTTAAAAAAATTGAGAGATGAGACCCACTCCTCTCTAATATGTTGTACATGACACACACCCATCTAAAAGCCCTCAAAAAAACCGTGAGCATAAATTATGTACTATTCGCATAATCTTTTTTTAAGTTTTTTAAATCGTCTGATGTGAAGATTGACATAAATAATAAGTTAGAGAGAGTGGACCTCACCTCTCAAAATGTTCAAAACAAAAATAAAGAAAAATTGCTGCACTCCGTCGAGTAATTAAGAGGGTGGGATGTAATAATAATTATTATTAGTAAAATGTTATACAACGGAAGGTTTGATCCAAATCTAGAATAAATGTTGAAGTAAGAATAATAGAAGTAGGACGGAATTCAGAAACGCGCGGGCGACGGAGGACACGGACCCGTCGTGATCATGCGGCGGCCGCCGCCGCCGCTTGTCTTTGTAATCGGCTCCATTGTCATGTTGTGGCGTGGCTTTGCTATCCGTGCTGTTCCCCGATCACTGCGGCTTTGTTGCCTGCTGACACAATGGAGAAAAATCAATGGATCAAAATAGTAAAGACTAATTGCACGTCTAGCTAGTGTGTATCATACGATATGTATCGATGTGTAAATGATTTTATTGTTGTTTCTGAGATTCATCGGCAACCTAATTATGAGATATCAAAGTCCTTTTTGAATCCAAATAAAGTTAAGAAATGAAATTTAATTAGATCATCATTTGTCCAGTTTAACTTTTCAGTTTGAATCGAACAATGTACAACGTTAATTGTTTGATTGTTCCTGTACTTTTACACCGTGAACGGAACTCATTCTTTAACCAGATTTGAATGCATATAAAAGATCCTAACTAGTTATTCAAACATTCTAAATGGATCACTGCAATGATAACTTATATGCGAGTTACTTTTAGGCTTCATAAAGAAGAGTAAATAAATTCTCTACACGACTCTTCTTGAGATAAATGTTTAGATAAAATAACACAATTTTCAACTAAGAAAAGTTACTATCGTTTTATTTTCTATCAAAAAGTTAAAAAAATATTTCTATCATTTATAAAAAAAAAACATTCCTAGCTCGTATCATCACACGCTAGAATGATCATTCAAAATCTATACTCTCTGAACTGATGAAAATTAAGATTTTCTGCTGCAGCTGTGGCTTCCCGATCGTGCCACTGCGCAGCCCCAGCCTACAGCCACCGCCACGCACCCCGTCAGCCACTGCTACGGCTGCGGCCGCAGCCGCGACCCACCACCACGCAACTACCCGCCGCTTGATGTCACCGGATGGTTTTATATGGTTGAAACCAATGAAATAATAATAAATAATTAAATATAAATAAGTTTAAAAGGAGTATGTTGGGTCTTAATCGTTAGAATTAAGAGTTCTATTATTACCTGACATATGGATCTCGTAATAAACACCTCTTAGAGATACGACGACTCTCAGTTAGGCAATCCCCTCTCTCTCGTTGGCACCTCCTCGAAGAGAATTTTGTGAATCTCGATTGAATTTTAAAGACTCCACAGAAAAGAAAAACGCACAAGAAGAAAGAATATGTAACAGCTCAACCGAACAGAAGAAGACATTGATCACCCGAGACGATCAATTTATAGATCACGGGAGACGTCCGAGAGAGGAGCGTCCGCAGTTGACACTCAATTGAAGCCTTCCCCAAATGTCAACACGTGGAAGTCATTTTCAAAATGCGGTGGACGCATATGTGATGTACGCCGTGACTCGCGTAAGTGTCATTATCACTCAACGATAACGCACAGGATGAAAGTGAGTGAACAGTGAGAATGAACATTGACATATAGTGTCAAACAATGAGGGAAATAGTAATGAAGGTTTTTAATCACTCACAAAAGTCTAATAATCTCCGACATAATTCAAAACCTTCAAATCTCGTAAAATAAAATAATTAATAAATAAAAAATTGTTGAGTTCTATATACTATGTAATGGGTGAAATTAACTTTCGATTTAAATTTTCACTTAGTAATATTTGAGATTGTCTGTGAGAATATTTAGTGGACTGTATCTTGAATCATGTCTCATAGTTCACACTTTCCTAAATTCACACACAATATAGCTTAATCGAGATTCTAGGTAGGTTGCGCTATTAATGGCCTTACATAGATATCTCATATATATTTTAGAAGATAGTCCGCATCTCATAGTCACGGCCTTACGACTCCACACATATAGTTGAATCCTTCAAAGGGTGTGAGTAAGGTAACACCCTGCCTCTTTGGTCTTGGATCTATTAAGAGTGTAAACTCATCCTCACCCTGATGTGGCACATACAAGGGGTGCAGCGGAAACGATATGAAGGCCATCGGACCTACCGACGCAAACACACTAATGAAGGTTCATACCCGATGTCGGTGGACTAGCTCACAAGGCACACTTCCTTTTCCTGGGGTGACTCGGGGATGGTAGGTCGAGTCCGAGGACCAGACCCTTGCTGGTTGGGGTAAGGACAAGGCCGAGAGGGGATCTCGCCCTAGGTATGGTGGTTCCCGCGACAATGGGTAAACCATGTCCCTTGGCGGGCGTGGGTAGCACTCGCTCTCACTCCCGCGATGGCCATTCGAGGTGGCTGGTCGGCCGGGGCCGGGTGCTCTCTTCCTCATCGGCAGAGCTCAGATATGATATTGAATGATAGAATTAACCAAGAGGAGGGTTAGGGGCTCACCTAGCCGGCTTGAAGAAGCCGACTCCGACCGGAGACGAGGGCGAGCAGGGAACGTGCGCGGCCCCGCACGTGCGTCGGTGTAGCTTGATCGGAGA
This sequence comes from Amorphophallus konjac, assembly GCA_022559845.1. Lineage (NCBI taxonomy): Eukaryota > Viridiplantae > Streptophyta > Magnoliopsida > Alismatales > Araceae > Amorphophallus > Amorphophallus konjac. Next base: position 76,526,801 of record CM040128.1, on the reverse strand, counting down.
CTTGCGATAATTTTAATACAAAACTACGCCTCCCGTAGGAGGGTTGGCTTAGAGGTAGGGAAATTAAGTTTACAACCAAAATTTACCTCCATGTAGGGAGGGGCGCTCAGCCGGCCAGGTGGGGAAGGGAATCAGACGCGAGGGCACAACCGGATCTTCAGTCTGCACTGCCAGGCGCTCTGTCTACCCTGCCGGGTAGCCGTTGCTTTTAAGTGATGGTACTTTCTGCTCCAATGGCCGATGGAGACGAGGTCGGCGCCACTGGATCGCTGCTCGACTTGTGGGACACCAGGAAGAAGAATCGCTCCGATCAGAGCTCGGACGAACCGGGAATGCCGAATCCCGTGGGACTACGCAGGTTACACCTTCTGCTTACCAGAGGGCTCTTGTTCGGGGTAGTACTCTGGGTTGGGATGTCAGATCGAGGCGGGACCACTTCTGACTGAAAGAATGACGAGTCTAGTGTGCCCGTATCTCCGTCAAACTCGCCCGAACAACTCGGTGGCAGCTTCTGGATGCCGGTCGGGTCAGATTGAGTGGAGGAACAGAAAACTAGAACCGACTCACCTGGGCTATATCTTGCTGGTTTGATGTCGGATTGGGTCGGGGCTAGAGTCGACAGGAAGAAGGACGCCTCAAGAATGATCCATATCTAGAAGGATCACAATCTGAGGTGAGGAGCGCCTGTGCCGTCCGTTCTCGCAAGGTTGTGCAGCCTGGGTCGCCAACAGGATAGGGGAGCCTTGTTGAGGTTGGTCCTCTCAGCCTTGGTGTCGGAATGAGAGGAGACCCGCGCTGAGTCGAATAGGGGGCTCCAGGGTCGGCCTACACCTAAGGTGATGAGCTGGAGATGCCAGAGGACAAAATGGTGGCTCCTGCAATCCGACTACTGTAGAACTCCTAGGGCTGGGATGAGCAACCTGTGCATCCTGGGGAAAGAGGCCGGACAGGGGTGCTCCGGTGTCCGAATGGAGTTCTTCTTCTTGGAGGTAAAATAGGACTCTCAGGGGAACACCCTGACCGAAAATCGCAACAGACTCCTGAGGAAGAAGGCGAGCGGGCTTCTGCAACTTGCCTCTATCTGCAGCAGGAGTCGATTTGCGCAGCTTGACGGAAACAGGTCTCCCGACCAGCTCCGACCTTGGATGGGGGTGCATGACCACTTGTTGGAAATCTTGCTTGGAGTAGAATCCTCTGATGCAGACCTTGTCACCAGGTGGCCCGTAGGGGCATCATGGTCGTCGCTGCAACTTGGTCGACGGCTCTACTGCTGAGTTTGCCTGGGTGGTAGGGGAAGAAGAGGTTGGATATAGGGGAGATGAGGGGGAAAATGGGGCGGAAAGGGGCTGGGAAGAGCCCTGGCTGATAGGGAGTCAAGGGGTGGGTGAACCAGACATGTGGGCGGGGAAAATGGGGTGTTGGGGATGGTTCTAGTAGGGGGTGGGAGGGAGCTACGAATTTGGTGGTGAGGTTGAGGGGAGATAGGGGGGAAGGCTTTGTTTGAAATTTTGGGCTCTAGTTGTTGGCCATCAAGGGAGACCTAGGGATTGAGGAAGGATGTGATGGGAGAGGGTGAGAAAGTCCTCTATGGAGGCTATGAGAGTGATGGGGAGTGGTTGGGGTTGTATGGGGAAGTTAAATATTGACTAGGGGAGAGGTGGGGATTTCTATGGGGATGGTGGGAGTGTCGAAAAATGGGGAAAGTTAGAGTTATGGAGGGTTGAAATTGGGGGGAAGGGGCCCTTGATGAGGTGGAGGGGAGAGATGGGGGGGCTGATGTGGAGGGGATAGGAGAGAGAGTGGGGGGTGCCCCCCTTCTTGAGGAGGAGAGGGAGAGAGAGAGAAAGAGAAAGAGGGGGAGGCAAGAGTGGAAGAAATAGCCAAGGAATTTCTTCTATTCATTCATCCAAATGTATTCCAAATGAGAGGGGATGGGTCCTATTTATAGGCAACCCACTTTTTCCATGACCAAAATACCCTTAACAATTAACTAAATGACCACTAGATCCAAGGGGGGGGGCGCCCATAGGCCAGCCCATCTAATTGAGCCCAATAGCTAATTAAACTAGCCTAATGACCCATTAACCTAGCTAATTGACTCAATTAAAAGGAAAATTACATAGATGAGACTCATGGAAAAAATAAAATTCTATGCTAGGACTCGAAAAAAAATAGGGCGAGGCACGGGATGTCCTCATCACACCCCTTCTAAGTGAGCACTGGTGCTATAGGGATGAGAGCAGAATGTAACAATACTCCACATAGTTACACATCAAGTTTATTTCTAGCCATTGAACCTCCGTAAAGTTAGGTTGCCACCATGATAACTAATTTATTTTATGAGCTCAATCACATCTCCATTTACGCTTCTAGAACTCCCGTTCTAAATAATCCTTTTGTGAACACATCTGTAACGTTTCTTTCCGATTTCACAAAATTCAAGGTTATCAACTGTTGTTTCATTTCTTCTCTTATAGACTTGTGTCATACTTTTAAGTGCCTATTCATTTTTGCATCAATATTTTCCTGCATATATTTATCAATTGTTAATTTACAATCACATAAAATAGATATAGAAGGTAAAGAGCATGTCATCAATGGAATATCAATTAAAAGATCTCTCAACTATTCAGCTTCTGTGCAAGTACTGTCTAGTGTAATCATTTCAGATTCTATTGTGCTTCTAACTAACACAGTTTGTTTAGTAGATTTCTATGACACTGCACCTCCTCCTAAGAGGAAAATAAAACTTGATGTGGATTTAACATTTAGAGAATCACTAATCCAGTTTACATCACTATATCCCTCTAAAATAGAGAGATAACTAGTATAGTGTAATCCATAAGTCATAGTGTCTTTTAGGTATCTAAGTACTCTTTCTAAGGCATTCTAATAACTCTCATTAGGGTTAACGGTGTATCTATTAAGCCTATTAACTGCATAGGCAATGTCAGGTCTGGTGTAGTTTGTAAGGAATCCAAATGATCCCATGATTTGTGTATCTTCACTTTGCATCACTAGATTTCTTAAGTTCTCCTTTAGGTGAACACTAATGTCATAGGGAGTGGATATTAGTTGACAGTCTATGTGATAGAACTTCCTAAATATTTTATCTATATAGTGAGATTGAGATAAGATTATTTCACCCAAATGTCTTATGATTCAAGTGTTTAGAATTAGGTCTGCTTCACGCAAGTCTTTCATATCAAAATTGTGAGACAGAAATTCTTTTACTTTGTTTGCAACTTGCATATTAGATCCAAAGATTAAAATGTCATCAACATACAGTCACAAGATGACAACATTTTCACCAAATATTTTATGATACACACATGTATCAGTTTGATTGATTTTAAAACTATAAGAAAGAATGATTTCATCGAATTTTTCATGCCATTATTTGGATGCTTATTTTAGACCATAAAGTGATCTAAGTAATTTACATACTTTCTTTTCTTGACGTAGAATAATGAAGTCCTCAAGTTGATCTATATAAATTTCTTCTTCTAATTCACCATTTAAGAAATTAGTTTTTACATCCATTTGATGTATGACTGGATTGTATATAGATACCAAGGCCATTAAGACTTTAATGGTGGTGATCCTGGCCATAGGTGAATATACATCAGAATAGTCTAGCTAGCCTTTTGTGCGAACCCTTTAGCTACTAACCTGGCCTTTTATTTATCAACTGATCCATCTAATTTTAATTTCTTCTTAAAGACCCATTTATATCTAATTGACTTACAACCAGGAGGTAGATCAGTTAAGGCCCAAGTGTTGTTTTGAACTATAGAATTCATTTCACTATCTATGGTTTCTTTCCAAAAATGTGAATCTATTGAGCACATAACATCAGAGAAGGTAGTTGGGGAGTGTTGACACTCAAATTTGATGATGGGAATAATGACCTTACCCCATGGGTTCGACCCAAGCAAGGACAAAATTGAAGAAAATACACCGAGGATGGCTACCAAGTTGTCTTCAAGCCCGATTGGAGCAAGGTCAAGCTGAGCATGCCCTGAAGACTCGATGACGGCATAATCTGGCAACCGAAGCAGCCCAGAGCCTTGACACGACACCAACACCACTAAGAACAGCGATACGGCGACAATTTGGAGCACGCTAGATCAATTCAAAATTGAAGAAAATACTCTGATGGGGGATACCAAATTATCTTGAAGCCCCACCAGAGTAAAACTAAGCTGAGTAGGCCCCGACAGTGAGACTACAGCATAACTCGACACCCAGAGCGGCCTAAAAGCCATGATGCGGCGCTAACATTTCCCAGAATAGTGATATGATGTCAGACTAGAAGACGTTGGATCAGCTTAAACTTGCGTCCAGGAGGGACGAAGGAGACCCAAATTATAGCAGGTCATAGCACACCTGATGAGGCACCCGAGGGGAGGAGTCAACATGCTTCAGATCCAAGGTGAAAGACAAATACCAAGAAAAGCAACAATCAACCTGAATCGGCATCATCTCAGATTACCGATATAGCTAATTGCTAAAATAGAACGGCGTCATTTTAGGACATGTACGATGCCAAAATAGTGGTACGATGTCTTGTCCAGATGCTGGAACAAACCTCCACGCTTATTGCCTGAACGCAACTCTGATTCATAGAGATGGTGTTAATCCACATGACTAAACACCTTTATAAAGGCCGGTCTTCATTCGTTTGAAAAAAAAGCGGGGAACGCAGAAGCAGAGAAAGAAAAAAAGGGAAAGAAAGCATAGAAGAGACCCAAAAAAAGGAAAAGTGAGGATAGAGGGGGGGAAGAGAAGAAAGAAACGGGGGTCAATTCTAGGTAGGGGCTTCTCTCCAGAATCTCAGTCTAGCGGTCCCTCCTTCTTGTACCACTTTTCTTTGTTTTGAGAAATGGAAATTGAAATTATGAATGATTTGTGAACTATTGATGGTAGGGATGTAAATAGATCGGGTTTGACTCGGGTAGACCAATACCATATCTTATCTGTGTAAATTTTACAAATACCATATCCAGATAGTACCCTATTATTTTCATGGGTATAGATACAGGTATATCTGTCACGGATATGGATATACCCACGGATATCCGTATCCATCCATAAAGCATGAGTCTACATCCACATCTAAGGAAATGTGAGATTTATGAGAATTAGAAAAATAAAAATTCAGTCAATTCTTTCATTTCTAAAGTAATTTTTATGTTTTATAAAAATGTCCTTATAATTTTAGCAAGAAGTCCAAAATCACAAACTCAACAAGACGGGCAACGAGTTAAATTCATGTCAAAATCATAGGCCTAACATACACAATAAGTTATTAAGAGCGGGTTCGGATCGGGTATAGATTCGGGTGCACTAAATCCATACCCTATCCGAATATGAAACATGTATTTTAAACATATCCGAACTCGAATCCATATCCGTTTATTCGGATAGTATCCGACCCATCACGGGTCGGGTGATGCGGGTAATCGGATTTGCGGGTATTTTTGACATCCCTAATTTATGGGTATTCCCTCTACTCCCCATGATTGTTCCCCCTTTTCTATTATTTCCATCTTCCTATTTCTGCTACGGGATTTATTTCTCACTTGGTTTTCTCCATCACTATTCTGACGTTGCATTTTAGATTTCCTTCCGTTGTGGGGCTGCGACATGCCCAATGCAAGAATGAGCATGATCTGATTTTCCATGGGGGAAAAAATCTACTTTCCCTTACAGAACTCTGTGCTTGGGGTTTGTCCCACGCCATGGATATGATCCCAAGTTGAAATCCTTTTGAAATCATTTTGTCATAATGAATTGTCACGCCATTTTAGATTTCCTTCTGTTCCACCTAGACGATCGCACAAAGAGGCAATGTCCCTCACTTCTCTCTCGGCAAATCGATTAATATTAGGGAGGCAGACCTCCAGAAATTGGGCCTCAAGGCCTACATCCAATTTTTCATGTCTCGAAGTGTGAGTCCAATGCCGTTTAGAGAGTCCATGTTTTGAGCCCCATATTGGGGTACAATTGCAGCACCTCGTTCAGCCCATTTTTAGGGATATAGTGCACCCCGGTAGGCTATTACAATGATTCCAAACCGAGCTTGTCTTAGCCTACACCTGGCTACATTTGGACCCCTCTACCTCTCTTGATTCCTTTGGTATAATCAATTCACCGATGCTTTGTTCTGGGACAGTGAATGGTGCAGAAATAAGGCCTCTTATGAACTGGATCGTGAAGCCCGAGACTTCTCCCACCATGGCCGGGGTTTGAGCTCCTGAAGAGCCCAATATTTGTCCAGATTGCATCCTCCTAAACCCCCCATGAATTCTCTACCATCTTAGCACTGGTTCCTCACGAGCAGAGTTTTAGAAGTATTAAGTGGCATCGGATCGCAGACTAATCCCCGTTCAGGGGACCACCTATGTCATTGCTGCATTCTCAACATAAATCAGTCCCCAAATAGTGATTTGAAATGATTTTCTAGTTAACCATTCAGGCTTATGGCGCCTATCGATTCTAGACCTAGCTGTGCCAAAGGCATTAGCTCATCTTTGAGCCTCAATGTGAGGTCAGTGATAGGAAGAACATGTCTAACAACTTGTACAAGTGCAATTTCAGAAGTCCTGGATGATTCGGACCCTCTAGTAGGCTAGACCTCAGGGGCGCCGGATTCGATATGGGCACATGTGTTACTGCTTCGTGCGCACCAGAATAATTAAGGGATCATCTTAGATTTCTATGGATGAGCACCTGTTACATCCCCCCAACATGCTTCGGGACAGGGGGAGATGCTGCCAAAATTTCGTTAGAAATCGCAGTTTAAAAGTCCCCAAAAGAGTTGATTTGGATGATTATATGTTGATTTCCCCCTTCCGAGTTTGTTTTTCATACAATACTAATAATAAGGGTAAAATAATAACAGTGACAATAGTAATAATCATGAACAACCAATAATTATGCAAAATAATAAAGTAGAGGTTGCCTTAGTGTGATAATTGTATTCTAGTGTGTGTTTTTAAAGGCGAGCTATATATAACAAATAGTGAAATAATAAATAATAATAATGGTAATAGTTATAATAAAACAACCACAATGGCTGTGATACAAAAAAATATGTGCAATTATTTTCTGCTAACTCAAAAGGTCTCACTGCAATTAAGTTCTATTTTTTTTACGATAAGTATCAAAACGTTTGTGTGAATAAGCAATAATATAAATTTCAGGCCATCGGGCCCTTTTTCCTAGCAACTAATCAAGGGTTTTCTCCCTCTAGACAGATGTAATTAACGCCATATCCATTATGGTGTGGTAAGTTGTTAGTCCTGATTCGATGCCCCCCCTTTTGTCTGATCGATTAGACTGCACACATATGTGGGACTTCAAGTCATTGGGTTTTGGGAGTCTAAATAAATTATCGCCTCATGACTGGCAATCCTACGTAAATGAAATTATGAATAAACATCAAATCCTCTAAAAGAAGGAAAATTTAGTTAATAGAAAGAAAGGAAAATATTCCATCTCCCACGACATGGCATGCCTGGTGGGACTTCACCTCCCTTCATCTCTTCACTAGGATTAAGGGCCCTAATGCCATCCCATAAATACTGATGGTTTGCTCTACTGATCTGTAGGTAACGTTCCTTGATTGTCGTGGTTGGAGTTCAATTCGGACCAAGAGTCATCCGTGACCATGCTAGGTATGGCTACTTGGCCATCCCGACAAGGTTCAGAGATTTCCCCTTAGTAGTGGGCTTTCCCAACTTCTTGGAATTAGCCATTGTGGACTTAATGACCACAGAAGTCACCGAGCCCGTGCAGACCAACAAGTCAATTGTCCAAGAAATTTTCAGTTCCACTGTCGGATCTACTCAGGCTGAAATTACACTAAGTCCTACCGACTGTGCAACATCTAAGATGGCCAGCTGCTATGTGCACCATGTCTGCCACAGTGCTGGCTCAACTAACAAGAGGCCACCTCCATGCCAAAGGAGAGTCCCAAGAGACACTGTTGCTATGCCCTCCAGGAGCCACCTTTCTACTTCTGGCAAATCTGTTCTCATTGGCGATGTGAGGATTCATCTCAATACCAGAAAGGCTAAAGCCATTCCAGACCAAGTCATGCCAATAGTCCCGGTGCATAATTCTTTCCAGGCACTAACGAGAGTAAGAAAGAGTATGCTATGACGGGCTATCTGCTAAGAAACAATTTGGCTCCAAAACCAGCCAAATTCAAGCAAGTCTGGGTGCCTAAGAGGGCCCAGCCCCCCCGATAGCTTAGCACAAACTCAAAGCAACTAATGAGAAGAAGCCAAGGAAAGGGGAGCGGGCTAACTTGTTGACCCCGGGGTTCTCTCCGCTGATATTCAGAATGCATGCATGGCAAGGAAATGTGCTCTGTTACTCTAAATACCATGATAGGGTGGCTCACTTGGAGCGCATGGCTTACATACCGCCCGCAGAGAAAAGGGCATCATCACCCACCTTCTCTTCTTCACTAGCACAAAGGGATATGAATTATATTGTGCGCAACTATTTCCACAATCTAGGAAGTGCCTCTCTGGGCCAGCAAAGACTACTGAAAGCCCTAGAAGCTACTCGAGAAGAGCAAGAGTATCAGACTCTGTTGAATGGTGAATCAAAAAGCTGGGAAGTCAACTATCGGGAATCTCTATCCCAAAACGAGACAAAGCCAACGATCTTAATTTTTGAATGATTGATTTTTCCCTACAAGCCCACAAGAAAAGTGAAGCAAAAGAATGGTCTTCTACATACATACACTTGCCATATAGTCGGAGTGGCCAGTCGGTATGGAGTCTTGCCTACCAAGCACAAAGAATTGCCCAAGCTGGTTGAGAGGTCGGGCCCTCTCACCAGAAGGGGAAGAGCCACGAATGAAGCTTTAAAGATTCCCATTGAAGAGATGACCCGTGAGTCAGTTGTAGCAACTTTAACTGCCAATGTGGTGACAATTAAAGATGACGATGGAGTACCATCTATTCTACCAGGCGAGACCTCAAGTGAAGTGGGAGACAATATGTCTAGAACTTCTATACATGATCATGCCTTGATGACGTTACTACAGAAATACGAGCAAGATATCGAAATGCTAAAAAGGCAGTTGAATGAGAAAAGTGTTCATTCATTTACATCCAAGCAAGTGGAAGCCCCAACTGAAACCTCACGGGGCAGTGTTGATTCACTTGAAGCTTCACCACAGCCAATCACACAACCAGCACCTGGTTACACTAGGGGCATTTTGCACCTCTAATCACACTAGCCAGCCCCAGCACAGCCTCCATCGCCCCAGGCGTATCAAGAGTCTATAGTAACACCCCATGCAATGGTGTTGACTACACCGCATATGCAACAAGCTCATTTCTACCCTAGTCTGGTGGATCCAGCGCTAATGAACAGGCTGATGGTAGAGCAAATGATTGAAAGGAAGCTAGCAGAAAGAGGTGATAGTGACAACACCTTATTCGATGTATACAGGGTGCCCTACCCAGCCCATCATGTTGCTAAAAGGATGCCTGCTGGCATCACCAAACCGCTCAAATTCGATAAATTCAATGGGCAGGAGTCGCCGAAAGAACACATTACTTACTATATCAATGTAATGGGCGATTTAGCTACTTATGAAGCATATTTACTAAAATTCTTAGGATCCTTATTGACGGGACTCGCATTTGAATGGTATTCAAGTCTTCCAGCCAGTTCTATTGCTGATTAGCTAGATATGCAGCGAAAATTCAAGGAAAGATTTCATATTGCTGAAAGAGAAGTGATAGTGGCTGAGTTGTATGCAACCAGGCAAAGAAATGATGAAACAGCTCTACACTGCATCAAGAGATGGAGAAACCTCAGCATGAGATGCAGGCACCCCCCGTATTAGGAGGATGTCGTGCAAATTTGCAAATAAAATTTGAGAAAAGAAGTCCTAGAGAGGATGATTGACATCGAATCAAATCCTTCAACCAGCTAAATAATGTTGTAGCCGATGTTGGCCCAGAGAGATGGCGGACAAGAAGGGGGGTTGAATTGTCCCCAAGCCGAGATGGTGGATTTTAAACACTTTCTAAACTAAACATAGCAGAATTAATATTAACTACGTTAAATAGCCTAAACAAACGTAAGATTAAAATCTTCTCTCAAGCTTTCCGATCTCACTCGAATAAACTAGACAATGGATGAAAGAACCTATGCCAAACACGGATTATCGATGTAAGGAACAATTAAAATTAATCCTAACAAGGATAGCGGATGAAGCAATGTGCGATGATGTAGTGAGCAAAGACCTACTAAATTGACCTGTGAAGGGAGATAGAAGAAATGAACAATCACACAGGCAATCACAATAGACACAGAGATTTTTAGGTGGTTCGGGCACACTGCCATGTCCTCTACGTCCACCCCTCACTGAATCCCGGTGAGGCTTCACTACACGCTACAAAATGTAGCAACATGGGGACGAACCCCAACACCACACACGCTGCTTCCGTAGCAATCCACACACACGAGGCCTTGCCTCAAACCACTGCCACAGCAGCACACACACACAACGTCGGGAACATACCCTGCACAAGTACCTCACACGGAGACACAGCTCCGTCCACACACACAGTAATTTTCAGAATTCAGCAACATAAAAGGATTTACAATATATGCTCACAACAAATGTAAATGGAGAGAAACTATCATCAAGAGATGGATTAAGGATGTAGAATGTTTCCCCTTATTTTTCCAAAGGCTGTTTGTAGATTTTCCTTGAAGTTTCGGTTGGAGAGAATCGAATCTGCAATAGGATGGAGCACGTGGTCGTCTTCCTTGAAGATCCGGGATCGTCTACAACTTCAGCAACTCGTACTAAGTATATCCTTCAAATCCTAGCTCCAGTCAAACCTGCATACATCATAAAAATGATTAACTTCATAAACCCCTCTCCTCTCAACCTTGTAGCCGCACTCCTCCTTCTTCTTCTGCAAGAGAATGGAAAGCCTTAGCTCATCTTGTTGCTCAGGATGAAAATCGCAGCACTAATAAGAGGGCAGCAAGTAGATAGACAAAAGAACATGTATATGTATATTGCACCTCTTAGATAACCATTCAAAACCTTAAGCAATCTTAAACAAAAGCATAGAAGTGAAAGATCAAAACAACTCCCTTGGATTTTCAACGAAATGCTTTGATAGGGAGGTAGGGTGTGCTGGAAAACTGATCCACAGAGTGGGAAGTGGCCAGGCTTGAAGAATGAAACGCCCAAGACATCCGACCACGAAGAACAGCAACAGCAGCCTTCTGATCGAACCTTAGGCTCGTGGATGACGTCTTCAGCAGCGTCTTCTTCCTCCTCCTGCTATGTGCATCGCCCTTCCTCTAGCTTTTACATCCAGATCGTTGTGGAAGAAGCCTTGGAGCTGCAGCCGTCCACCTGCACACACAAGGGTTAAGAACAGCCCGAAATATCAGATCTAGCTTGGTTCCTTAGGGTTTACAACCCAATAAGATGTATTTATGCTTCTAGGACGGTCAAGGGACAGCCCTGGGACAAGATCCACAAATCATGGAGTGATTTGGGGCAGTTGGGTTGGAGTTAGAAGACTTTTGGAGCGCTTACACGAAGGTCATTTTTGACGGCGCCGCCCCGACCGGAAAGGGTCGACCCTTGGGGTCGACCCTTGGGGTCGACCCTCGTGGGATTTTTCAAGAACCAGATTCAATGGGTCACCCCTTGGGGTCGGCCCTCGTGCCCCTCCCGTGAGGGTAAAAAAATACAACTCTCAGGGGTCGACCCTTGGGGTCGACCCTCGCGTGAGTGGGTCGACCCTTGGGGTCGACTCTTGTAGGTGTAGAGAAGGAACCGGCCGGGAGTAAAATTCAAGCTACCAGGGGTCGACCCATACAAGGGGGTCGACCCCAAGGGTCGACCTATGCAGACAGTCCTGCCAGAAACACTAAGGGTCGACCCCAGGGGTCGACCCATGCAGTTTGGGTTATAAAAACCCATCAAACCTCCATGAATTCAAGGGAAAATAAATGATTAATTATTACCATAATCCCATGATGATCAACCATGAATATTATCCCTGAAACACATGATAAAACAAGAGGTTAGATCAAAATCAAAATATCTAGACCAAGCATTAATATGTGGAGCTAGTTTTGAGACAAAGACCCAAATGACATGAAATATGATTATGAAAGCATTAGCATGAGGCACATAAGAATCCCCATGAAAGATCTGTATGAAAGCACTTGAGAACCCATTTTTCCAACTCAAGATTAGAAGAGTATCACCATGGATTCCAATATAAATTCTTACCTTGAATCCATCACATTGTGGGCAATATTAACATGCACTTTCTGGGAATTTAGAAGCAAGTTAATATTAAACCAACGAATCTGAAGATCCCAACTTCAACCCAATTCTCCCACAAACCATTTCAAGGCATTTAAGCCATATGATCAGAATGACAAGGAACCATCATTTATGCATTCATGATATACAAGAACCAGAGGAAATCTTCAACAGAGCATGTAATGAAATGGCTATGCATTTACACAACACAAGGCCATGCAATCAATTTCATATCCATAAGGACTCAACCATTCCACTGAGAAGCATAGTCTTCACATGAAATCTCCAAAGACTAATGAGCAGCATGCAACCTGCAAGATAAGATAGCAACATGTGAGTTCGTCTACTAGCATAGTCTTCACATGAAACCTCCAAAGACTAATGAGCAGCAAGCAAGATTCAACATCAACCAACTTAGTAGAGCAACCTGCAAGATAAGATAGCAACATGTGAGTTCGTTTATCATGAAGATGTTTTCCACTAATCAAGCACACAATATGAATATCTTCACACAATATATTAGGATCATCAAAACCATTATCAAAGACAAGGAGGGAGAGACATGAACCCAACAGCCAAGATCGAGGATTTCCTTGCCAAATACTCTTCGACTATTGCCACAAGCTAGAAGACCAAGCCAATTGATAAAAGGCCAGCACTCAAAGAAGCTCACACTGTAAAGTTCAAAGCTTTTGAGCAGTAGAAAGAGAAAGATAGGAGGGCAGCTGGTCCTCTTCTGGCTAAGTCTGCTAAACAAAGGGAAGGTCCTTCGCTGCGAGACAAAATGAGGAAGCTCTACTCCTTTCAAAGAGATAATCCCCGAGTCCTCTTTGAATGGGCTCACAAATACAACAAAATTATCCTCCCGAAGCCTAAAAGACCAAATGACATCAAAAGAAAGGATCATCCTCAGTTATGCCCCTACCATCAAATACTTGGGCACCCTATTGAGGATTGCTATGTATTCAAAGATATAGTCAAAGGCCTACTCAAGAAAGGCAAACAGTAAATGGGCGAACATAAGGTGGACCCGTCACGTCCCCATGAAATGCCTGTTCTGAAGATAGTAGCTAATATGATCTCTTTGTATCAGTAGTTGCTTGAAGAGATATTAGAAGCCAACACTGAACAAACCTACGAGGCATACATTCTGACACCTACAAAAGAATAAGAGAATTGGCTATCAATGCCTAGGAAAGCTAGAAGAAAACCAGCATCGGGCTCTGCTCCAAGTGTCCACATCCGTGGTATTATGCCCTGACCACCTCCACTGGCTGTTACCCCTGTTTGTCACAAAACAGAGCCTCAGGTGGTCATAAGAAGAGTCATCGGGAATAAGAAGAGACAAATTCCATTGCTAATGCACAAGGAATCAAACCCAGCTTCGAAACAGCTGCATGCAATCATAGATGGGCTAGATGAATATGAGCAGTCCAAATTGCAACATGTGCAGATGAAAGAATATGTGCCCCGGGAGCATTTTGAGCTCCTTGAATTAAAGCAGGAAGCTAAACAAGAAGTACAAGATGAAAAGGATGATCTATCTTGGGAGTAGATACCAATTACAAAGGGGAAAAAAGAGAAAGCTTAAGAATGGAAATGGGGTCAGAACCTTGCACTATAATACATTATCAACACTGTTCAACATGGCTCAGTCCAACGAAGAGGAAGAAGAAGAAATATGGTTTGCATCAGTAGAGGCGAATCAACCTGAAGCTTCAACTTCCAATCACACTACAGGGTCTGGAAGGAAATGGGGGCGCCCTCCGCCTACCAATCATAACATAATTTTCAGAGGCAAAAAGTCATATCAGATCCCTGAGCCTGAAGTTTGGGGTGTACAAGTCCAACCCCCACTTGACCTTTACCCAAAAGGTGAAAGCATCAAGGGCATTCCTTCATTTGCGGAGTTTTTTGCATGCATGCAAAGACAAACAACCACACCAAGAGACTAAGTTTGAAGTCAGAGCTACTCAAATCCAGCCTCCACCTGATCTTTCCCCAGAAGATGAAAATGACAATGGCATCCCTTCATTCGCCAAATTTTTGTAGGCGAGAGAGCCAGCTGAGCAGATACGGTAGACTCAAGTTGCGCAAGAAAATGAGACTGTGTTGCCCTATGAAACAACTCCGGTAGCATAAGATGTTGTTGTAGGTAATAAAAGTCACCCTCTTTCTTCTAGTGGGAAGAAGGGGGGAGAAGAGAAAAAAATGAAAACACATGTAGATGAAACGTGGGGCAGATGGACGACAATTAAAATCTAAAAGAAGGAACTAAGTAAACACATACTGCAGTGTGGAGCAATAAAACTAAATAAAGCAATGAAAGTAAAGAAATAACGAAGGGAAAAGGGAAGAGAACGTGACCATGATCGCCACCAAGGGTTGACAACGCCACCAGCAGTGAGATGGACCACTAGGTAACATTGTATGCCTTGGAAAATAAGAAGTGAACTGACTAGCACTGAATGCCATCTACCCTGCGGCCGCGATAGTATGGACACAGTCTCTATAAGAGCCGCAACCTGTCATAGGAGCTGGCGAAGCAGGTTCTTTTCCTCCTATCTCTTCAACCAGCCAAGGGAGAGGGCCTCGTGCTAAATGTTGCCTCAACTTGTAAAGAAACGTGAGAAAAAACACAAAGAAACACCCAATTAGCTTAAGAACTAAGCGTAGATTCTGAAAGCCAATGATGAACAACACATAAAAGGAGGGACCTCTACTTGGGAGGTTGGGTGGTTTTTAACCCCTCTTTGAGGAGCCAGAAGAAACTAGGTGAGTGTGTGCAATGCAATAATGAATGCAAAAAATGAGAGAGAGAGATGCTATGATGCAATATGAACTAAGAAGAACACGAGAGAAAGCTATAAAAATAGAGCACTAGGAAGAACACTAGGAAAACCAACGAGGATGTGGAAGACGACACAAATCCCTGGTTGAAGAAGAGCCCAAAATGTAGTAGCACTTTGTGGCTAACTCCAAAAATCTCCCCCCTTCGAGCCCTAGGGCTTGGGGTGGTATTTATAGAGATCTAGGAACCCTATCTCGAACACATAGGATAAACCCTACAAATTAGGGTCCTAACCCAATAAATCAATGAAATCTCGGTTGGATAATGACCCTAAGGCTTCCAGAAACCTTTTGGGATCAAAACAATCCCATATCCTCGATGCAAAATAGGACTCTAGGGCCCCCATCATCAGAGAATCAGAGTTTGGTCAAGAATATGACTCTTCTGATATCGTGGGCATTCGTGTGACGGCCTTCTTAATGAACATAGTTGAACGCCAAACCACGATCAAGCTCTGTCGACAGGACCATTAAGCCTTGAAAATTTTGAAAACATGGGCCTTATGGGTGCCCAAATCAACTAGGAAAGGGCTCAGAATTGACCGGCAAATGACCAGATGGCTAAGGACACTCTAGGACATCAATAAAGGTGGATAAGAAATCGACCCAACTTGTGGGCATAAACTGAGTGTCTACAGATGCCCCTCCTTGATATCTGCTTTGCAAGGGAGCGAGCGAAGATGGAGCAAAGGCATTGTGAGAATAGGAGATGAAGCAAGAGTGAAGTGGAGCAGACTGAAAATCGGGTATCAAGGCAAAAGACACCCATCAAGCCCAACAAGAGATGGGAACTCTCAAAAAAATTCCGAACTAACCACAGCGGTAGGCTAGCATAGATGACACTTGTCTGGAAGGAAGCTACCTAATTGAAAAGAAAAGAGACACGATCGACCCCTTGAGATGAAAGAGGCACCCTAGCCTTGCTCAGCGTGCAGGCTACTCATCAACGTGAGCAGATCGTAAGAAATTAAACTAAATGAAACTTGAGAGAATGGAATCTAGACAAAGATTGAGTTGACTAACAGGACCAAGCAGAAAATCCAAAGAAGACCTTCAAATTCGAAATGGAATAAGACCATATACTAGGAATTATACACGATTGACCAGAGCTGATGGGAATTGCCAGACAAATAATGAGAATGCAAAATGCTCAAAAATTATATGATGCATGTTGGGCTAAAATAAAAGAAATCATAAAAACAAATGCAAAGAAAAAAAAAAATATCAAATACTCAAAGATAATATTGCTAGATTGAACAAACTTGGGGTCAAAAATCCCCTTGCAACCACGGCGTGCAGGGTAGGCTCCATCATTCCCTGATTTAGAAAACTTAACGGCCCATCCGGCGATTAACTGCATGTCCCTAGATCATCATCATTTTTGTTAAAGGGGAACATCAGATCGCAGAACATACCGAGAACCAGTCGGTCCTTGAGATAATATAATATTGTAAAATGCCATATAGTAATGCAATAAAGAGAAGGGATAGAAAGCCATACCTGACGTACCTGTGAAGGCGGAACGACATTTTTTAGAATTTTCTTTTTTTTTATATGAAGATAACAACAATAAGAAAAATATAACAAAACTAGAAAGATAAATAGAACTACACTTGCGGTGGGACGAAACATATGGTGGGAGACAGAAAGAAAACATGGTGGGACAGGCAGCACGAAGACACAGACTAACCATTTGCAACACCACAAAGCCTAGCTAAAAAAATGATAAGGTTAGACACGGTCTGTTGAAGGACCGTGACCAAGTACGAATGCAGAGCTATAGAGACCACAACCATGACCGCCCTATTATATAAATAAAATGGCCGTTCGAACCCTCATTCGAACGGTCGTTCGTTTCCCTCCCCCTTTCAAACATTCCACCCTCTTCGTCCAAAGGATGAAGCCCGAGCAACCATACACTCCACTCACCACCATGGTGCCTGAAAGGGTCAAGCAAGTGGTCAAGAGGGCATGCCACCGTCGGCACCAAGAGGAGGAGGAGGCGTCAGCCTCCATGGCACACGAGGAAGAGGAACAACAAGGGGAGGAAGACGCCCCAATGGCGGTCGTCCCCGAGGCAAGAGGTGAAGAAGAAAGGGCCGAGGCCCTAGCCTTAGAAGGAGAACGAGAAGAAGAAGATGAGGAGGTGAGAGAGGCCACGGGAGAGGGCACCGACGAAGCTCGCCAATCCCTCGAGGTAGGGCTCTTCCCCAAGAAACCCTAAAAAATGACTTTTTTCCTTGAAATTGATGAATGAGGATGAAAGAGGGGCCAACAATGCCTCTAGAACCAGGATGTAGGAATTTTAACGCCCCATGGACATCTTCCACAACAGGGAGAACCAGACGATCTCCAGACTGATATCGCAGTCGTCAGTGGCACCGTGTTTAGGAATAACGCGATGGCCATGTGCACCACATTTAGGAATAATGCAGTGGCAACATGCACCACGTTTAAAACAGAATTTGATTTTGTCGCTTTCTTTCCCTTTCTTTCTATTTAAATACAATGCAATGCAATGTACTACCATGCCCATTTATTAATGTATGAATGCGAATCAATATTTGTGCAGGGGGCTACCCGGACCTATATCTCTTGGCTACTTGTGAGGGTAGTGTATCTAGCATTACCCGAGTACCAACGAGAGAGATTAGGGAGGTTGGGATTCGGGGAATTCCTGGGTATAAACATCCTTAGGGTAGACATAGCCTTAGTACAAGCCGTAAAAGTGAGGTGTGACACCGAGTGCAAGGCGTTCATTTTCTCATGGGGTCATATGATCCCGACGCTTGAGGACGTGAATCGGATTATCAGGCTACAAGTGCATGGCCAAGCAGTGAGTGGCCAGACATTCAGGGACTATCGGGAGATGGCTAAGAGACTCTTGGGCTTGAGCTTGGAGGGAGAGGGATGGTCCTCTTTACTCCCTAGGGTGATGTTGCAGTAGAGCTTGGGCTTGAGAGAGATGGGAGCGAGGGTAGGAGAGACCCCGGCCCAGCACTTGTAGAGATTAGTAGAGGGCATGAAGGCGAAGGTGGCAGATGCGGCGGGACGGAGGGGAGACAGGGTCCTCTAGCGCTTCCTGATCCTTATGATCAGGAGACTCTTGCTGGGATCCCACGGCAATGCGGTGAGTTGCTGACACTTGCCCCTGATCGAGGACTTGAGCAGAGTAGGGGAGTATGTGTGGGGAGCGGTAGTGCTGGCCCACTTGTTTGACAACCTTAGCATCTCCAGACGACAGGCTTCCCTCAGTGGATTCTACCCCTTGCTCTAGGTAAAAACATCCTGAACTTAAATTCAATTAATTTTATTTAATTTATGCAATTTATGTAAATGTGATTATCTGCATTAACCCTTTATATTTTTAGGTTTGGAGCTACCTACCTTCCCTCAATCGCGGGATGAAGGTTAGACCCAGGCTAGTGCCCCTAGCACACCGGTGGGCGCTAGAGCGAGATGGCCGATCCTTGAGGTACCAAATCGCCACCATCCAGAATGACATCGACACTCTTCCATATGCAGTGGTAAAATTCCAAACTCAGCACCTTAGCTCTTAAATTAATTCAATTCTGCAGATAACTAATCTTCCCTCTTAAAATGCTAGGATCACCCAGGAGATTCAATTTGTTGTGCCGAAGCTTTGTGTCCTTTTGTTTGGGCCTACTCTTAACCGAGACACGCATACGATCGGGCTCATAAAGTCTCGTAGGGAACTATACTGCCTTCTTGCCATGCCTTTTCCCTTTTTTTTCTTTTTTTCTTTTTTCATGCCCTTTCTTGGTGAGATTTGGATTTGAGTTTTGTACCGGTAGGTTTTAATAGACTGTCCCTATTTGAGACTTCATCTTGTCGGGGGTATTTAGGTTTGTTGTCTATCTCATTCCACCCCTTGCCCCTATACCCGGCAGAGTGAAGAAGACAAAAGATCTTGACACAAGCCCAAGTATGGCCGAAGCAACAATGGTGTTACTTAGAATGGACCAGCTAGTGTTTGTTGTGTAGTGTGTGAGAGCTGCACTCGGGGTCATCCCTAGTGATTGTGGGAGAAAATTTTGAAACCCCACCACGTGATTATCGTCAACCAATCCCTATGCATAAAACCATTTAAGATACAACCTATTCCATGGGTGAGACAGCTCCTCACCATCGGTGTTAACCAAATGATACACGTTCCTAGGATAAATCTCCTTAACAACGTAAGGGCCTTCCCAATTTGCTTATAATTTGGACCTTGGATCTCCGGGTCTAATGAAGATGTGTTTTGCGACCAAATTACCCACTTGAAACTTACGCTCAATCACCTTCTTTTGAAAATGCCTCGAGATTCACCTTTGATATGCAGTTACATGATCAACTGCATTGAAGCTCCTCTCCTCTAAGAGTTCCAACTGTACTAGTATCGCTTCTCGGCATTCGTCGAGGCTAAGCTCCTTGTCCAGTTGTACTCTTAAGGAAGGGGCGAGGATCTCGTATGGAACTACCGCCTCCATGTTATAAGTAAGAGAATAGGGGGTTTTCCCCATAGGTGTACAGACAAAAGTTCGATAGGCCCATAGAGCCTTCATTAATCTTTTCGGCCAATTTGCAAATTTATGTGACTCGCAAGTTTTCTTTAAAATTTTGAGAAGGGTTTTATTAGTGACCTCAACTTGACCGTTGCCTTGAGGGTAATATGGCGATGAATGATGCAATGCAATATTAAACTTCTTACATAGATCCTGGAGTTATTGCGTGACAAACTGGGGCCCATTGTCGGTG
Organism: Amorphophallus konjac; assembly: GCA_022559845.1. NCBI lineage: Eukaryota > Viridiplantae > Streptophyta > Magnoliopsida > Alismatales > Araceae > Amorphophallus > Amorphophallus konjac. The sequence continues at coordinate 76,506,850 of CM040128.1, read as the reverse complement.
ACGATGCTGCTCGGCACTCCAAATCGCGAAAGGATATTCTTCATGATAAATCGGCATACCGTGGTGGCTTTAATCACTGCGTAAGCTTCAGCTTTAGCCCACTTAGTGAAATATTTGGTGGTAGTTAAAATAAATGATTTTTGTTTAATTTGGGCATTAGGATCACCAAGGGGTCCAATGATATCAAAGGCCCACATGGAGAACGGCCATGGAGCGGAAAGCAGATGAAGAGAAGAAGGAGCATGAATCTAATCGGCATGGAGTTGGCACTTAACACACCTACGAACGTAGATGACACAGTCCTGCTCTAGGGTTGGCCAGTAATAGCCCTGCTTAAGAATTTTTTTCGCAAGCATCTGACTATTGACATGTCCTCCACATTTACTAGAATGATCACCTTCAACTACCTTCCATACTTCATCATCATCCAGACACCTCATAAGCATTCCATTGAGAGCGCGCCTATACAAAACTCCACCGACAACAGCATATCTGGCAGCAGCTCTTCTAATTGCCTTACATTCCTCGGCGTGAGCCGTCTCGGGATAGTTTCCTTCTTTGCAGTATTTCTCAATCTCAAAATACCATGGCAGTTCATCTTCCAACACTTCCCTAACTCGGTCAAAGAAACTTCCTACAAATTAATATTATCCTTCCTAGCCTTCTCTTCCACACCTTTCCTAAGGTTATCAAACCATGTGTCCTATGGAGACGGGGTATCTAACCTCTGAACGATGATGGTCTCAGTGCTGTGACTGAGAGAGAAGGACAAGGAGGAAGCTAACGATGTCAATGCGTCAACGAGAATGTTCTGAGAATGGGGAGTATGGATATAGATAAACTTTCGGAACTACTTTGCCAAAAGTGTGACCAGATCTTGACAAGGCTTGAGCTTCAGGTCACGAGTGCAGTAAGTTGAGAGGATCTGCCAAAGGATGAGCTGAGAGTCCCATATAATTTTCAGGTGACATGCACCTAAGAGGTAAGCATGCTTGAGACCAGGGAGGAGAGCTTCATACTCGGAAATATTGTTGGTGGCAGGAAAAGTGAGCCGGTAAGCAAGGGGAATTGTCACTCCCTCGGGAGTAAGAAGAATGGCACCTATCCCACGGCCCATAGAATTAAGTGCACCTTTGAAGTGCAAGGACCAGAAAAGGTCATGAGAGATGACCGAGAGTTGCTCATCGGGAAACTCATCTCGGATGGAATCACTATGAGGAAGAGGCATGTGGGTTAAGTGCTCAGCGATGGCATACCCTTTGACAGCCCTTTGGACGATGAAGGAGATGTCGAACTGGGAGACCAAACGTTTCCAATCAGCTAACCTATTGGATATGACAGACTTTTCTAAAAGGTAGCGAATCGGGTCCATCATAGAGATCAACTTAACCTCATGGGCCAAGAAATAATGTTTCAACTTCTGGGCTACCCAAACCAATGGTGTGCAAGTCTTCTCCATAGTGGTGTACTTGGCTTCTACAGGGTTGAAGAGCCTAAAGAGGTAATAAGCTACCCTTTCCTTGCCTTCATCATCATGTTGAGCAAGGATAGCTCCTAGGGAGTCCTCGATGATAGAAATGTACAAGATTAAAGGTTTCCCTAGGACAAGAGGTTGCAAAATCGGGGAATTAGACAAATATTCCTTCAAATCAGCATAGGCCTTTTGACATTTTTCATTCCACTCAAATTTAGCCCCTGCCTTTAGTAGTTCGTAAAATGGATGGCACCACTAAGAATGTTGGGATATAAATCTTCTAATGAACTTCAAACGCCCAATCAATCCTCAAAGTTCCGTGATATTTTTTCGGAGGGGGCATTTCAGCTATTGCCCTGGCCTTATTCGAATCAATCTCTATCCCCCACTTGCATACTATAAACCCAAGCAACTTTCCCAAGGAAACTCCAAACACACATTTCTTTGGATTCATCTTCAATTTATACTCCTTGGCTCTTTGCAAAACCTTAGCCAAGATCCCGGGATGCTCACCTTTAGTCTTCGACTTCACCAAGATGTCATCTACATAAGCTTCCATATAAACATGCATCATGTTGTGGACGATAGCCATCATTGCCCTTTGGTAGGTAGCATCTGCATTCTTTAGTCCAAATAGCATGACTACATAGCAATAGGTGCCCCAAGGCGTGGTGAAGGAAGTTTTCTCTTAATCCTCTGGTGCCAGCTGGATTTGGTTATACCATGAATACCCATCCATAAATGATAAAGTTTCATACCCAGCCATGTTATTAACCAATACGTCAATATGTGGCAGCGGGAAATCATCTTTCGGACATGTCTTATTCAAGTCCCTAAAATCAATGCAAATCTGAACATTACCATCCTTTTTTATAACAGGGACGATATTTTCCACCCACTGAGAATAAAGAACAACTCCAATGAATCAAGCCTTATGCAATTTATCAACCTCTTCCTTCATCTTCAAGGCCATGTGGGGGTGAAATCTTCTAAGCTTTTGTTTTACGGGTCTTGCCCCTAGCTTGAGCACGAGCCTATGTTCTACCAATGAGGGGTCAACATCAGGCATGTCCTCATATGACCAGGCAAAAAAATCACTATACTATCTCAAGACTTAGATTAACTCCTCTTTGACTTCGGGAGGAAGGTTAGCAGAAATCATGATAGGCCTGAGTTCTTCATCTGTTCCAAGATTAATTTCCTTGGTAGGTTCATCCACAGCCATGGAGGGTTCGTCAAATCTCTTCAATCCTTGAGTATACAAATCAGCGGTGTCATCTACCTTGATGTCTTTCCCATCGGCTGGGTCCTTCTCGTTCAAGATCTCATATACACCCAATCCGTCGTCACCAGGCACCCCGTCCCATGCTTCTTCTTCTAACACCAGGGCTAGCTTCTTCGACAAATTTCGGTCATCTAAGAAGGGCACAACACCGCTGAGCGAGATCCTGGAGGAACCTAGAAGGAATAATTCTAGAGTAACACGAGGTGGGGCACATCTCAAACCCAGAGAACGAGTTGGACGGACCAGCTAGACTTGATCCTACCCTATCAACTAACTCAACTGAACCTAAATCTAACCTAGAGGAGGACAAGGGGTCCTCGAAGAGAAACTCTAGTGATGATGAGAAGAAAGACGGGAGGTCTCACCCTGACGCAGACGGAGTAAACATAACAATTTCCTCAAACGAAACATGAGTTTGAAAATTAGCATTTTTTGTTGGAATCGTCGAGGATCATGCAGCAAGAGAATTGAAGTGTGGAGAGGGATGAGATGGTATGATGAGAGGGAGAGAGAAGTTTAGGAGGAGATGATGGTCGCTGAGTAGATACTGACACAGATAGAGGAGTAATGGGAGAATGCTTGATTGAGGAAGAACAAAACAACTGAGGAGATAAGTGAATGATGATTGGAGGTGTAGCAGGTATGGATTGAAGGCCTTGAAAGATATAAAATAACTTAGATGGGGATAGAGTAAAGAACATGATAAAGCCCCCAACCTCCCATGAGTTGACGGCCAGATTTCTTTGCTCCCGCCTGACCACTTGAATCTCCATAGCGTGGTCGCCCTCTCAAAACAGCCGACCAAAAGAACCTGAAAAGTATGGCATATTGGCGCTAAGGCCTTCCGGCACTAGAGGTGGGCTAGATATCGGGCAAGCAACACTTCCTCCCTTGTCGATCTGCTGAATTAGGGGCTTAAGTGTGTCATACCCTAGCTGAAGAGGACCTCGGACAAAGTGCTCCCGTAGTGTCCAAGTTAATGGCAGCCAATCTAGCATCAATGAGAGCGGACTCTCACGAAATATAGTCCCCTTCGGTCTCTCATTTTATAATTCGGGACTAGCTTAGTTCTCCCCTGGAGACGGGCACCCAAACCTCTACCAGGCTGGTACCCGAGTTTCAACATTATAGACCAACCCCTTGTATCCGATAGCTTAGACTTCACTATAGCCCCTACCTGTGCGGCCTCGATTCACGGCATGAATAAGCCCATGGAAAGCCGAGATCCATTATAGAAATGATGGGCATGTTGGTCGGCCAGAGTGTTGGAAGGAGCTTTTTGGTAATGGCCTCAACTGTGAGAGCCATAGAGATACTCTCGACCTTGACTACCCATCCTTGAAAAGGGAATTTGAGGAACTGGTGGGCGGTCGAAGGCACAACATTCAGATCATCGATCCATGGCCTTCCAAGAATAGCTTTAAACATCGAGTCTATGTCCAGAACATAAAATTCCACAAGCATAGACAGAGGCCCAAGTTCGACTTGCAAAGTAACAATGTCATGACAAGGTCTCCTTCAATTATTATACGCAACAATGGTGCTAGGAGTCGGGCAAAGATGCTTCTTGAAAATGTTGCAAGCCCAAAGAGTGCTCAAAGGACACACATTAATAGAGGTACCCATATCCACAAGAGCTGCTTCGATAGCCACTTTGTTGAGTGTGATAGAAATGCATAGTGGCATCCACCTGGCTTCGGGGGTGCCAATTCCACCTCGGAAAAGGTAATAGCTGGTCCCTTGGTGATAGTGGCCAGTGTGGAAGGTAGACCACCAGCTTCCATGTCTTTGTTCACCATAATCTTCTGCAACAAATCTCAGAGGGCATCTTGGTGAACCTTTGACCCCTTGATCAACTCCAGGATAGAGATTTTAGAGGGCATGTGGTCTAGATGATGCAACAAGTCGTATTGCGTGCCTAGGAGTGGATCTGCCTCCTCCTGATTTGCCGCCTGCTGCAAGATTGGGGATTACCCGTGGTTGGACTAGCTGGCGGGTAAGTGCGTTGGAACATACGACTGCTCCTAAGGGCAAGACTTTGCGCCGAGAGAGGGTTGATGGGCTCCGAGCTGGCGGTTTGATGGGCCCGGTTAGAAAGATGTGAGAAATAGGGGAAGGTGATAGTGAGGTGGAGGTGTGAGAGGGGGCAGTAGGCCTAATGGGTCCAATTGGAAGGATGATGCGGGATGAAATGGGAATCGAGACCAATGTGATGCAAATCTGGGACTCTAGGCGACGATGCGACTAAATTGACGACGTGACCAGCGACGACGCGAGAAACTCGACACCAAAGAGCTCCAGAGAGGTGAATAAGTCCTCAACAAGAAGCACATGCTCACGATTCATCCCAAGCGAGGGAAATGCGTGGATTTGTGTTGTTGAGAAATCGGCAGTGAGTCAAGGGTGGTCAGCTCACACTCGTGCTCGGATCGAGTCACGGGACAGGTCACGATCTCTCACTCGCAGCGGTGATTGAATTTGATCGAGCTAGATATCCTATCTCACGCAAGCAGTGGCATTCAAACATATAGAAAATAAGCAAATGCGATAAAGAGAGGAGCAAAAACGTACCTCTACGCTCGGGGCATGGGGAAGACTTCCCTGCCAAGATGCGTAACTCCTGTTATAGTAAATATTATTAATTACAACACAAAAATTACGGCCCACTCCACGCAGGGAGGTAAAGGGCTACAACAGTAATCCAGGAGCGCCGATCTTGGGTTGATAGGCGGCAAATCGAAGGGGCTTTCGGGGCGGAGGCGGGCTGCTTGTCCGACTTGGCACTGCTCAGATCTGATGGATAGCAAGCACGTGCGGCACATGGGACGACGGCTTTAGGTCGTCTTCTGACAGCGGCGGTTGGCTGGGACGTTGGTGGGAGGTCCCTCTTCGATCTCTGAGGTCAGTGGTGGCTGGATCACAGGCGAAGGACCGACGGAGATTTTAGATCCCAGACCTACACCGCAGTCTGTGACTTGGTAGATCTGCGCGACCCGGCAAAAATGCTTATTGTGCTCAGATCCGGAGGCGGATCAGAACGAAACCAACGCCGTTGCAAAGTATACTTGAAGAGATACAACATATGTGAAATACACAACCATCCAATGGCCTGATTCTCCATGAAAAACTCTGCAACAGAGGATCTTGATCTGGCAAGGGTGCAGGGCAGACTGTGATCTGCCTGAAGAAGAGGATTGACCGATGGGAAAATGATAAATCTGGGTGAAGGGATTAATATTGTTGAAAGAGGGGAACGAGGGGATCAAGCACAAAAAATTTGGTGGTCATCTAAAATGGTTTAGGGGGTGCAAAAATTGGTTGATCAGGTTTCTCTCTCGCAGATCTACAGATAGGCAGATCACGAGGGGTGGAAAGACGCAGGTCGGAGGAGAAGCAAATGGTGGCGGATCAACGTGAAATTTGAACTGGGAAGAGGTAACGACGTGGGGAATGATATATAAAAGTTTGATGATCATCAGATGGCTGGATTTGGTGTACCAACCTTTTTATTGAGGTTATGTCTGGGATCTCAAAATTCAGGACAGCAGGGTGAAGATGGGTTTGTGGTGGCTCGGCGGCGGCACGGATGGCGGCGGCTGTGGCGATGGCTGAGAGTCACACCCAGCATAGGTGATAGAGGTGGGAATCGCTCCCATGAACAAGGTGTCACACCTTGGATCCGCAACCGTCGCAGCTGCAAGGAGGAGGAAGAGAGGAGAGAGGGGGGCGCCCTTGGCTCCTTGAAGAAATTCCTGAATTTTCTTTCATTAATTCTTATGAAAATAATGTTTACAAGACATTTTAGATGAAAGGTAAACCCTAACTAAATGATCATTAGTACCCTCAGATCTAGGGTTAGGGAGGGGCACTTAGGGGATGGCAAATCCTCATTTCTTCTCCCATGGTCAAAATAATAACAAAAATACAAAAAGCGAGAAAAGGGGGGGTGCCCTCCTTAAAGAGTCCTACTTGGACTTGTCTTGGTCCAAGTCCACCATGGACCTTGGACCAACCCTTATGGGACCTAGAAACTAGGAAGTCCGATGAGAGAGAGGGTGGCCCAATTGGGCCTAAGTGGCCTTTGAGGTCTAATATGAGAATAAACCCCTATTAGACTCTTTTTAGGAAAGAAACCCATTAATTCCTAATGGCTAGTCCATTGGCTTATAATTAGCCTTACAAGTAAACCCAAATGACTCAATGATAAAAATGCAAACTAAAAAAAAGTGAGATGCTTTGCTTTGATGTCCCCATCAATTCTCTCCGGGTGGGAAGAACTCGACCCCGTTGAGTAAGGGGTGTTGTTGCTCTGGTATCCTCCAGCGGATCTGGATCCATTCTCTGTAGCTCTGCCCGGGTGATCCACGTGTCATCAGATGTGGGCCGTTCTCTCCACCGTACCAGGTAGAGCGGGTACGCTCCACTCCTAGTAATCGTGACCTGCTCATCTCGTATATGTTCTATATGCTCACGCTGCTATGGGAATGAGGCTAGTGGTGAACACTCAGGGGCGGGGTCACTCTCAAGGGGAGGAGACGGCTCGAAAGACTCACTGGGAATCACCACTGGGTCCCTATAGATGATTAGATCTGAGACGTTGAACGTGGAGCTGATCCCAAAGTCTTCCGGTAAGTCTACAACGTACGCGTTAGACCCGACTTGTCTCACACTCGAAAGGGACTGGCACTGCGAGCTTATGATTTTCTTCACAGTTCCAGAGGGAAACCGTTCAGGTTTGACCCTGATCATGACATATTCATCCACTCAGAACTCACGGAGGTGCCTTAAGCATAAAGCAACTCATTGCATTGTGCATTGCTGGCATGCTAGATGACGACTAGGCAACTTCCTATATGCTCGACACATACATGTACAGACTCTTAACCAACTGTACAAATAAAGAAAAAATAGACTCACATATGACCCTTGACAAACCTAATGCTATGCAGACCCATACATATGCAATGGTGGTCCATGACATCTGAATGTGGATTTAAGGTGCATAGGACATCTATCAACTTGGGAGGACTCTGGGCATCCTAAAGTGAACTAGTCATGCATAGGCTTCCTAACAAATTTGAGAGTTTTGGGAGGGCCAGGAGAGCCAAAGTCACCTTCTTCATCACCCCTATAAGATGGTAAAGTATGTATCTCTTTCCGATGAACGGGCTCCTTACTAAGTGTAAGCTGACTAGCCCGTGGGGAAGGGGTGTGATAGTGGGCTCCCTTCACAAAATGGAGTAGAGATGGTGGGTCAAGAGATTCACTAGAGAAGAGATCGAAGGGATCAAAGAATGTGTGACCTCTCGCGATGGGTTCCCTCACTACACTAGCCCATGTTTGGAATCCATTAATGGGCAGATGGTCATCTTTCATCATCATGGTAGATGGGATAGTGGTCTCATGTGGAAGACAAGGTTCCTCCCTCGGGACAAGTGGAATGGAGCTAAGCTCATCAGGCATGGGGAGGAACAAAAGAACCTCCGTGGTGATATGACCCACGGTGAACACAGAGGTATGGGATCTCAATGCTGGATGCGTGAAGCTACGACTATTGGGTCGGTCGAAGCCTGGGGCCAACATATACGTCCACATCAACTGTCAGTCTAACCCCCTAATAAGTTCTTCTAGAGTTTCAACAAGGTCAAAGGACTAGAAGGTCATGTAGAATGAGTTGGCGGGCACTATTTGTAGTGCGGGGTCCATGGAAGGGTAGAAAAAGGCTTTTGAGACCAAACCCTTCTTTAACCAGCTAAGAAGTGGCTCTTCAATGATTATCTCACCCTTGGTAAGTAGGTATGGCTCCGGATGAAGATCGAAGGGTGAAGGTTCTGGCAAGGCATCTCCCTCGGATGGGGAAGGGACATCCTCTATGATGGAGGGAGGACCTTGGGTCTCCGTAGGTGGCTCCGGGATGAGAATGTCAGCCACGATCTCCTTAGGTTCTGGCAGGACTTCATCCTATATCGGAGGCAGGCAAGGGGAAATTTGTGGCCCAATATGAGTGCACATCCTATCCACCCGATCTGAAAATATTTTTACGAGTTCGGCAAAGGTGGGGTGTGGAATAGGGACATCATGGTGGATTCACCCATAATCAACATGCCTGGTCTTGGACCTAGGCTCATCTACGTGTGGGACCCTTCGTCTCCGACTATGACTTTCTTGGTTGGAGGTGACAGGGCGGGGCATGTAGATTCTTCTAAGCTCATCCTTCATCTTACACCATGACTCGATGGGCCATTGCCTCCTAATATCCCTCAAGCATTCAATGCTTTCCCACTTCTCGGCAGCGTCATGAAAAAGCCTCTCTTTGGCAAAACTGACTTCCATGGCTCCAGACATTAAGTAACACGCAAAATATTTGTCCATGGTGGCTTCCCAATGTAGGTAGTTGCTCGGGACTTTGGAGCCATAAAAGTCCGAGGCTTCTGACCTACGGAAGAAGAGGGGTTGGTTTCCAAGCCCTTGGGTACTATGCCACCATTCATATTGCCTCGGCGACTGGGAATCCATGGGAAACTGGGGGAACTTACAGGATGGACATGTGATGAAGCTAAATGTAGGTTGAATGAGACACCTAATGCGAAATAACGAACCTAGACTTAACCAATATCCAGTACGTGGCGGAGATATGATCTGAAGATCGAACTCACGCAAGTGTGCTACCTTCCTAATAGGCTTAACCTATCGTTCTGAGAACACCTTTTGATATATCGAGTACTAGAATGAAATGCAGACCTAGGACAAGACTTCCCTAGATTCAAACCATGCTTTGATATGACTACCCTAGACTCAATCTCGCTCTGATACCAATTTGATGCAGGACAAAGTGCGAATCGAGACCAATTTGATGTAAATCTGGGACTCTAGGTGATAACGCGACTAAATTGAGGATGCGAGAAACTCGACACCAAAGAGCTCCAGAGAGGTGAATAAGTCCTCAACAAGAAGCACACGCTCACGATTTGTCCCAAGCAAGAGAAACACGTGGATCTGCGTGGTTGAGAAGTCGAAAGTGAGTCAAGGGTGGTCAGCTCACACTCGTGCTCGGATCGAGTCATGGGATGGGTCATGCTCTCTCGCTCGCAGCGATGATTGAATTTGATCGAGTTAGATCTCCTATCTCACGCAAGCAGTGGCATTCAAACATATACAAAATAAGCAAATGCGATAAAGAGAGGAGCGAAAATGTACCTGCACGCTCAGGGTGTGGGGAAGACTTCCCGGCCAAGATGCGTAACTCCCGGTATAGTAAATATTATTAATTACAACACAGAAATTATAGCCAACTCCACGCAGGGAGGTAAAGGGCTACAACAGTAATCCAGGAGCGCTGATCTTGGGTTGACGGGCAGCAAGCCGAAGTGGCTTTCGGGGCGGAGTTGGGTTGCTGGTCCGACTTAGCATTGTTTAGATCTGCTGGACAGCAAGCACGTGCGACACGTGGAACGGTGACTTTTGGTCATCTTCTGGCAGTGGCGGTTGGCTGGGACATTGGTGGGAGGTCCCTCTTCGATCCCTGAGGTCGGCGATGGCTAGATTGCAGCCAAAGGACCGACGGAGATTTTAGATCCCAGACCTATCCCGTAGTCCTGTGACTGGGCAGATCTGCGTGACCCGGCAAAAACACTTGCTGTGCTCAGATCCGGAGACAGATCAGAACGAAACCAGCGTCGTTGCAAAGTATACTTAAAGAGATACAACAGATGTGAAATACACAACCATCCAACGGCCTGATTCTCCATGAAAAACTCTGCAACAGAGGATCTTGATCTGGCAGGGGTGTAGGGCAGACTGTGATCTGCCTAAAGAAGGGGTTTGACCGATGGGAAAATGATGGATCTGGGTGAAAGGATTAATATGGGTGAAAGATAAGAACGAGGGGATCATGCACAAGAATTTTGGTGGTCATCTGAAATGGTTTAGGGGGTGGGAAAATTGGTTGATCAGGTTTCTGTCTCAGAAATCTGCAGACAGGTAGATTACGAGGGGTGAAAAGATGCAGGTGGGAGGAGGGGAAAACAGTGGCGGATCAACGTGAAATTTAAACTGGGAAGAGGTACAACATGGGGAATGATCTATAAAAATTTGATGATCATCCGATGGCTGGATTTGGCGTACCAACCTTTTTGTTGAGGTTCTGTCATGGAACTCAGAATTCAGGACAACATGGTGAAGATGGGATTGTGGTGGCTCGGCGGCGGCGGTGGTGATGGCTGAGAGTCACACCCAACAGAGGTGATAGAGGTGGGAATCGCTCCCACGAACAAGGCGTCGCACCTTGGATCCGCAACCGTCGCAGCTGCAAGGAGGAGGAAGAGAGGAGAGAGGGGGGCGCCCTTGGCTCCTTGGAGAAATTCTTGAATTTTATTTCATTAATTCTCATTAAAATAATGTTTACAAGACATTTATATGAAAGGTGAACCCTACCTAATTGACCATTAGTACCCACAAATCTAGTTTTAGGGAGGGGCACTTAGGGGATGGCAAATTCCCATTTCTTCTCCCATGGTCAAAATAATAACAAAAATACAAAAGGGGGGAAAAGGGGGGGGGGCTTAAAGAGTCCTTGGACTTGTCTTGGTCCAAGTCCACCATGGACCTTGGACCAGCCCATATGGGCCCTAGAAACTAGGAAGCCCAATGAGAGAGAGGGTGGCCCAATTGGGCCTAAGTGGCCTTTGAGGCCCAATATGATAATAAACCCCTATTGGACTCTTTTAAGGAAAGAAACCCATTAATTCCTAATGACTACCCCATTGGCTTATAATTAGCCTTACAAGTAAACCCAAATGACTCAATGATAAAAATGCAAACTAAAAAAAGTGAGATGCTTTGCTTTGATGTCCCCATCAAAGGATCATAGATGGAGGCGGGTGAGTGGACCGGGGTGGTTTAATGAGACCTAGCGGGTGGATTAAGGTAGGTGGTACGGCTATAGGAGATGATGACGGTGGAGGAAGGATGAGAGGCTTGGCAGGCATGGAGGATATGGAGGATGTGGCAAGTGGAGTGGAAGGTGGAGGCGTCAGGTTTGACGGGCGTCGCTGGGGAGGTGGTAGAATGATGGTGGTGTTAGAGAGAGGCGAAGATCTCATGATAGGAGGGGTATGAGAATAATGGTGAAGGGCCATCAATTGTTGTGTGGGAGGCTCGTTGTCATAAGACCATCCGGCTTGAGGAGCTGGGTGATGGAAGGTGGGGTTGACCTGAGCTGGTGCCTGTGGTTATAGATTAGGAGCGGGCGGATGGTTTGGCATGGGGTTTTGCACAATCCCAAAATCCGGCAAAGGTTGTTGCTACTGCGGTGGATGTTGTGCTTGTGGCTGTTGTGCCTGCTGAGGTTGTTGTTGTTGACGGGGTGCCGAAGGCCTCCTCTTCTCCTTCATTTCAACGATCACTCGATGCATTTGAGCCCAGTCAATCATGTACCCTTCATGTAAGTCGTACACTAGATCTCGGAACTGAAAAGATGTATCTAGAGTGTGGCCACGTTGCCGATGAAACATGTAATAGTGAGACTGATCAACCGCCAAATTCCAGATGGGCCTTTCCGGAGGGAGTTGAAGTGCATCAATGGAAAGTAAGGTCGAGAACACATCTGGGAGGGTTTCGGCTAAAGGCAGGTACTGAGCCCTCTTCGGACCCGGACGGTTGGGTGCATAGCCGTTCGGTGGGGGGACGTTGTTGTATTTAGGCCTGGCAATTATCCGTTTGAAATTCGAATCGAATTCGAATTTGTATTCGTTTAATCGCATAATTATCTGAATAAAATATCTGATGGATAATTTAATCGGATATTGGATATCCAATTATTAATCGGATACGAATTCAGATATTGAGATATCTGTGTTGAATATTATCCGACCGAATATGAACCCTTAGATAAAAATCTAAGAATACTCATATTCTATATTTAATTAACTCAAATCTTAATATATTGTTTAATTACACTTTTTTATCTTTTTTGTCTCAAAATATAATTTTAAAAATAAGAAATCCACTTACACCCATTTGATAAATTATCTCCTATTTTTTAGAATGAAGTCTAATCTTTTGATAACATCTACCAAAAAAAAAATAACTTTCACTCTTTTTTTTTGAGAAAACAACATACGACGCGCTCACATAGCTCACACGACTCACCTCTAAGTAGGTCTAGCAATTATCCATTTAAAATTTGAATCAAATTCAAATTCCTATTAATCTGATAATTATCCGAATAAAGTATTTGATGGATAATTCGATTATTAATCAGATAATTTGATCATTAATTGGATACGAATTTGGTCGGCAAAGTCCTCGACCGGCTTCATCTTCTCCGTGACGAGATCGGTAAATGAATACTCCGGGCCAACCCGATCTTAAAACCTTTGGATAAATTTCTCCTTCACCACCTTAAAGTGCTCAGCATCTTCTAACGGCATGGAATAGAACCACTCCAGAGCAACCCCCTCTAATGATCGGCGGAAGAAATATGCCATAAGGTGGTCATCATGTTGGTATTGCATCGATTCATATAGGAAATCCCTCACATGAATATATGGATTGCCGGACCCATCATACTTACGGTAGGTTGGAAGCTTGGATTGAGGCGGGAGCCAGATATTTTGAAGATTGGGGACGGGAACATTGATAAGAGATTGTGGGCCGACCCACTTTTGTAAGTGGTCGATTTGCCGCTACATGGTGGCCCATTTGTCAAATAATTCTTGTTCCCAGGAAGGAGTGGGTTGCACATTATGCATAGGCCCAAGAGGTGGATTTGAAGAATAAGAAGGCGGCCCATATTGAGTATAGTGGGTTGAAGAATAACCCATTGAAGGCGGAGTAGGGTGGGCCGGCCTAGGTTGGGTATACTCACTTGGGCCTAAGAGAACTTTGGGACCGGAAGGAATAGGTTGAGAAGGATCGACCCATGGAGATGGAGAGAGAAGAGCCTTCCCCTTGTTAAATGATTGTTGGGTTTGAGTAGAGGGTTGGCCTATTTCAAAGGTCACAAATTGAAGAAATCTGGGTTGGACCGGCATGAGATCGAGTGGGCTAGGTGTCGGATTGGGCCCGTTAAAGGAGGATTGGGGGGCTGGATTAGAAGAAGGATCATGAAGAGCAGGAAGACTGGCCAAAGTCCTTTGAAGATATTGATAAACCATTTTGAGCTGGGCCGGGTCCAATTTGGCCATGCTGCGGAGAATATCGGTAGTGGGATCCCCAGCCGGGGTGGAGGATAATGGCGCTTGGGTGTCCTCATTGGCTTGAGGAGGAGGAGGATGGGCAGACCCTTCTCCGGGCTGAAGAACAGTGACCCTAGGTGGGGAGGAATCCTCGAATAAGCCTTGAGGAAGAGTTTCCTCATTGGAAAAGGAGTGCTCATAGGAAGACATGTTGGAATTGTAAAGGGTATTAAAGTAGGAGGATGCGATAGACAACAATTTGGGAGATGAACTCAAATACTTAAAGAAACTCCACATTCAAAAGGAATTGACCAATCAAGACACAAACTATACACCAATACCTATATGCAAGAAAAATATCTCACCTAAATTAACTGAGTTGCAATAATGCGCCAAATTGTAAAATTCCTTGTCATCCTTTAGCTATTTTAATTAAAGCATAATTCTCTCCAGGAGTAGGGGTCCTAGGGAGGAAATTTAAGGACTTGGGTTGATCTAGGTTCAATACTCTCTCATGGATGTAGCCTAGACTCGATGGGGTGGCAAAGGTACAACTGTCTCGGCGTCCGTGTGAGAATTCACGGCTCGTGGAGACTTACGGAAGTCCCCAAGCTCCTGGTCGACCACGAGGAATATGCAGCCGAGAGGATCACCTACCAGGGTAGTAATGCAACTAAAGTATGAGATGGATGACCCTACGTGCACCGGGGTGCATGCTAGTTCTAACCTAGAACTAGCAAATAATGTCAAATGCATACTGAAATAACAAATATGACCACTAGACACAACAGAGGATAGATACCCCGAAAAATGAAAATAATGAATAGGAGGATAGGCCTTGGGATGTGCACCTAAACGCGGTCGATGGGAGGACTGCCTTCTTCTGGACACGACTTTGGGAGAGGCCGCGTTCAACCAGGGATTCTAAAAATGACAAAAAATTAAACAGAAAAACCAAGAAACAGAATCTAACAATGAACTAAATTGATAATGACAGCAAGTAAGTAGCAAACAGTACGATGGGCACTAGGCGTCCCACCGTGATTGTCAGAAAAGGAGGTGTAGGCAATAAAAGTCACCCTCTTTCTTCTTATGGGAAGAAGGGGGGAGAAGGGAAAAAAAGGAAAACACACGCCGAGGCAGCGTGGATCAGATGGATGGTAATGGGCTCGACAAATGTCGTTTTACAAATATGGCGTGCCATACATAATTTTAAAATTTATAACCGCACTCACTCACTTAAATACCTTTGAAAATTCAAGTAAAGTGATGAGAATATGGGTCGATCCCACGAGGAAGAAATATTTTCAATTGAGCACTAGTTGGAAAACACTTGTATTTGAGAAAATCTGAGTTTGAGTGAGCCTAAATTAAAATAAAGTAAAGATGTATGGACTTGAAATAAATCTAACTAAAGAATTTGAGAGGGATTAAGAAGAAAAATTTGGAAGAGATAGAGAGAGAAAATAAGAACACAATTCACCAAAATGAAATTTTATTACTATAAAAATGAAAGGTACAATTTCATGGATTAAAATAAGAATTACAACTTGTAACAAAGTAAAAGAAAGAGGAAGAAAATGTAGCCGGGATTGGAAGATTGCTGCGGTCTACGTCGTGCCGAGCGTTTGAGTCCGCCCCACCTTGGAAGTGAATGCCGCCTTGAGGACACCGAGGGAGAATCTCCGCCAAAGGGAGGTGTGAAAGAATGTAGAGGGAGGAGAGATAGAGGGAAGAGAAAAGACTCTAAGACATGTGATGCATGAATTTAAAATGGAGAAGAAACTGGGTGAATAGTGAAGAGGAAAAGTGGGAAAAATAGATGGTCAAAGAAGAGAGAATAGTTTGAAATCGGAGGGGAATTAGGAGATGTGGTAGAAGACAAATTTGGAGAGCATAGAAAGGTGAAGAACTTTGATGAAGATAGTGGACGCAGAAAATGTGAGGAGATTGGTGAAAAATGGAGGAGAATGTGACTGAAAAAGATGAAGAATAGAGGGTTGGAAAATCAGGAATAACTTAAAAACGAGAGAGAATTAGGAGGATATGAAGAAGAAGAAATTGAAGAGCGTTTGAAAATGAACAACTTTGATGAAGATTGACAATTAAAATAACGAACAGAAATACATGCAAAAGCTAAGCTAAATGATTGTGGAAAAGGAAATGAACCTTCGACACAGAGGAAGAGACGCAGAGAGACGAGGGATGTGAAGAAAGAGGGAATCAAAAGTATTCAAAAGAGGGGCCTAGGTGCTTCTTTTATAGAGTTTGAGGGCCCATAAATGCCCATTGATCGAGTGAGCGCATCAAGGAGACGTTATAGAGGTTTCACAGGCGTCGGTTGCACATCTGAATTGACGACTGGCGCACTAGTCGTTCATTTGAATCTGCGACTGGGCAGATGGGTGCCACTTTCTTCATTTCTTTATTTTATTTCCTACCTCGATTTGTGTGCAAGGGGGCGCCTGGTGTAGTACCCCAAAAATTTATAAGTAATTTCTGGATTATTTATAGAATTTTCTAGAATTTATAAATGGTAAAATAGATTAACAAATTAATTAATATCAAGATTATAAGGCCCAATTATGTTAAATAACTAATCCAGCTTTGATAATTAAAACTAATAGGTTTATGGACCATGCCCATTAAGTTTGACCCATATTCTAGAAGGTTATTTAGCCTATTCACGAATTTTAAGGATAAATACCAATTTATTAGGTAATTATATGGAAAAATAAATAAAAGAGTTTGAATTTTATTGAATTTTGTGCACCTGGGATGTAGCGGTCTATCGCGCGACCGCCACAGTCATGTAACGTGCCTACCTTCGACCGTTACGCTCTGTTAGTTCCGTGAAGTGAAGAAAGAGCAAAAAGATTAGATTTTTGCTAGCCAATCTCTTAGGGATCGAGATGGGAAGACTAATAGAGGTGTTAAGGACTCTTAAAAGTCTATCTAACAAGGACTCTAGAATCGATCTAATCCTTGAACCCTAGCCCAAACTCTATAAATAGAACTCAGTTCTGAACTGAGCGACCCTTACTTTTGGCTCGTGAAAGAACAAGGTAAAGAGATAGAATCTCGGGTAAGTCCTTTGGAACTTTTTGTTTCTAATACTAAGGTCTGACAACTCTCAAAATTTCATGTTAGGAGGTCGAGTGTCTAAGGAGTTAAGATCTTCCAAAGTTGCTAGTTTCATCACGCCAACCCAGGAAACTGTGCAACAGGGTGCTGAAGATCAAGAAATTAGAGAGCCTAAACGAGATAATTAGAGTTAGATCCTTTTGAACATTTTGTTCCTCTTAGTATCATCTTCCGAACCTCCAAATTTCATGTCCTTAGGTCAAGAGGTTGAGGAGTTAGAGCGACGTGAAGTTGCTGCAAATTCACAGGAAGAGAAGAACTAGGGCGTGACTTGTAGTCCCAAATTTGAAGTGTAAAGCCCAGAAAAGAGGTAGCACATCTCATTAACAGCAAGAACATCAAGTTAGGAGTAAAAGCCCTCTGGTTTTGTTTGATTTCTTGCACTATAGACCATGAATTTCATGTTTTAATAGAACTATGCATACATACATATCTTTAGCCTTAATTGAAGATAAAAGATACTCCCTTGTTCATTCGCTTCAACCTATGCATCCAGTTAGCCTTTTTACTTCATTTTATCATGGCTAGAGTAGTTAAGTCTTCTCTAAAACATGATATGTTCAAAGCATGATCTTTTATCTTTTTATATACTGTCAACAGGGCTCTGACGGATCAGAGTTAGACCGTCACAGACGTGTAACGGCCTTATGATAAGCCGTCACATTCCCTGCTACCTTTAAATTTCTGTTGTCTCTAACGGACCATAACTGGAGCGTTACAACACTGTAACGGCCCCACGATAAACCGTCACAGACATGTGACGCGTCCATTCTATCCCGTTAGATTAACTGTGTTCTGTCCACCCGAGACAGAAATAAGAACAGTCAAGTTTACTTATAAATAAGCCTAGTTATCTAAGTTGTGACCTATTTTTCATGACTTTGAGTTTATTGATCAATTCATGATAGGAATTTGCATGTTTTGAGCATTTTGAGTTATTTTAAGTTATGTTAATTTCATGTTCTAAAACTCTATAGTTTGTATTAAACATGATTTTACATGTTGTATTGACAGAGTTTTATCATGGTTTCACATCGTTACACATTCTTTTCTATCTATAGAGTCATTTTCTTTAAGTACATGGCATATATTCCGGTATATGGCCATTAGTTCACACTTTGCACTATAGGAACATATTCTGGAACATGAGGACCTCTCTATTGGATATTCCTTCCAATGGACTAGGAAATCTTGTTTCAAGGCCTCCGTAATTCTCTGCGAGCCTGGGATTCCCACTAGGACGCCGAGTTGGTTGTACCATGAAAGCTTAATTGTTAGAAAGCACTATCGATATTTTCAGATTCTGGATATGTAACGGATCTATATTCGACCGTCAGGCACATATAACGGTCCAATATATGACCGTCACATTATTTGAGTCCATATCTATTTTCTTCTGGATTCAACCTTTCTAACGGCCCAACACTAGACCGTTATGGTCATGTAACGGCCCAGTATTAGACCGTCACAGTTCTAAAATTCTTTAACCTGAGGTTTGACCAAAGGGTTGATATTCCAAGTTCCTAGCTAGAGTATTGATGGTCTAGGACTTGGCATATTGTCTAAAGATACTTAACTTAAATTATGAATGGTAATAAATGTACCATTATGCTGCCGAATTATTTCCATGAGCATGACATCGTCTTAAATCATTCTTGATCTCTCTTGTCCTAAGTTGAAACGTTCATTTATTGATTATTGTTGTCATGAACTTATTTACATTCTTGGCCATATATTATTGCTTGAAACGTGGAAATAGCTTGATTTATACTTGAAGATGTGATCGAGCACTGATTGTGTTCAAGGGCTCTATGCTAGTCCCCTCGGCTGATTGTCGGAAACATACTGTAAACCATGGGATATGATGCTACTGGCGTCGCATTGCGCTGGGAGTACTCTCTATAAATAACTGAAATCCACGGGTATCATGAAAATACTTGTACATGACTTTCTTGCTTAATACATGATATTCCACAGAAATTCACCAAATACTTGCTCATAAGCAAAAGATGTTTGGATGATGACTACATGGTAATGCCAGTACATTCTCGTTACATTCTTGTTCATGAAAGGCCATGCTACATTCTTGTTTATACTTGCTCATTCTATCTTACATGATCATCTTGTTACCTGGTTATACTTGTGATTCATCGCATTCGCATGATTTTACCTTATTTCTCTAGAGCTAAAATGTTAATTACTTTAATAGTGCCTTCATGTTGATGCAAAGATACCTACTCGGCAAGTGTGCTCATTACCCATTTCCAATCTTTTCAAGAGATGGAAGTGAGTCGGGATTGGATTCGGAATATTCAAATAGCGGGTCCAAGAGTGAATGAAGAATGAGTGAAGACTTAGGAAGTCTACACTGTTTAGATTGAGTCTATGTAATTTTCTTATTTCTTGAGTCTAGTATGATGAAGAAAGTTAAAATAGTGATTGTATTTGAATATTTGATTTGATTATTAATGAAATAAATTGAAGTTTGAGTAACTATTATGCAATTACATTTATGTGTGTGATTGTCTTGTGCTCTGATCATTCTTGCTTGCAAGAGGCTTACCATGCCGGCTGTTCACGTTCCTCGAGCTAGTCTTCCGCTGTAATAAAGGCTCGGGACGTTATAGTTAAGTTGGTATCAGAGCCTAAGTCTCAGGACTTAGGGAGAAGAATCATGTCATAGGATAAGTCCAAGGTTTAAGGACCCCTACCTGTGAACTAAGGAAGAAATTTTCATACCCATGTGAGAATTGGGCAGAGCTCGGGATTAGTTAATTAGCTTTAAGATTAATTTTCTTCCAATTCCACGAGAAATAACAAGTTGTTATATTTCTCTCAGGTACCTTATTTTAAAAATGGCTCATCGCGTAGATTGGAATGGCATGCAACAAACGGTTGCCGGCCTTACTCAGGCATTGCAAACTATGGCCCAAGCAGGCGCAGGGGCATGGGCTGGTGACTTACATCACAATTTCTGGAGTTTAAACCCTCCGCGTTTCTATGGTTCTTTAATTCGGAAGAAGCAGAGAACTGGATTGACGAGATGAACCGTATATTTGACGTCATCCAATGCACTGATCAAGAGAAGGTGCGTCTTGCAACTTTCCAACTCAACAAGGATGCCCGTACATGGTGGAAGTCAGTTCCAGCACCTTCGGCCGATGCATCTCATACATGGGATGGTTTTCTCACTTTGTTCCGTGCTAAGTACTTTTCTGAGCATGTGAAAGAAAGAAATGATATGGAGTTCGCCTCTCTTCGACAAGGAATGATGACAGTCACGGAGTTTGAACTTCAATTCACCAGACTAGCACCTTATGCACCGCATTTAATCAGTACCGATCTATTGAAGGCTAATCGGTTTATGGACAGGTTGCGACCCGGTTTCATTCCGCAGCTCGGGACCCAAAACATCCGTACTTATGCGAAAATGGTACAGCGGGCATATTTATGTGAAAGGACCTTAGAGAATGTTGAAAAATTGAAAGGGAAAGGAGAAGAGTCCAGTCGACTATCAGATCGGCGTTGTAAGAAAGAAAAATTCAGCATCACGGAGCCTCACAAAAGCTGTGATAGTAAGAAGAGATCTAGGAGTGGGAACGGTGGAAGTTCCCAGAAAAACAAGAAGATTAAGGAGGAGGAGCAAGTCGCCATGGCTTGCACTTTTTGTGAAAAGTTCGGCCATTCGGCTGAAGAATGTTGGAAGCACCTTGGTGCTTGTTTACGCTGTAGAAGTAGGGAGCATTGCATGCCAGATTTCCCCCTTATGAAGGACCAGTCATCTGGTGGTGGACGCAGGAGGCAGGCTCGCCTCAATACCGTTCTAGAAGAAGAGGAAGCGCCCAGGGATGGCGAGCTTATGGAAGGTACTCTTCAAATTTGTTCACGTTCTGCATTTGTGCTATTTGATACTGGTGCCTCTCATTCTTTTGTCTCCACTTCATTTGCCAAAACATTACCACTTGCATCAGTTCCTCTACCTTCAGATCTTGCTATAACCACACCCCTAGGTTCTGGAGCAAAACTTACCAGATATTACCCTTATAGTGAGGTAATAGTAGAATGTTACAATCTCCCCGCAAACTTAGTAAGTCTTGACATGAAAGGTTATGATGCCATCTTAGGGGTAGATTGACTTGTAGATCATGATGCTGATATTAACTACCGAAATAGGATTATATCCTTCCAAAAATCAGGTCTTCCAAGATTCTCTTTCCTTGACATCAAGTATAGGAGACATCCCACTATCATATCTTCTCTTCACGCTTACAAACTCATCTCGCAAGGATGTGAAGCTTTTCTTACTTCTGTCATTGTTACCGAATCCAAGGAAATCATCCTAGCAAACATTCCTATTGTAAATGAGTTCCCATATGTATTCCCATCTGAATTACCAAGTTTACCACCCGAGAGGGAAGTGAACTTCACTATTGAACTCATTCCAGGAGCAGCACCTATTTCTATATCCCCTTACAGGATGTCCCCCACGGAACATAAGGAACTAAAGAGGCAGTTGCAGGAACTACTAGATAAGGGCTTCATTAGACCTAGCACATCCCCTTGGGGAGCGCCGGTGCTATTTGTCAAGAAGAAGGATGGGTCTCTCAGGCTATGCATAGACTACCGGTGACTAAATCAACTTACAATCAAAAATAAGTATCCATTGTCGCGCATTGATGAGCTCTTCGATCAGCTTTCGGGAGGAGAGTATTTCTCCAAAATATACCTCAGATCAGGTTATCATCAGCTTGGAATTAAAGAAGAAGATATTTATAAATCGACTTTTCGAAGTCGTTATGGCCACTATGAATTCATGGTAATGCTGTTTGGGTAAACAAATGCCCCAGCAGTATTTATGCAACTTATGAACAATGTTTTTCAACCATATCTGGACCAGTTCATCGTCGTCTTCATTGACGATATCTTGATATATTCCAAGACAAAAGAGGAACATGAAGAATATTTGAGGATAGCCTTACAAACACTTAGAGAACATAAACTTTATGCCAAGCTTAACAAATGTGAATTCTGGCTTAAGAAAGTTTCATTCCTAGGCCACATTATTTCAAAGGAAGGTATCGCTGTGGATCCTTTGAAAGTCAAAGCTGTCAGAAATTGGAGTCGGCCAACGACTGTATCAGAAGTAAGAAGCTTTTTGGGCCTAGCTGGTTATTATAGGAGGTTCATTAAAGACTTCTAAAAAATTGCGGTTCCTTTAACTAGACTCACCAGAAAAGAAAATCCTTTTATCTGGTCAAAGGAATGCGAAAAGAGTTTTCAAATTCTTAAGAATCACCTTACTACAGCTCCTATTTTAGCACTACCGGTGGAAGGTGGTGGATTCAAAGTATATACGGATGCATCCGGCATTGGCTTAGGGTGCATCCTTATGCAAAATGGAAAAATAATCTATTATTCTTCAAGATAATTGAAACGTCACTGTTGACACCCGTTTTACACCGATAAGTTGAGTCGTTTCTCTTACTCCCATTTGTTGGTGCCTCGAGTTGTCCATCATTCATTGGGCCATTTTTTGTGGCACGTCTTGGGCTCATTTTATGGGTCGTCTCCCTCCTTGGTGAAGTTCGTTGCGATTCGGGGCTTAATGGGCCTTGGCTTTGGTCAATTGAACGTTTCATAGCATAAACGGCCCAACCTCAGCCGTTCATGAGATGAGCGGTTGAATATGGACCGTTCATACATTTTGTTAATTTCTGAGGTCATTTCTGAATATTCACCGACAGGCTGTGATGCGGCCCTATTAGGACCGTTCAAACTAATGTATGGGCTTATTACAACCGTCTATACCTCAGAGTCCTACGCACGCCCATCTTCTCAGATAATTATCCAATTATCCGAATTATCACCGACAGGGTGAAACGGTTGGAGATTGGCCGCTCTACACTAGAACGGTCTTACTAGAACTGTTCACGATTGAGGGTCCAACGGCGGGCGTTTCGGCCAGTTAGAGAGATAATTGGGTTGATTTTCTGATTATCTGAATTTCCACCGATAGCTTGGACGGTCTGAACCAGACCGCCCAAATGTCGCGCGGTCTATCGTAAGACCGCTCATCCCGTCGGATGAGGCTTTTTAACAGACTTTTGTCTCTTTTATTCATGGCTTTATCCCCAGTTTTTTTTGATGATTTCTCCGTGGATAATTAACCATATTTGATGCCGTTTCGACTGGATAAGAGATTATGATAATATCTATGATTTATCTTTTATAATCTTGACCTGAAAACACCTAAGAACCCTAATTTCGAGGCTGGCTTTCTAGGCTCTATAAATAGACCCTAGTGGCCGGACGTCGAAGGGGGGGGGGGAATTTTGGTCGACGGCGAAGCCCTGCCGCATTTCCGAATGACCTAGCACCAAGGAGGGAGGCTCTCTACGTCCTTACGAGCCTCCGGTTCAGGGAGTAGTCCGTGTGTCGAGTCATAGTGTCATTTCTCTGATTTCTTCATCATCTGTCGCATGCGTTGTTCTCTCTCTGCATTTCCCTCATTTTTCTCCCCATGCATACACCCACCTACGTTTTTGTCATCCTAGGGGTTTAAAACCCCCCAGGTATCCCCCTATCCATTTGTTTATGCTTAATTCTTCTTACATGAACGCGTACTACGTAATTTAGTCCTAATCTGGGTGTCTCTTCTGTGTCTCCACATTGTTTTGTAGGTCAGCACTTCATCAGCACGAGGCCCATCCCCTCTGGCCGGCTGGAGAGGGTGGAGGTGAACCCTTTTGCAACTCTTGGCGTGGTGGGCGTGCGCGGTTCCGTTAGGCCCGTTCAAGACGACGAGCGGCATCCACTGCACCGCCCTTCTTCATTCTGCGGTTCACTTCAAGCCGCCCATCTTCCAGGAGTTCTTCTTCCCGCGCGTTCGGCAACACTCCTAGACGGCCTATCGTAGGGCCGTGTGTCTTTAAGGCGGTTCTGCATCGACCGCGCATCCTCCCAGTGCTGCGTCAAGGCGAGTGTCTCCCCTTCCTTTCCAAAGTACGGTACGCTAGTCACGTGCTGGGCTTTGGTGGCGATCACGGTCACTCTCTATTTTTTTCTCCATCCTCTCACTGCGCTTTGTTTGTTATTCCCGATATTATTGCTTTATTCATAACCTATCATCCACCAAGTGAGGAGAGGAGAGGAATATATATCTACACCCCTTTTGTGGCGATCACGGTGGGACACCTAATGCCCATCGTGCCTTTGAGTTGCTGACCCTCCTTATTTGTTGTCCAAGTTTTCTCTTTGGAGTGGTTTGCAGGGTGAATGTGTTTTCTATCCTCTGGGGGCCTACGCGGTTCTTCCTGGGCCGCCCACCCACGGGAGCGGTTGATATTCTACCGTCCATCCCCTGTAGTCGGAGCCAGCTTCAGCGGTATTTCCTGTTACACACGGTGCTAGATACACCGTTCATATTGTAGAGCGGCCTAGATCTGGCCGTTCAATTTTCCAGCACAGGTATGTTTGGGTCTGTTCTTACTGCAGGTACACGGCTGATTGAGGGCCGTTCAAGAGGTGACACGGTTGACTAGTGACCGTCTTTCGGGTATTCTCCTGCCCTTGCTACCTCATTTTTTTTTAGGTTCTGTGATTACGCTATAGTTCTGTGCTCTCCCTGGGTTAGACGGTTTCACATACACCGTTCTACTGTAGGAGCGGCCGCAGAGGGGCCGTTCATCTGGTGCCACAGTGTGTTTACGTTATACCTGGATTGTCATATTCTATGGGGTTTGCTACGCTTGGTGCTACTCATTGACTTCCCCCCCTGCTCTCTTATCATCATTGTATTACCATGCTTTTCATTGCTCATGTGTATACTTGCTCATTGATTGATAGCTACTAGGCTAGTTTGTGCATGCGCTCCGGCGCGCATAGGTGCATCGACCTCTTCTCATATTAGTTGCATTCCTACCGAGGTAGGGTTTCCTCTCGTCTCCATATTCCTTGGAGCCGACTAGGGACCTTGCTGAGGACCTCCGTAAGCCCCCGTGAGCCGTGGATTCCCACACGGACGCCAGGCAGGTTGTACCGTATCCTCCCCGGTCTAGAGTTGCATCCGCGAGCAAGAGATCCTGATAGAGTCACACAGTTCCTCACTTCTTATCCCAGATAGGCGCCTAGTGGTTGAGCGGACTTATATTTTCATTAATCCACTAAAGCTTGAAGAAGAAGATATAAGAAATTGACGAGCATCATTATAAGAACTTGATTGCATTACTGAGTGATTCTGCTCTCATCTCTCTCCATTGTATGCGTTTAGTTGCTTGGTAGATCTGATTGATTGGTGTTGTTGGTTCTAGCCCTAGGTGTCTTGGTGTATGTGGGGTTGCCTTCTTCACCCACGATCACCTCCTAGGGTCGACTCTTATTTCCATTCCTACTCCAACCCCTTGTTCGATTCATCTTCTTCCATGTCGTCATACGATTTCTCTTCGGCCCACGAGGACTCCCTTCCTCGTGGTCTCCTTGAGGACCCACCTCGGGTCACCCATTTGCAGGGGGGAGAGGGGACGGCCCCTTCGCTCCCGACCGTTCTTGGCGAGGGTCCCCGACCCTCTCTTTTAAACCCGCCCAATCAGAATTCAGCCAGTATGATCCTCGATATGATGGCCCAGCTGGACCCTACCCAGCTCCATCTCATCAGACGAGCTTTGCAGAGGGGCGATGCCCCGGCCTCAATTCCGCCTCACGACACGATTGTTGTTGCCACCACATCCCCCGTGGTCGGGACCACCTCCGTGGCTCCCATATACCTTACTCCTGTCCGCCCTCAGACCTTTCGCCATCCCAATATGGAAATGGGCCAGGCTTCCACCTCGGTCCATCAACAGCTTGATAAAGGAAAGTCCCCCCTCCCCTTTGTTCCTTATCTTGATCCGTACACCACGATTTCTCCATCACCTCAAGCCCCCACAGTCCTGGTAGACTTCGCTAGGTTACAGTCAGGGGCGGCCCAGTTGACTCATGCGGATATGGGCCCTTCCTCAGCCCATCATCCCTCTTACGGGTTGTCCCCTTCATCAGCTTATCCTTTGGCCACCTATCCAGGTATTACTCCTCTTGCTCCTTCCCCTCCTTCCCGGGAACGGGAAATTCTTGACAAATGGACTGCTATGCAGCAACAAATTGATCTCTTCCATAAGCGGGTCGGCCCGCAATCTCTTGCCGATGTCCCTATCCCTAACTTTAGGGACATTCATTTTCCTTCTCAGTCTGAACTCCCCGTGTACCGCAAATACGATGGGAATGGCAACCCGTTCATCCACGTCCGGGAGTTCTTGTACGAATCGGCACAGTTCCAGCAGGACGATCGCTTGATGGCCTATTTGTTCCGTCGGTCTCTGGAAGGGGTCGCTCTGGAATGGTTCTACACCTTGCCTATGGAGGAGGCCGAGAATTTCAAGACAGTCAAGGAGAGGTTTATACAGAGATTTCAGGATCGGGTTGGACCCGAATACTCTTTCACTGACCTAGTGGCGGAGAAGATGAAGCCGGAAGAAGACTTCGCAACCTATGCAGACCGCTGGAGGCAGATGGCCTCACGTGTGCCCGGGCAGATTCCAGAAGAGGAAAAAGTGAAGTTG
Organism: Amorphophallus konjac; assembly: GCA_022559845.1. Classification (NCBI taxonomy): domain Eukaryota; kingdom Viridiplantae; phylum Streptophyta; class Magnoliopsida; order Alismatales; family Araceae; genus Amorphophallus; species Amorphophallus konjac. The sequence goes on along the minus strand of CM040128.1, from coordinate 76,480,177 downwards.
TTAATTTCCAATGCTACGCCAACTTTTAGAAACATTCTGGCAATGAATGATATCGCAAACATGCACCAGCTATACAGCAGAGCTAGGTTTATTCAAACCCAATTCAAGGACTCCCCCATCCACTCTTTATTCGAGGCCCAGAAGCCCAAAGCCACCAAGAGAACCCAAGGCCCCGTCACTGAGGGAGTACAAATTAATGAGCAAGTCCAGGCCGTTCAATTCCCCCAACAAGCCGCGCCACCCCGCTTCCCACCGCCTCAGCACAACCCCCAGTTCGCCACTTCGCAAGCTCCCCAGCCCACCTTCCAAGTCCCGCAATACCCTCAACAGGCACCTCCGCCACCCCAACAGCCTCAGCGGCCCCCGCAGTACAATAATGTTCCTCCACCCACCGCCTATGGCTCTGCTCGACCAGCTCCAAAAAGGGCTCATTACCCTCCTCTTCTAGAGACCTTGCCAGATATTTTCTCTGCTCTAATGTATACCGGTGACCTTCAGTTGCCTCCTGAACGCCCGAATTGGAATCCGGCTGCCGACCAATCCCGATATTGTATATTCCATCGACAACCTGGGCACACGATAGAGCGATGCTACCAGTTCAGGGACCTGGTGTATGATTTGCATGAGGGCCAGAGGATTGATTGGGCCCAGATGCACCAGTTAATTGAGGATATTAAACAGAGGCAAAGGCAAGCCAGGCAGCAACAGGCAGCACCTCAACAACCCCCGCTACAGCAACCCCAGCAGCAACAGCAACCTCAACTGCAGCAGCAAGACCTTGGGATCCATCAAAATCCCATGCCAGTACATCAACCCGCTCCCCCACAACAACAGCATCCGCCGGCCCCAGCACAAGTGAATATGGTCCAGCGCCCAGCTCCCAACGCTGGGTGGACGTTTGATGATGAGACCCCCGCCCATCTCTTGGCCTTCCACCACCACTACTCTCCCACACCTGCCATCCCCTCCATTCTTAGACCCGCCATTTCAACCGCTACACCACTCGTCACGTCCTCCGCGTCGCCCCTTAGGCCCATTACATCCCCCTCTGCTCCGTCCGTTCTTTCACCACCACCCGCCATACCTCCCGTTATTTCCCCTAAGCTTAACCCTTCACCCATTTCCCCTCCATCAGGGCCTATTAAACCCACTTCAGTCATCCTCACCTCCATCTCCACGCCATTCACCTACCCCACCAGGCCAAGCGGGGGTCCAGTCCAGGCCGTGCCAGCATCACAATGCGCCCTTCTGAGCGGGCGTCCTTTCCAAAGACATTTTCCTTCTCCAGGTGCGTCCGCACCAAACCCTGTAGTTTCCTCCCCTACAGTTGAGCCAGAAGAGATAGACCCCGTGCCGGGCACAAGATATGACTTATTGCAGCACTTAGACCGGCTGCCGGCTAAAATCTCAGTGTTAGAACTAATCAAGAGGTCGCCACTCCACCAAGATGCCCTGAAGATCTTCCTACAGAAAGTTATGGTGAGCGAAGATGTGGCAGTGGATAGCCTGCCCTCGGTCTTGGCCACGATCACAAAGGGGCCCTCTATTGCATTTGTTGAGTCAGAGCTAGCACCTCCCGAAGCACGGCAGATGCCGTTATGTATCACCATCTCTCTAAACAAGATAGCCGTGGAATCCGCCCTTGTGGACACGGGGGCGTCAATAAATGTCTGCCCTTTGAGTACCCTTTGCGCTTGCAATATATCAGAGGACATGCTCAAGCCGACGCCGACTACCATAGCAGCCTATGATAACTCCAGACGTGCTTGTCACGGAGTGGTGACTGTGCAGGCCGAGCTAGGGCCCTTAGTTATGGATGTGGAATTTTATGTGCTGGATATAGACCCGATGTTCAAAGCCATTCTGGGTCATCCGTGGTTGAATAGTTTGAATGCCGTCCCCTCGACGGCCCATCAATGTCTAAAGTTCCCATTCCAAGGACGAGTGGTCAAGGTGAAGAGTGTTTCCACAGTTCAAAATGTTGACGCCATAGCCGCCAAGATTCTGCCCACACTGTGGCCGAGTAACAGGCCTGTTCTATCTGTCATGGACTTAAACTATTCGTGGGCATATGCGTCACGCAAGCCCACCGCTGTATCAACCGATGTGAAGGTCAAGCCCAAAATGAGAGACTCCAAAGGGTGGCACCTAATTCTAAAATTGGGCTATCAGCCAGGCCGAGAACTCGGCGCACAATTGCAGGGGCGAACCAACCCCGTTCCCAAAGGGAGGAAGATGGGCCGCCGGGGCCTCGGCTATCATGAATCCTCCATGTCGATGCTTGGGGACTCTGGGCCGTTGACCTGGGATTACCGACAACATTTTGTGAAGGGTCCGTTGCAGCCCGGCACCTTGAAGACCTCGCCATCCAGCCTTGAAGAAAAGATAGACGAAGCTTGTGCTGTTGCTGATCCGCCACCATCACCGCAAGGGCTAGCCGATGACTTGGAAGACCTTTCTGATTGCTTTACGAGGATGTTTTATGAAAAGGAGGGTGAACCAAAGAAGAAGGAGACACAGCTAGTGAAGCGCCCTCCGATGCCACTAGCTCACCAGCGGCCACGGAAGACAGGGAGCTCCACCGCTACTTATTCCGTGTCCCCGTCCCGTCTGGCTTCCTGGTTTCAACAATTGGATTTTGTCCCTCGTTCCCCTCCACTCATGGTCGACCCGTGCTTCGCGGAGAGACCCGAAATTTTATTCGTTCCATGTGCTTGCGGGCGCTATCCGCCCATTGATCTGTCAACCCTATTCACTCCTCCTCCCCCTGGGGCTCAGCTCCATGAAATGTGGTTTTCGTCTTCTGATCCTTTCTTTGACTGCATCTTCCCAGAGTTGTTTCCCATGCAGCTTCCTCCTCCTCCGTCTTCTTCCTCCTGCTGCGTGATCACCTCCAGCCTCCAAAAAAAAATGCCAATTTCAAAACGGAGGTCTCCATGGAAGATTACGCTATGTTCTACCCAGATCCCCAGGGGATCGAGACCCCTGTTCCTCTTCCGGTAGAGTTTCTCTCCTCTAAATCGGATGTACAGTGTACAGAGTCTTCTAGGTTGGTCGAGTCAGTCAGGGTAGAGTCTAGTTCGAGTTCTGTCAGCCCATCCACGTCTGCGGCACCCGCCGTAGTGCGCCCCCCCAAAACCGTTCCCGATAGGTTTCTACAAGATTTGGTTGGAAGATGTCATGCTCTGTTAAGGTGTCCGGAATTTGTAGTGACCGCGATTGTCCTGGAAGATGATGAGGGAATTGATGAGGTATGGAGCAAGGATGGATTAGGAGTATATGAAATTGTGAATGAGAAAGACCCAATAGATGATGAGGAAGATGAAATGGATGACACTGCCGACCTATATGCCCAAGGCTTGAAAAAGTTCGACGAGCCTTCCGTAGCAGTGGATGAATCCACTAAGGAAATTAACCTCGGAACAGAAGAGGACCCCAGGCTCATACTTATTTCCGCTAATCTCTCTCCTCAAGTCGAAGAGGAGCTTGTCAAAGTCTTGAGGGAGTACATCGATTCTTTCGCCTGGTCTTACGAAGACATGCCGAGCCTTGACCCCGCCTTGGTCGAACACAGGCTGATTCTCAAACTAGGGGTAACGCCTGTTAAACAGAAAGTAAGGAGATTCCACCCACAGATGGTCTTGAGGATTAAGGAAGAAGTCGATAAATTGCATAAGGCCAGGTTCATTAGAGTTGTGCTGTACCCACAATGGGTGGCGAACATAGTCCCGGTAATGAAGAAGGATGGTAAAATTCGAATTTGTATTGACTTCAGGGACTTAAACAAGGCATGTCCGAAAGATGATTTTCCCCTTCCTCACATCGATGTCTTGGTCGATAATACAGTTGGGTACGAAGCCCTCTCCTTCATGGATGGTTACTCAGGGTATAACCAAATCCTTCTGGCTCCGGAGGATCAAGAAAAGACCTCGTTCACCACACCTTGGGGTACATACTGCTACGTCGTTATGCCATTTGGGTTGAAAAATGCTGGTGCCACCTATCAAAGAGTGATGATGGCTATCTTCCACGATATGATGCACGTTTATTTAGAAGCTTATGTGGATGATATTTTGGTCAAATCGAGGTCACAAGAAGAGCACCCCGCCATTCTAGCCAAGGTGTTGCAAAGGGCTAGGGAATACAAATTAAAGATGAATCCAAAGAAATGTGTGTTTGGAGTTGCCTCAGGGAAATTGCTCGGGTTTATAGTTAGTAAACGGGGGATTCAAATCGATCCAAACAAAGCAAAGGCCGTCATGGAAATGCCGCCGCCGAAAAACATCACTGAGCTTCGAGGCTTGATCGGGCGTTTGCAATTTATCAGGAGATTCATATCTCAGCATTCGCAAAGATGCCGCCCGTTTTATGAATTACTAAAGGCAGGCGTAAAATTTGAATGGAATGAACAATGTCAGAAGGCCTATGAGGAACTCAAGGTTTACCTCTCTAATCCCCCGGTTCTACAACCACCCGTTCCTGGGAAACCCCTGATCCTGTACATTTCTATGATTGAGGACTCCCTAGGAGCTGTTCTGGCACAGGTAGACGATGAAGGAAGGGAAAGGCGGCGTACTATCTCTCAAGGTTATTTAATCCCATTGAATCCAAGTACACTGCCATGGTGAAGACTTGTGCAGCACTAGTATGGGTAGCGCAGAAGCTTAAACACTATTTTCTTGCCCACGAGGTTAGGCTCATCTCTAGAATGGACCCCATTCGTTATCTGTTGGAAAAGCCAGTCCTTTCAAGTCGGCTAGCTCGCTGGCAAAGCTTTCTTTCCCAGTTCGACATCACCTTCATTGTGCAGAAAGCAATCAAGGGATACGCTATTGCCGAGCACTTTGCTCATTCAACTATCCCTCGCACCGATTCCATCCAGGATGAATTCCCCGATGAACACCTGGCGGTGATCACTCATCTTCCTTTCTGGTCTCTTCATTTCGATGGTGCTCTTAATTCCCAGGGCAGTGGAATCGGCGCCGTTCTCCTTACTCCAGAAGGGGTAACTATCCCCGTGGCATATCAACTCTCATTTCCCGCCACCAACAATATAGCCGAGTATGAGGCTCTCCTTGCCGGTTTGAAGCACGCCTACATCTTGGGCGCGCGATACCTTAACATCATAGGAGACTCTCAGCTGGTGCTGCGGCAAGTTTTGTCGACTTACCGCACCCGCGACCCTAAGCTCAAACCCTACCAAGATCTGGTCACGCTTTTGGCCAGGCAATTCAGGAAACTCGTCTATATTCACACTCCTCGTTCTCAGAATATCTTGGCCGATGCCCTTGCATCGCTCGCCTCTTCCCTATCACTTCCCCTAAGTCGCGCCACCGAGACCATTGTGGTCCAAAGGTTAGATGTTCTTTCTCTTCAGGATCCCTGGTTCGACAATCTTAGAATGTCTGTAGAGAAGAAAATAGAAAGGGAGGAGACAAAAGAAGTTTCATTAACTGAGCTCGAGGAGATCATTGAAGAGGAAGAACTACCGTGGTTTTATGAGATCGAGCAATACTGCAAGGATGGTACATTTCCGGAAACGACCAATGCTGAGCAGCGAAGAGCCATTAGAAGAGTCGCCGAAAGATACACGATCATCGCAGGTGAATTATATAGGCGGGCGCTGAATGGAGTTCTAATGAGGTGCCTAGATGACAAAGAAGCTTGGAAAGTTGTGGAAGCAGCCCACTCCAGCGAGTGTGGAGGGCATGTGAACGGACAGGCGTTGGCAAAGAAGATTCTTAGGCAAGGCTATTACTGGCCAACTCTAGAAGAAGATTGCTCCACCTATGTCCGTAGGTGTCTTCAGTGCCAAATTCATGCCGACAAAATCCACGCTCCTGCCTCTTCTCTTCATCCTATTACGGCCCCCTGGCCATTTTCTATGTGGGCATTTGATATCATCGGACCCCTCGGTGATCCGAACTCTGCTGTTAAACAGAAATCCTTCATTCTGACGGCTACGGAGTACTTCACCAAGTGGGCTGAAGCTGAAGCTTATGCAGAAATCAAAGCCACCACAGTATGCCGCTTCATCATGAAGAACATTATCTCGCGGTTCGGGGTGCCAAGCGACATCGTCACCGACAACGGGCCTCAATTCGTCTCACAAGAACTTCAGGACCTCTGTAAGAAATTCAATATAGTTTTGCATCATTCATCACCATACTACCCCCAAGGTAATGGCCAGGCTGAGGCCACGAATAAAACCCTTCTTAAAATTATCAAGAAAACATGTGAATCACATAAATTTGCTGATTGGGCCGACAAATTGATAGAAGCTCTATGGGCTTACCGCACCTCCGTCCGCACTCCCACAGGGCAAACTCCCTTTGCCCTCACCTATGGAATGGAAGTGGTGCTCCCGTATGAAATTCTGATCCCTTCCCTAAGGGTGCAGCTGGATAAGGAACTTAATCTTGATGAACGTCGAGAGGCGTTGCTAGTCCAGCTGGAACTCTTAGATGAGAAGAGGTTGAATGCGGCCAATCATGTTTCAGTATATCAAAAGCGTGTCTCATGATATTTTCAAAAGAAGGTTATTGAAAGGAAATTTCAAGTGGGTAATATGGTTTTGAAACGCAAATTCACCAGGTCAGCAGGCCCCAGGTCTAAGCTGCAACCCAACTGGGAAGGGCCCTTCGTAATCAAAGAAGCCTATCCGGTCAATGCGTATCGTCTAATTAACGCGGAGGGAGAGGAATTGCCAAACCCGTGGAATGGGCTGTATGTAAAACGTTTTTATCCATAAAAATAAAACCAGTGAACAGCTCGATGGTAGGGCATACCCCCACCAAATTGCGAAAGGAGAACCTAGGTTCAGCATCTCACACACTACACGACCCCGTGGCTCGGCATTCCCTCATGCTACCCGACACCGTTTCTCCTTTGGCCATGCTCGGGGAAGGTGGAGAACCTTGTATTTCCTCTCTCTCTATTGAAGATAGGGGCAAGTGGTGAATAAGAGGGTGAGAACCGACCCCGATCCCCCCATTAAACGAGGTCTCAAATAGGGGCAATCCGTTAAGACCTCACTCCGCAAAAAAAGAAAGAAAAGGAAAGCAAGAAGAAAAAGAAAGAAAAGGGGCAAAATCAAAACATAAAGCCGAAAGCACAAAGCTCGAAGCTCTCCGAATCCCCAAAGGATGCAACTAGGCATGGCAAGAGTGGCAGTACAGTTTCCCCGCGGGACGTTATGAGCCTGGTCGCATGCGTGCCTAGAGCGGGTGAAGGTTCGATAACGGATACAAAGCCCCGGCGCAACAGACCAGATTCCTTGAAAAAGGGGGTGTCCTGGGAAAGAACTCAAGCCCTAAAAACCTCTACACCTATCGTCAGCTTTCCTACTCAATCTTTTTTTTACTTTCCCAAGGAATGAATCCCATCCCGGGTATGGCCTCAGCAGAAGCACCGTTGAGCAAAGTTGACTCCGATCATGGGCGGTCCCCCTTCCTGCACACGCTGAGCCTTGGAATTCCATAGCAAGACGAGGAGGTCCCTGCTATTGAGACCCGAGCTGGTTTCAAAACCCAAAAAAGTCAAATATTTCAAAACCCAAAAAAAAATCGAATATTTCAAAACCCAAAAAAGTCAAATATTTCAAAACCCCCAAAAAAAATCAAATATTTCAAAACCCAAAAAAGTCAAATATTTCAAAACCCAAAAAAAAACAAAAAAAAATCAAATATTTCAAAACCCAAAAAAAAAAATCAAATATTTCAAAATCCAAAAAGATTGAATACTTTCAAAATCCAACAAAAAAAATCAAATATTCCAAAAAGCAAATACCTCTTGCATTCATCTGCATTTCTCGCATCTTGATATTCGCCTATTTAATAAGGCTCAACCCCTTGACCAAAAATCAAGAAAGGGTCACCTCCTACCTTGCTATAGGCAAGGGGCTAAGCCTAAAATAGATTTAATATGTTTCATGTTTGCATGTGTACAGGGGCAGGTTGGAAGGGCAGTTGGCTCGAGACCACATGAATATTCAATCCTCGTTTTGGCCTATGCAATCACATCACATCATAATCAAGTCACAAGGCTCAAACTCAATCTCATCAAATCTTATTCATTTCATATGTCAAGCTACAAAATCCCATCCCATGTCATCATAAAAATAAGAGAAAATCACTCAGTCCGCCGCTGGTTTTGTTGACAGCTAAAATATGAACAAAGATGAAGATGGGACCAGACCAGCAACGAAGACTGGAAGATGCCTGCAAAGTCAGGATTGAGGGAGGACCCTCACCACCAACTAATTGCCCGGCTAGGACCTTCTCAGGCCTGGCTGATGTCCGGTGTTATCGTCATCCAGACGACGATACTGATGAAGCGCTGGTCTACCGACTAATGAGAACCTTGGATTTGTTTCCGGGGAGATCATGTCACCATAAGAAAGGGGCCTTCGTCGGTTCTGATATGTTTTAGGAAATCAATAAGGCTGAACAGAATATGGGCTTTAAAAAAATGGGCCTGTTGAATGGGCCTGTTAACGTGCTATTGAGGATGGGCCTGATACCCCTCGCGCCGAGAACCTCCCCATGGCCACAGGCGCGCCGGGAAGCCCCTCCATGGGAGCACGCCGGGGACCCCAGCTATAGGCGCGCCGAGAATCCCTTGCGATGGACAGGGTTATATAACCCCTTTCTTCTCCCACGAGAAAAAGGGGGGAGGATCGAAAAGAAAGAAAAAGAAAAGGATAGCCAGATAAAGAGACCAACAGGGAGAGAGAGCCTCCTCCGCTGAGAAAAGAGAGAAGAGATCAATCAGAAGAGAAAGAGAAGGAGAAGAAGCTCCAGGTGGGTAGCTGGGGAGGGAGAGGAGTCAATGCTCCGCCCTCCCCCATATTTTCTTTTCTTCTTCATGTAATTATACGAGTTTTATCTCGATGCATCGGATGTAACCGGGATATCCCGGCCTCTGTTTTATCTCCTTTCCCTCACTCCCTCCTTGTAATTGGTCTGAGTCTTGGAATGATATTATGAAATGAAACGCTCCAATGGCCCGTTTGGGCGCTGGGTGATTGAAGTATCTGCCAGCTATCTCTCCGTCTGCTGCCATGTCTTTCCTTTATATGTTTTCATCTTTATCTCAACCGAAGCTCTGCCCTCTGTCTTTCTATGTATATATCTTTTATCTAAATGTCCAATAGTCCAGACGCTTCGGCTTTCAGAGTCGTTTCTATGAGTCTGTTCTTCGAAGAGGAATGAAGATAGGGCCCCTACCCCCATCTAATGGGTTATTGGGTTCTGTTTCCTTCTCCCCTCCTGTCTCGATGGCAGATCCCCTACATACATTCGAGTTTTTCTTCGAGGCCCCCCCCTTATGACGTTCAGGAACCAGATACATCAATCTCTCGGTTCCCTGAACTGCTGGTTATGAGATATATGCTTAATCTGCAGATGAATGCAACCCCACGAGGTTCTGACAAGTGATGACCTCGACCCCTGGGCCCTCCATTCTAACTCTTGAATGATTAGGGCCTAGAATTCCAGTGCCGAGGGTTGTGTCGTTCCTCCATCGCTGGTTTGTTTCCTCGATGCCATTGGGCTCGTCCAGGTGATCAGAGGCAGTCATCCCTTGATCTCCTCGGACGGCTGGCGGCAAACAGATAAAAATTTCCACAGGACGTTGTGAGAGGGTCTTATTTCATCTACTGACTTTGCCTTCCAATTCCCTTGGCATCCCTCCAGCAGAAATCTTCATGTAATCCCAGAAATCTCTAGAACAGAGTATCGTAATCAAGCCATAAACCCTTTCTGGCCTTGAGCCCTTCCATCTTCCCGGCGCGAGCGTTGGGTAAATGGTTCCCGGCGCGGCCGTTGCCACGCCGAGAGCTATGCCGCCGAGAGGGCTTCCCCCTTTTGCCTTCAGCATGTTGATAGAACCCTCGATCCTGTTCACTACCCAAGAAGACCCCTTTGCAATGCACCCTTCCCGGCCCGGGGGCTTCCCGGCGCCAGGTTCTCGGTGCGGTGACGAGCGCGCCGAGAACCCTTGGCGCCGAGAACCCCCCTTTGGCCAATAAAAGCCACGCCGAGAGCCCCCCCTGGCCAATAAAACCGATGTCGAGGCTCCTTCTTTGGCCAATAAAACCCAGGCCAAGATCCACCTTCGCACCATCACCCTCCAATCCCTTTAATCTCTCCACACATCTGTCTAGAGGATGTTCAGAGACCATCACATACGCCCCGAGGAGATACAGTAATGGGGAGGATCTCCCCCACATTCCTATGTCCCGAATTGGATTCACATGTGACCCCACGGGTTCGGTGGACCTTGTCTTTACAAGGGTTTCGTCGGTCTCCGAGAAGGGGAATAGTGACCGATGCTAGAGACATGTACAGTCTCCTTGAGCCTTAGTGCTCCCTCACCTTCCGGCTTTCATCCCGGCACTCCGTGGATGTCAGCCTATATCATTCCCTGGCAAATGCTAAGTCCAGGGGAGGTGCTGCCAAAATTCTCCCAGGATGATGAAAGACAATATTGAACTATCCCCGGGACTCTGCACATCAATGGTGAAAGAGGACCTCTATGCTGGATTGGTCTTCCTTAGTTCCTCTCAGCCTCTGGCCTTCTTTTGAAACACAAACCAAAATCAGTTGAAGCCCGATGAATAGATGCATTTTGATCACCCAGGGCCCATCTACTTTGACCTGGATCTCCAGAAAATCCTCTGACCCGCCAGCAAACCCCAGAACAGAGTATCGTCAAACCTTGCCGGCGCCATAGCTCCCGGCGCGGCCCGCGCCGGGAACGCCACGCCGAGAAGCCCACCTCCTCGGCCTCCTGCCGAGAGCCTTGCTATTAGCGCGCTGGGAACCCCTGGCCGTTTGGCCCTTGCGCCGAAAACCCCCCCCCTTGGCTTCCCTATGCGCCGAGAACCGTCTCTTGGGCGCGTCGAGAACCCCATCTCTTGGGCGCGCCGGGAACCCCATCTCCTGGGCGCGCCGGGAACCCCCCTTCCTGCGCCGGGAACCTTGGCCATTTTGCCTGCGCGCCGGCAATCCCCTGGCCATCTTGCCTTTGCACCGGGAACCTATGCACGGTTGAACTGCACCGAGGGCGCAACATTGAGCGTTCACTTACATTCCGTCGTCCCGCATCGGATTTATGAGTAACCCCTTTAGCTCGGGAGGGCTATGCCACTGCATGAGTTCCGCCGGCTTCCCTAAGGGAAAATCAAACATTGCCCCATGGCATATATATATAGGTAGGGAGGTTTGGCCTCTCTCTTTCTCTCGGCTTTCATCCCGGAACTCCGTGGGTGATAGCCTATTTCCCCCTGGGCATAATCCAGATAAAGTGGAAATGCTGTCGAAATACTGATCGATGCTTTAAACCTCCATCATGGCCACGGCTCAGTCTTTGAACCGCTGACTTAACGATATCGTCTCTGAGCCGCTGACTTAACGATACCATCTGCTTCTACAGCTGATGTTGTTATCTTGCCCGCCTTCCTGGCTCTGGTATGAAGTTCCATTTTGCGCACATGAATACATGTTTGCCTCTCGAGGCCTCCTATTTTGGCGTTTAATCAAGGGTTGTCCTTCCTTGGAAGGACGTAATTAACGTCATAGCCTTTATGGTATGATGGACTTCTGGTCCCGACTCGGACCTCACAATCGGCTGACCAAGTCAAGTCGAGTGCATAATAAAATTGTCACCCCGGTGACTGGCACGCCTAATAAATCAAAAATCCAAATAAAAATATAATGAAATAATATAATGAAATAAAATAAAATCCGCGTCCACAGGCATCCCTGCGAGGACGTATCTCTCTCAGCTCCCTAAGGTAAGCCTGTCGAGTCTCTGGAGCCTCCTCGACCTCTGCCGGTAGGGTACGCATCCTACTCACCTCCCACATGAGCAGCGCACTCCTGACCGCCTGCTCGTCCTCCTCTGTCCCGATCCTCTGTGCCTGTAGCATGGGAAGGTGGGGTAGCGTAGGTAGCACCGTCCGGGGTAGTCCAATCTGCAAGTAGCATCTGTGTGGGCTGTACATCGCTAAGGCAGTGTCACTCACGAGCCTCAAGTCCAAGCCGGCTCTCCTCGGTAGCATGATGGTGGTGTCGTGGAGGAAGTCCGGGCGCATCACAAACCTGTCCAGGGGCAGCCTGTTGATGTACGGGCACCACTCGTCCCTGGTCTTCAGCTCAGCCGTCCTGCACTCAACCTGCGAAGAAAACCTGAAGGCGCCTCCTATAAAGTAGAGGGGATGGCTCCCAAAGATCCGGCTAACTGAAGTAATGTCCTCCCTCAGGGTAAACTTCATCCTAACTCCCATCCAGCACTCCAATAGGATCATCGAACCAAAGAGAGGACCTCCTAAGGCTGCTGAAGTCAGACCCTCATACAAATAAGCTAAGACAGCCTGAGAGATGGAAAGTCCCCGCCAAAGGCCGCTAATAGTGCTGAGTAAGGGGATCACTAGGACATGGTCGGCTGAAGGGAAAAGGATGGCCCCGCATAGGCAGATGGACGCAGCTTTGGCTATGGCTTCAACCCACCCGCACTTATTCGGGCAATGCTCCACTACCCACTGGCTCAGAGGAAGGAGGTGAATGTGACGAGGACCTACACAGGCGCGAACATCCCCGCTATCAGGTATAAATTCCCCTAGGATGAGTTTTGGATCTATAGGGGCAACGGTATGGCACATCAAGTCTTCCTCCCCCACCTTGGACCTAGGGAGCCCGAAGTATGTCTCTACCTCCTCTAACAGGATGGTGGCCTCAAAAGATGGGAAGAAAAAAGTGTGGGTCTGAGGGTGCCAAATCTCCATCAGAGCAGAGATACTATGCCAGTCTAAGGAAAGTTTAGGGTAATTCTGACCTAGAACTAAGAGGGAGTGTAGGTGCCAGGATTTGAGAAGGTGAGTCACCCCGAGGGGCAATGCACGGACCATGGGAGCCACCCACTTTAAACTAGAAAAGCGTCTCGGGCCGGGGAGAAGCTGAGAAGAGGAAAAGGCTAAGGATGTAAGGAAATATAAGGGAAATTGAGAGAAATTACATATATTCTGATCTAACTTACCTCTCTCGTAGGGGAGGCACTGAGATGACGAGGAATCAAGTTTAGCCGTTGGATCACCTCTCGCTCCTTTCTAGCTGGTCTCGGCCCTTCAAAGGGCACTCCCTCCGCGGAACTTCCATCAAAGGCCCTCTTCATGATGATCGGGTGATAGGAATCAAAAGGTTTTAAGCCTGGGGATATGAAGGATGTGTGGGTTGAGGGTCCATGCCCCCCTACTATTTATAGGGTCCATTAGGAAGCCTAAACCTCTTGGGATTAGGCTCGGATAAGTCTAGGGTGGGCTAAGATAGGGTTGTGATAAGCACAAATCGTCCTACGCATCCCTTGGGGACTCTCCAGGGAGTCCCCGTTCGGGCAAATAGGAGGTCCACTTGGACGGTCTTACGATAGACCGTCCATATGAATGTACGGCCCATCATCAACCATTCATATCTCTAAGAAAGTCCGAGCCCAGCATCTTATGCGGCCTACAATATGCCGCTCAACTGTTATTACGGTTTATATTGAACCGTTCCAACTCAATTGACGCGGTCTTTGGAGAACCGCTCGTCCCCATGAACGGCTTTGGAAGAACCGCCCATATGCTCTGCCCCCAATCACCCTGCGGCACTCATCTCACTCAGGTCGGCGCGGGCGTCACTCATCTCACTCAGGTCGGCGTGTGCGTCACTCATCTCACTCAGGTCGGCGCCTGCGGCACTCATCTCACTCAGGTCGGCGCCTGCGGCACTCATCTCACTCAAGTCGGCATGTGCATCACTCATCTCACTCAGGTCGGCATGTGCGTCACTCATCTCACTCAGGTCGATGCGAGCGCCACTCATCTCACTCAAGTCGGCATGTGCGTCACTCATCTCTCTCGGGCTAGGCACACTCCTCAAACTCATTTCATCCACTCATGCATGCATACATACATTCATCCACAAAGCAAGTGAAAAAAAAAGGATAGGCACATCACTATCATGTCACACCATGTACAAAAGACGGGCCCAGTACAACAAGTCAAGCAGCTCCCTCTCCCTGGCCCCCGTCGCTGTCCCCCTCACCCTCATGCCTCTTTGGAGGAGGCATCGTTGAAGTCGCCTCGTCACGCTGACGTCGCCGACGCCGCTCATCCTCCTCGTTCCTCCGCTGGCCGGAGGAACCCATAAAAAAACTCCTCATGGAGCCGTGAGTGCCGTGACTGCCACTCGGAGTCCCGCTGCGCGATCGCCGGCTCATCTCTCTAAAAACCTGCAACTCTCCGTTCAGCCCAGACATCTCAATCAGAGCACGATCCCGCTCCGCTCGAACTCGCACCAACTCCGCCGCATCCGCCCGGAGTCGCTCTAGCTCATGCCGAAGGAGTGCCATCTCCACCGTGCCCGCTGGCTGGCTCAGTGCAACCTCCTCCCGCACACGGGCTGCCTCCTCCCTAGCCGCTACTCGGCTCTGCTCCAACTCCGCCCGCAGGCGGAACAGCTCGGACGTCTGCATTCACACGTCATTGTCAGTTGGTCACATTTCATACATTTCATAAGCATAAATAAGCAAAGGGGAAGTTTAGAGTTGCGTACTCTCTCCACGAGTGCCACCTCGGCCGCCTTGGCCCGCTCTACCATCCGAGTGAAGTCCGCGTCCCGCTCGGCTCAGTCTGCTGGAGTCTGGACGGAGGAGGAAGAAGGAGCGTCTGGTCCCGCCCTCTGAGCACCCTCGGCACGCTGCATCCAAATACTCCAGGTCAGTCATAGGCATAATCATAATCATATAGAATTGCATAATTTAAAGAGTCTAAGGTCTAGAAAACTCACCAGTAGGGCCAGGGCCTGCCGGGCCTCGTCTCTCTCCCGGATGGTGGAGTGCAGGAGTCCCTACAACTCTGCCACTCGTCCTGCAGGGTCGACCTACATTTAAAAGTCCTTGTTAGTGCATCATTCATAAGCATAATAGACAAAGTTTAAGTTTAGAAGTCGTACCGGTCGGTGGGCGCCTCGGAACACCTGGTCCCGGTAGTGCCGTGCGTACGCAGTGTAGTACGCGCTGTCGCTCTCTGCCCGGGCGGTCACCACTCGCCCTCGCGCAGCCCAGTCAGCGACCTGCTCGGCGTTCCTCGCTGTCCAGTCGTACGCCTCACGGAGTCCCCGGGTCGTCCTCGTCACCCGTTCCCCCGCCTTCTCAGGCGCAGGGAACTCTACGGCCGGCTGATGGACCCCGATGGTCCTCATTACCAACCTGAAGTACAGTGGCTCCACCACATTCATGCAGTGAAGCCACACGTCCCGGCCAGAGAAGGCCAAGGCCACGGTCACCCACGGCTGGCCCTCCGGGCTCTCCTCCGTGTAAGGAGTCCACCGTACCTGCAAGGAATAGGAAACTGCATCAGCATCATAATCATGAAAGAATAGCATGTAATTAAAGAGTCTGAGTCTAGAAGCATACCGAGGTGTACGGTAGAGTGTCCAGGTCATCCTGCAGCTCCCGGACCTGCCTCCTCAAGGCCATCATTTCCCGAGGTGCTGTCCACCTCCGTACGATCGGCAGGAGCCCAGGGCGGGTCTCCTCGCCTCTGCCCAACCCACGTAGGCCCACGTAGGCCCACACCTGTACCACAAGGTCATGTCAGCATTTAGCAAAGCATATAGGGTTGCATAACTGAGTCTAGGGAAGAGAGTCACACCTGGAGTAAGGGGGAGAAGCCCCCAAGCATCGTCCGACGCGCCGTCGAACTGAGAGTGTCAAAGAGGAAGGTGAGGACCGCCGCTCCCCAAGCATAGTCACCTACGTGCTCGAGCTCCTGGAGGAAAGGGAGGAAGCGACAGCTCATCACGTCCGCCCGAGTGGAGAAGAGAAGCCGCCCGAACATCAGCATCAGGAACCGCCTCAGCACTCTGTCCGCCTCAGGTCCCGGTCCTGCAGCAACCCTCGGTCTCGCCAGCCCCACGAGCCACTCCAAGTGCTCCTCCGATCGCTCCCCGACCGCAACTCCCGCTCGTCGTAGCCCCAGGCTGTCTTGGAGAGCAGCCCGGGGAAGGAGGGTCGACTACCTCTCGGGGCGTCGCAGCTGTAGGCCGAGCAACTCCCGAGCCATCCCCCGGTAGTCAGGAAAAGTAGTCCCGCTAACTGGTGACCCGTGCACGCGTAGGCCAGTAAGCCTGGCCACGTCCTCCAATGTAGGGACCATGTGCCCCCATGGGAAAAGGAACGTCCGACTCACTGGATCCCAGCGGTCGTGCAAGGCATAGAGCAGAGCTGCGTCAAAACGACACACCTCAATACTCAGGAAGGGGGCGAACCCCATGGCAGTCAACCGCTCCCTCTAGAAGTCCGGCAGTGCCAGGTACACTGCACGGACCTGCAGCCAGGAGGTACGGGTCCTACGCTTTCCCTACATTCATCCATCTCATTTATGTTAGTCATTTAGTTTCATGTTTTGTTTCATTTAAATAAAATTCTCAAAGCCCAATTCTTGATTTGAAGAACGGTTACTCATGAACCGCTCGACATGTGAGCGGCCTCTCTCAAACCGTTCTGTTTCTAAGGTTCCCCGTTTTGAACGGCCTATCTCTAACCGTCTGTTTGCCCCTCTTCCTAAGGAGTAACGGCCCACCTTTGGCCGTATGGATTGACGACGGTCCTGTGAGGACCGTATTATTTTGCCTTGGTTGCATGTTTGAACGGACCTATATGGTCCGTCTACATTTTGAACGGTGGTAGCCTCACCGTATTGGTGCTTTGGTGGCCTGTTGGCTGTGTGAGTTTGAACGGCGCTCCCTAGGCTGTGTTTATTTGGGGCGGTCCTATGTGGACCGCATTGTTTTGCCGCGCGGTTTCTGCTGAACCGTTTCACCGTCGCCGCCCCCGACGACGGTGAACGCCCCCCAGCCGGCTGGGAGACCTCCATGGCCCCCTAAACCGGCCTCTAGGCATCTCCCCCCTAAAAAAAGCCCCTAAGCTAGCATGCATTAAACGAAATTAAAGAAAATGAGGGGCGGGGAGGCCTACCTCGGCATCACGAGGTTTCTTCTCTCTCCTCGCCGGCGAGCCTCCTTCCTCGGCTCCGGCGACGGCGTCATCTCCGGCCGCAGCGTCCTCTTCGGCGACGACAATGGCTAAGTCCTCCATCGTCACCCCGGGTGTGCCCTCCTCCTCGGACGGTCGCGGTGGTGGCGGTGGCGACGACGAAGGTAAATCCTCGCCGGTGATGGGTGACCGGGCGGTGTGAGACGGGCTCCTCGTCATGGGGGGGGTGCAGTGAGATCAAGAGAGGGAGGGAGGTTGAGAAGAGAGAAAGAGAGGATGGGCGTTTGAGGCCTTGTGCCCCTTCGTCCCTTCCACCGTTGGTTACGGTGGAGGGAGACGAGGGGGTTTCTTTTCTTCGAGGTTGCAGAGAAGAACGGTCTATCGTTAGACCGTTCATCATTTGAACGGTGCATTCATAACCGTATGTCTCTCTTGACCGTTAATTTCAAGTCGGTTGAAATTCCAGGCCTCACGGTTCTTAAAGAGCCGTTCTTATTATAAACGGTGCAGTCCCGGCCGTTCGTCACCGGCAACCGGCCCTGGAAGATTTGTTCGAAGGTCAGGTAAGCACGGTTAACATATAGCCGTTTGGAATAGTGCACGGTTGATATACGGCCGTTTATCTGGTTGGTGTATTTACATCATGAATATTGATATTTTCTTTGGAAATGCATCTCTTAACCACCTTATGCAGCATCATTTCAGCCTGTCTCGCCGTTTTTCCTGCACAGGTAAGTCAGGTATAGCCTTCTATCCCTAATCCCTTATTGCATTAATTATATGGTATTATATTATGCTATTTTGAGAGCCGGCAGGTTACCTACGTGTCCCAGGATCTGATGTTCCCCTTCAACAAAAACGATGATGATCCAGGCTCATGCACCTAACCTTCGGATAGGCCGTTAAGTTGGGATGTCACGAGGAGGACGGTTCTATCTGCACGCTGTGGTTGCAGACGGTATCTTGACTCTGATATTCCCAGCTCAGCAATACTACTCTCGAATATTCTATATTTTAATCTTTCTTGGCATTTGTTTTAACAAATTTCCTTTATTTTTAGCCCAGCATGCATCATACGCATCCTTTTGAGCTTTCATGCCCCATGGTTGCTTAAGAAATGTCCCGTCAAGTGATGGTCAGCTGTGTGTTCAGATGCTCGAGTAAGATGAACTAATTCCACTCTGAATTCGAAGGTTTTCTTTGGTCGATTCGTTTGGTCCGGTTGATTAAAAGGTCCCTGTCTGGAGCTTTAGCTTTTCTTTTGTGGCCCCCTCATTGGACCGCGGGATTGTGTCCTCCATGAGGTCGGTCTTGTCGATTTGTTTCATTTAGTTTAGTTCCTCCAGATTTGGCGACACTTTCAGTTAACTATCCTCGGCGTTCGGTTCAAGGTTTTCCAGAAGATTCTCATCACTTGTTGGTAAAAATGGGTGTCGTTTCACCTTAACGCCCACTTTTTCGGTACACCCCGCTACATTTCCGCTTCGTCTCCACGTTCCGTGTCACCTCCGCTTCACCTCCGCTCGCTCCCCTGCAAAGAGGACGTTAAGGAGGGGCATCTGTTGACACCCGTTTTACGTCGATAAGTTGAGTCGTTTCTCTTACTCCCATTTGTTGGTGCCTCGAGTTGTCCATCATTCATTGGGCCATTTTTTGTGGCACGTCTTGGGCTCATTTTATGGGTCGTCTCCCTCCTTGGTGAAGTCCGTGGCGATTCGGGGCTTAATGGGCCTTGGCTTTGGTCAATTGAACGTTTCATAGCATAAACGGCCCAACCTCAGCCGTTCATGAGATGAGCGGTTGAATATGGACCGTTCATACATTTTGTTAATTTCTGAGGTCATTTCTGAATATTCACCGACAGGCTGTGATGCGGCCCTATTAGGACCGTTCAAACTAATGTATGGGCTTATTACAACCGTCTATACCTCAGAGTCCTACGCACGCCCATCTTCTCAGATAATTATCCAATTATCCAAATTATCACCGACAGGGTGAAACGGTTGGAGATTGGCCGCTCTGATTTTCGGCCAGTTAGAGAGATAATTGGGTTGATTTTCTGATTATCTGAATTTCCACCGATAGCTTGGACGGTCTGAACCAGACCGCCCAAATGTCGCGCGGTCTATCGTAAGACCGCTCATCCCGTCGGATGAGGCTTTTTAACAGACTTTTGTCTCTTTTATTCATGGCTTTATCCCCAGTTTTTTTTGATGATTTCTCCGTGGATAATTAACCATATTTGATGCCGTTTCGACTGGATAAGAGATTATGATAATATCTATGATTTATCTTTTATAATCTTGACCTGAAAACACCTAAGAACCCTAATTTCGAGGCTGGCTTTCTAGGCTCTATAAATAGACCCTAGTGGCCGGACGTCGAAGGGGGGGGGGAAATTTTGGTCGACGGCGAAGCCCTGCCGCATTTCCGAACGACCTAGCACCAAGGAGGGAGGCTCTCTACGTCCTTACGAGCCTCCGGTTCAGGGAGTAGTCCGTGTGTCGAGTCATAGTGTCATTTCTCTGATTTCTTCATCATCTGTCGCATGCGTTGTTCTCTCTCTGCATTTCCCTCGTTTTTCTCCCCATGCATACACCCACCTACGTTTTTGTCATCCTAGGGGTTTAAAACCCCCCAGGTATCCCCCTATCCATTTGTTTATGCTTAATTCTTCTTACATGAACGCGTACTACGTCATTTAGTCCTAATCTGGGTGTCTCTTCTGTGTCTCCACATTGTTTTGCAGGTCAGCACTTCATCAGCACGAGGTCCATCCCCTCTGGCCGGCTGGAGAGGGTGGAGGTGAACCCTTTTGCAACTCTTGGCGTGGTGGGCGTGCGCGGTTCCGTTAGGCCCGTTCAAGATGACGAGCAGCATCCACTGTACCGCCCTTCTTCATTCTGCGGTTCACTTCAAGCCGCCCATCTTCCAGGAGTTCTTCTTCCCGCGCGTTCGGCAGCACTCCTAGACGGCCTATCGTAGGGCCGTGTGTCTTTAAGGTGGTTCTGCATCTACCGCGCATCCTCCCAGTGCTGCATCAAGGCGAGTGTCTCCCCTTCCTTTCCAAAGTACGGTACGCTAGTCACGTGCTGGGCTTTGGTGGCGATCACGGTCACTCTCTATTTTTTTCTCCATCCTCTCACTGCGCTTTGTTTGTTATTCCCGATATTATTGCTTTATTCATAACCTATCATCCACCAAGTGAGGAGAGGAGAGGAATATATATCTACAGTCACGAGGAAAATTATCCCGTGCATGATTTAGAATCGGCAGCTATTATTTTTACCTTAAAAATTTTACGTCATTATCTTTATGGAGAGAAGTTCACGGTCTACTCGGACCACAAAAGCTTGAAATACTTATTCTCTTAAAAGGATCTAAATATGAGGCAGAGGAGATGGTTAGAATATCTCAAGGACTTTGATTTTGCTATTCAATATCATCCTGGCAAGGCTAATGCTGTAGCAGTTGCACTCAGCAGAAAATCAATGGGAATGTTATCAAGTCTTATGATTAGTATGACAAATCTTATTCCTCAATTTGCTCAGCTAAACTTAGATATTGACACAAAGGAAGAGGATTGTTTCATGGCTAATATCCGAGCTCAATCTACATTATAGAGGATCTGGTCAAGCTGCAAAATGATGATCTCGTGTTACTAGAAATTAAAGCCAATATTGAACGAAGGCCGGATTTCTCTGTTTCCAATGATAAAAGATTACTATTTAAGGGTCGAGTGTGTGTACCAGATCATGAGGATACGAAGAAACTGATCCTAGAAGAAGCACATAATTCCAAGTACACCATTCATCCAGGAGGTACAAAGATGTATCAAGATCTCAAAAGAAACTTCTGGTGGCCCAATATGAAGAGAGAAATAGCTGATTTCGTGTCCCGTTGTCTCACCTGCCAACAAGTAAAAGCAGAGCATTTTAGACTCGCAGGTAAATTACATCCCTTGAATATTCCCGAATGAAAATAGGAGAGTATAGGAATATATTTCATCATGGGTTTACCTAAGACCAGAGGAGGACACGATGGTATATGGGTGATCATAGACCGATTGACTAAATCCGCACACTTCATACCAATAAAAAGTCGATGGTCTGTGGATATTCTTGCCGCATTATACATGAAAGACATTGTCAAATTACATGGTGTCCCCGTCACTATTATATCTGATAGAGATCCTCGATTCACATCACAGTTTTGGAAGGGTCTACAATATTCATTAGGGACTAGATTGAATTTTAGCATAGCATTTCATCCACAAACTGATGGTCAGACTGAAAGAACAAATCAAGTAGTAGAAGATATGCTCAGGGCCTGCGCTATTGATTTTAGAGGAAGTTAACATGATCACTTGCCTCTAGTAGAGTTTGCATACAACAACATTTATCAGGCCAGCATACAGATGGCGCCCTTTGAAGCTTTATATAGAAAAAGGTGTAGATCACCAATATGTTAGAATGAAATAAGGGAAAGGCAATTTCTAGGCCCCGACATTATCAGGGATTCTTCAGAGAAAATCAAGCTCGTTCGAGAAAGATTGCAGAAGGCAAAAATCTTATGCTAACAATCGAAGACGCGACTTGGAGTTTCAGGAGGGAGATCATGTATATCTCAAAGTTTCTCCAGGCAGTGGTATTCGAAGATTTGGCATTAAAGGAAAGCTAACTCCAAGGTTCATTGGCCTATTTGAAATTCTTGAAAGGGTTGGTGACGTGGCTTATAGATTGACTTTACCTCCACAATTAGCAGGAGTTCATGACGTATTTCACGTCTCTATGTTGAAGAAATATGTATATGATCCTCATCATGTCATTACTTATGATAATATGGAGATCCAAAAGGACCTGACATATGAGCAGAAACCGGTCAGGATTCGGGAGCGAGAAGTGCGTCAACTAAGGAATAAAATTATTCCTATGGTTCAAGTCTAATGGACAAAGCAATGGCCACACGAAGCAACAAGGGAGACGGAAGAATCTATGTGCAAAAGATACTCAGAATTATTCAATTGTAAGTACACTCTTCATAAATCCATAAATTGAATTTGGGGACCAAATTCTTCTAAGTGGGGGAGGGTGTAGTACCCCAAAAATATATAAGTAATTTTTGGTTTATTTATAGAATTTTCTAGAATTTATAAAGGGTAAAATAGATTAACAAATTAATTAATATCGAGATTATAAGGCCCAATTATGTTAAATAACAAATCTAGCTTTGATAATTAAAACAAATAGGTTTATGGACCAAGCCCATTAAGTTTGACCCATATTCTAGAAGGTTATTTAGCCTATTCACGAATTTTAAAGATAAATACCATTTTATTAGGTAATTATATGGATAAACAAATAAAAAAGTTTGAATTTTATTGAATTCTGCGCTCATGGGATGTAGCGGTCTATTGCGCGACCGCCACAGTCATGTAACGCGCCTACCTTCGACCGTTACGCTCTGTTATTTCCGTGAAGTGAAGAAAGAGCAAAAAGATTAGATTTTTGCCAGTCTATCTCTTAGGGATCGAGATGGGAAGACTAATAGAGGTGTTAAGGACTCTTAAAAGTTTATCTAACAAGGACTCTAGAATTGATCTAATCCTTGAACCCTAGCCAAAACTCTATAAATAGAACCCAGTTCTGAACTGAGCGACCCTTACTTTTGGCTCGTGAAAGAACAAGGTAAGGAGATAGAATCTCGGGTAAGTCATTTGAAACTTTTTGTTTCTAATACTAAGGTCTGACAACTCTCAAAATTTCATGTTAGGAGGTCGAGTATCTAAGGAGTTAGGATCTTCCAAAATTGCTGGTTTCATCACGCCAACCCAGGAAACTATGCAACGGGGTGCTGAAGATCAGGAAATTAGAGAGCCTAAACGAGGTAATTAGAGTTAGATGCTTTAGAACATTTTGTTCCTCTTAGTATCATCTTCCTAACCTCCAAACTTCACATCCTTAGGTCAATAGGTTGAGGAGTTAGAGCGACGTGAAGTTACTACAAATTCATAGGAAGAGAAGAACTATGGCGTGACTTGTAGTCTCAAATTCGAAGTTTAAAGCCCAGAAAAGAGGTAGGTCATCTCATTAACAACAAGAACATCAAGTTAGGAGTAAAAGCCCTCTGGTTTTGCTTGATTTCTTGCACTACATACCATAAATTTCATGTTTTAATAGAACTATGCATACATACATATCTTTAACCTTAATTGAAGATAAAAGATACTCCCTTGTTCATTCGCTTCAACCTATGCATCCAGTTAGCCTTTTTACTTGATTTTATCATGGCTAGAGTAGTTAAGTCTTCTCTAAAACATGATATGTTCAAAGCATGATCTTTTATCTTTTTATATACTGTCAACAGGGCTCTGACGGATCAGAGTTAGACCGTCACAGACGTGTAATGGCCTTACGATAAGCTGTCACATTCCCTGCTACCTTTACATTTCTGTTGTGTCTAACGGACCATAATTGGAGCGTTATAACACTGTAACGGCCCCACGATAAACCATCACAGACATGTGACGCGTCCATTCTATCCCGTTAGATTAACTGTGTTCTGTCCACCCGAGACAGAAATAAGAACAATCAAGTTTACTTATAAATAAGCCTAGTTATCTAAGTTGTGACCTATTTTTCATGACTTTGAGTTTATTGATCAATTCATGATAGGAATTTGCATGTTTTGAGCATTTTGAGTTATTTTAAGTTATGTTAATTTCATTTTCTAAAACTCTATAGTTTGTATTAAACATGATTTTACATGTTGTATTGACGGAGTTTTATCATGGTTTCATATCGTTACACATTCTTTTCTATCTATAGAGTCACTTTCTTTAAGTACAAGTCATATATTCCGGTATATGGCCATTAGTTCACACTTTGCACTATAGGAACATATTCTGGAACATGAGGACCTCTCTATTGGATATTCCTTCCAATGGACTAGGAAATCTTGTTTCAAGGCTTCCGTAATTCTCTGCGAGCCTGGGATTCCCACTAGGACGCCGAGTTGGTTGTACCATGAAAGCTTAATTGTTAGAAAGCACTATCGATATTTTCAGATTCTGGATATGTAACGGATCTATATTCGACCGTCAGGCACATATAACGGTCCAATATATGACCGTCACTTTATTTGAGTCCATATCTATTTTCTTCTGGATTCAACCTTTCTAACGGCCTAACACTAGACCGTTATGGTCATGTAACGGCCCAGTATTAGACCGTCATAGTTCTAAAATTCTTTAACCCGAGGTTTGACCAAAGGGTTGATATTCTAAGTTCCTAGCTAGAGTATTGATGGTCTAGGACTTGGCATATTGTCTAAAGATACTTAACTTAAATTATGAATGATAATAAATGTACCGTTATGCTTCCGAATTATTTCCATGAGCATGACATCATCTTAAATCATTATTGATCTCTCTTGTGCTAACTTGAAACGTTCATTTATTGATTATTGTTGTCATGAACTTATTTACATTCTTGGCCATATATTATTGCTTGAAACGTGGAAATAGCTTGATTTATACTTGAAGATGTGATCGAGCACTGATTGTGTTCAAGGGCTCTATGCTAGTCCGCTCGGCTGATTGCTGGAAACATATTGTAAACCATGGGGTATGATGCTACTGGCATCGCATTGCGCTGGGAGTACTTTCTCTATAAGTAAGTGAAATCCACGGGTACCATGAAAATACTTGTACATGACTTTCTTGCTTAATACATGATATTCCACAGAAATTCACCAAATACTTGCTCATAAGCAAAAGATGTTTGGATGATGACTACGTGGTAATGCCAGTACATTCTCGTTACATTCTTGTTCATGAAAGGCCATGCTACATTATTGTTTATACTTGCTCATTCTATCTTACATGATCGTCTTGTTACCTGGTTATGCTTGTGATTCATCGCATTCGCATGATTTTACCTTATTTCTCTAGAGCTAAAATGTTAATTACTGTAATAGTGCCTTCATGTTGATGTGAAGATACCTACTGGGCAAGTGTGTTCATTACCTATTTTCAATCTTTTCTGGAGATGGAAGTGAGTCGAGATCGGATTCGGAATATTCAAATAGCGAGTCCGAGAGTGAATGAAGAATGAGTGAAGACTTAGAAAGTCTACATTGTTTAGATTGAGTCTATGCAATTTTCTTATTTCTTGAGTCTAGTATGATGAAGAAAGTTAAAATAGTGATTGTATTTGAATATTTGATTTTATTATTAATAAAATAAATTGAAGTTTGAGTAACTATTGTGCAATTACATTTATGTGTGTGATTGTCTTGCGCTCTGATCGTTCTTGCTTGCAAGAGGCTTACCATGCCGGCCGTTAATGTTCCTCGAGCTAGTCTTCCGCTGTGATAAAGGCTCGAGGCGTGACACCTGGGGTGCTGGGTGCCTTTTAAAGGGCGCCTGGGGTATTGGGTGCCTCCTTCAATTGGTTTCCCACCAATTTCTTGTGCTTTCATTGGAGAGCATGCCAACTTCTCTGAATGGGCGCCTAGCGGCATGGGCGCCTCCTTCAATTGGGCGCCCCTTCAAATGGGTGCCTTTTGCTTCTTTTATATTTTTTTTCTTGTCTTTTCTGCAGGTCTGGGAAAGGGGCGCCTAGGGGCCCGGGCGCGGCCTAGGCACCTTCTTCAAGGGGGCACCTAGGTGCCTGGACGCCTCTTTCTCTTCTGTCTTCTTCTTCTCTCTCCTGTGTCAAAGGTCTGGAGGAGACGCCTGGTGTACTAGGCGCCCTCTAAGGGGGGCTTGGTCCCTTGGGTGCCTCTTTCATCTGGTTTTACAAAAGTCAAAAGACTTAATATGTCACTGCTCTTTCATCTGAAAGTAGTTGTGCAACTTCTTGAATAATTCTCACATTGTCATTTTTACTCAGAAATGATGATAAAATACATGTAGACTCAAATGATGTGTAAGAGTGGAATTAACTATCCATGTTGCACAACTTTGTACTTTTATTGCGAAAAGATGATGCATGTGATGCAAGTTGTGATACAAAATGTGATACTCATCACACCCCCCAACTTACTCATTGCTAGTCCCTTAGTAATACAAATAATTAAAATTTAGGACCAACAAAAGTTTACAAAATTCATACTTCTATCTTCAGTTCTTCTTTCATGGGATTAACCAAGGATTAGGAATCTGAAAGTATTAATACGCACTAACCTTAGATTATGACATTAAGAATGCATCTAAAAGTTAAATAGCACTTGTGCATGTGTAAGACTAAATTCACAGAGAAGATAATTGTGTCCCTCATTTGCTATTCCAAGCACGTTTCTTTCCACCCTGTACCTCCTAACTCGAGCATTGAGCACACAATCTTTTAGTCTGCCTTATTTCATTGTCCCCTTGGGATCTTATATTATTTTTTTCCTCACACATGATGCTACACTACCTTCACTGTTTAACACGAACCTCGACTATTGCCTTAGGAGAAGTAGGCCCGATTGCACAGATCAGGGTTCCCTTTTCCATTTAACACGAACCTCAACACGTCTTAGGTGAGGTAGGCCCGGTTACTAAGATTAGTGGTATTTTTCATGATTTTTTTTTCAATGTGCTTTTGCACTTATTGATATATAACTTTGGCAGAAAGCTTGATAATATCTCCTTCTTGAGAAGTGCAGAGCGTCAAACACAATACTTAAAACAACAGAAAGCTTGTCATATTTGTTTCATTAGTGTGCAATGTGATTTTCATTTTTCTAAAGTGCACATGAACTTTAAAGAGATTCTTATATTAGTTTTCCGTAGCTAGGTTGTCTAATTTTCCATCATCCTTTTCCCTAGCCTCTTCTATTCCAGAATTGGCAGCCTTCAATAAAAGCATAAATCAAGAGAGCTCAATTGGGGATTTCATCAAGTCATTATACAAAAATTCCTATCAAGCTGTACTATATGCATCATGAAAATTTTCTCTCCTCCCCAACATTGAATTGCATTGTCCTCAATGACATATGAAAGTAAAAATATCATAACAATGTAACAAGAAATGCGTCTGAGTAGGAGAGAAACAACCTGATGTGTGGGGCGAGAAGCTCTTCAAAAATGATTGTGACATTATCTTCATCCCTACCTGTCTACTGCAAAACACTAAAGCATCAAGAACCTTGGGTTGTCTCCCAGAAGCGCTAAGTTTAACGTCTTCAGCCAGACACATGAAAGCTTTCAAATATTTTATTCCAAATCACTTAAGGCCATGGATTCCTTTTGTAGCTGCTCATTTTCCAAATAGGGCTTTAATCATTGACCGTTGACAGTAAAAATATGACCATTATTAGTATTCAAAAATTTTACAGCACCATGGTCAAAAGCCTTAATGACCACAAATGGTCCGTCCCATCTAGACTTCAACTTTCCGGGGAACAAGCGCAGCTTAGAATTAAAAAGCATAACTTTTTGATTTGGTTGAAAAGTTTTCCTTTGAATATGTTTATCGTGAAAAGCTTTCATCTTGACTTTGTAGATTTTGGAATTCTCATAGGCTTCATTGCGCAGTTCTTCCAATTCATTCATTTGTAGCGCTCTTTGGGACCCAGCTTGGGTGAGATTGAAGTTAACTTGCTTGATGGCCCAATATGCTCTATGTTCTAGTTCCACGGGCAAGTGGCAGGATTTTTCAAAAATGAGACGGTAAGGTGACATGCCAATGGGAGTTTTAAATGTAGTTCTGTAGGCCCAAAGTGCATCATCTAGTCTCTCGGACCAGTCTTTCCTATCCGGCCGAACTGTTTTATGCAGGATATTTTTGATCTCCCTATTGGAAACTTCTACCTAGTCACTGGTTTGGGGATGATAAGGGGTTGCGAACTTGTGAGTGATTCCGTATTTTTGGAGCAGTACTCGGAACTGAGAATGGGTGAAGTGAGAACCCCCATCACTGATTATAGCCTTCGGACACCCAAATCTAGAAAAAGATGTTTTTCTTAACAAATTTCATCACCACCTTGTGGTCATTTCTCCTTGTGGCTATAGCTTCAATCCATTTTGACATGTAATCGACTGCCACCAGAATGTATTCATTTTCAAAAGATGGTGGAAACGGTCCCATAAAGTCAATTCCCCAAACATCAAAGATTTCTACTGTTAGAATGGGGTTTAACGGCATCATATTTTTCCTTGAGATGTTGCCTACGACTTGACACCTCATACAAGTTTTAGAGCATTCATAAGCATCTTTGAATAAAGTCGGCCAATAAAATCCACTATGTGAAACTTTTGCCACAGTCTTCTTTCCTGAAAAATGTCCCCCACAGGCAGAATTATGACAGAAATTCAACACATATTGTTGTTCTTCCTCCGGGACACATCTTCTAATGATTTGATCAGGACCCATGTGAAACAGCTCCGGGTCCTCCCAAAAATAATATTTTACTTTTGAAAAGAATCGATCCTTCTCCTACTTAGACCACCCTCCTGGAATTTGACCTACCACCAGGTAGTTGACTATGTGAGCGAACCAAGGGGTTGTTGCGTGAGAGATGGAAATAATTTGCTCATCAGGAAAAGAATCGACATTGGGGCACTTTCGGGTATGATAATTCTTGACAAGTGATCATCGACAACATTCTCGAAGCCCTTCTTATCTCTAATCTCTAGATCAAACTCTTGCAATAGTAAAATCCACTGGATGAGACAGGATTTGGCTTCCTTCTTGGAAAGTAGAAATTTCAACGTCGAGTGATCGGAATAAACAATGATTTTTGCCCCTAACAGATATGATCTAAATTTTTCCAGGGCAAACACAACAGCTAATAGTTCTTTCTCCGTGGTGGTGTAGTTCAGCTGTTCATCAGCGAGGGTGCAGCTCGCATAATAAATCACCACAGGCTTCTTTTCAACTCTCTGACCTAGGACAGCTCCAATGGCATAATCTAAGGCATCACACATTATCTTAAAGGGAAGCGACCAGTCAGGAGATTGAACAATACGAGCTTGAGTAAGGGCCGCTTTCAAAGAATTGAATGCCTCAAGACAAGAACCATTTAAATGGAATGGAGTGTCCTTAGCTAGCAATTGTGTGAGAGGACGAGCAACGGTGGAGAAGTTTTGTATGAATCTTCTGTAGAAACTGGCATGGCCAAGAAAGGATCGGATTTGCTTGACAGATGTAGGGGGAGGAAGATTGAAAATCAAGTCAATCTTGGCTTTGTCAACTTCTATTCCCCTCTCCGAAACAACATGGCCTAAAACTATCCCTTCTCTCACCATCAAGTGGCTATTCTCCCAGCTCAACATAAGATTTGATTCGATGCACTTCTTTAGAACTTGAGTCAAGTTTTTCAAACAATCCTCAAATGAAGAACCAAAAATTGAAAAATCATCCATACAAACTTCCAAACATTCCCCCACCATTTCTAAAAATATCAACATCATGCATCGTTGAAAGGTGGTGGGGGCATTGCAGAGCCCAAAAGGCATTCTTCTGAAAGCAAATGTGCCCTAGGGGCACGTGAAAGTTGTCTTTTCTTGATCCTCCAGGAAAATAGCAACCTGATTATACCTGGAATAGCCATCCAAAAAGTAATAGTACTTCTGCCCAGCCAATCTTTCCAGAATTTGATCTATGAACGGAGTGGGAAATGATCTTTCTTTGTGACTGAATTCAATTTTATGTAATCAATACAAACTCTCTACCTCGTTTGTAGTCGTGTGGGCGCTTCCTCTCCTTTCTCACTTGTTACCACTGTCAACCCTGACTTCTTGGGAACTACTTGGGTTGGGCAGACCCATTTGCTATCTGAGATGGGATAAATAATCCCAGCATCCAACCATTTAGCAACTTCTTTCTTTACCACCTCCTTCATACTTGGATTCAGCCGACGATGCATTTCTCTACTCTATTTGGCATTGTACTCCAAATAGATATAATGCATGCACACGTTTGGACTAATTCCTTTCAAATCTGTCACAGACCAACCTATCGCTCCCTTGTGCACCTTAAGGACTTCTAGAAGCTGTGATTCCTGAGTGGAGGTGAGATTGGAAGCAATGATTACGGGCAGAGTTTGATCAGGACATAGATAAGCATACTTCAAGGAATCCGGCAGAGACTTTAATTCAAGAACATATGGCTGATCCAGAGATGGTAGAATAGGTTCAGCTTGCAATGGAGGGAGTGGCTCAATTCTAGAGTAGGGTGCACAAAAGATGGGCGAATCCTAGAGCATACTACCCTCTTCTATCAAATCCTTGTTAATAATATCCGGACTTTCATCAATCAGCTCCTCAAATATGTCAACATTATTGCATTCTTCTTCATGGTCCGGGTACTGAGATGCCTTAAACACATTCAAAGACACCTTCTCGCCTCCAAAGGAAATATCCATCATTACCATGGCACAAGTTATATTGGCCTTTGCCGTAACTAGAAACAGTCGTCCCAAAATGATAGGTGTGTGCTTGAGTTCCTGGGACGAGGCCATATCCAGAATAAGAAAATCCACTGAGAAATAACATTCATGAACTTTCACAATCACATCTTCCAACAGGCCCCTTGGAGTTTTTACGGAACGATCTTCCAATTGAAGGATTATAGACGTGGGCTTCAACTCTCCCAGATCAAACTGTTCATAAATAAAGGTGGGCAATAAATTCATACTGGCTTTAAGGTCCAGCAATGCTCTATCAAATGTCATTCCACCTATATCACATGAAATTAGTGAAGCTACGGGGTCCTTCAACTTCTTAGGTAAATGGTTCGTAACAACAGCACCAACATCTTCAGATAAGCGAACCTTTTGAGTTGTCGCCTTGGGTTCCCACTTTGGTGTGCACAGCTCCTTCAAAAACTTTGCATACGCCGGCACATGCTTGATCGCATCTAAGAGAGGAATGTTGATGTTCACTTGCTTAAACAGCCACATTAGCTCTTCTTGTTGGACCATCGTTTTTCTTTGCGCTTTTGACTTCAAAGCATCGAGAAAGAGAATTTTAAGAACATACTCTCGTGGACCTTCATCAACCTTCGCTTTTCCTTTATCCAGTTTGTTTTCCACCCCCTCCGGCTTCTTTTTCTCTTGCATGATCACATGCTCCTCATCCTCACTATCACTGTCCTCATGGGCTTCTTGGCCCGAACTGCTTCCAACACCCCTAGCCTAATGAGGGTCACTAAGAATCTTCCCGCACCTAAGGGTAGAGATGGCTTTAGCATTCTCGAATTGAGGACCTACAGGAGGGGGCGGCTGAGGTTGATTGGGTTGAGAAAGAATGGGAGCTCTTTGAGGGAAACCTGAGGGTTGTTGATTTCGTGGGTTAGCCACTGGTTGGCTAGGAAATTGGCCTACCTCTCTCCTCATGCTATTTACTACTAGCTACCCTATCTGGTTCTCCAACTTAGAAATGGACTGCGCCTGAGTAAGGATGAGTTGTTGGAGTTGTTTGAATTTGTCATCAAAATTGGGCTGAGTGAGAGGTGGCTGATATTGTGGTTGATGAGAACGATGTGTAGGAAATTGCTGAAACTGGCCCTAAGAGAATTGAGCTTGAGGGTATGGGGCCTGAGTTTGATGGAATGGAGGTTGCTGAAATGAGTGTTGTTGAAAAGGAGACTGATAAGAGAAATTATGGTTAGATTGACTTGTCATCTGAAAAGATTGTTTTGGGACTGGATGGTGTGAAGGATTTGATTGGGTGGATGGACCTTGCTGAGTCTTCCAAGAGAAATTGGGATGATTCCTCCAACCTGGATTGTAGGTATTAGAATAGGGATCATATATAGATTTGGAGACACCTTGAGCAGCAAAGATCTGTTCTTAGATAAAAGGTGGAAGTTGGGCCGCAGTGGGGCAATCAATCACAGCGTGGCTAGGGCTAGAACACAAAGCACAAATTTCTTCATGAGTGGGGGTTGAGGATTGTTGAGATTGTTGAGATTGAGGGGCAGAAGGTAAGGAAGGTTCCTGCCTATTCATGGACAATAACTGGTCTAGCTTCTGGGCAACCAAATCAACATTTTCTATCTTCTATGCCAATAAGTCCATTTTATTCAACCTTTGGGTTATGGCATTGATATCCATTTTATTCTCACACTCCCCTTGATTCTTAACTTCATAGAGCCCGTCCCTCTTGTTTGGCCCAATCATTCTTTCATATGAAGTTAGCGAGACATGACTAATGGAATTTTCACTAAGTATTTCAAATAAATCGTATGCCTCATCCTCGCTCCTGCTTATAAACGCTCCCCCACATGAGCATTCACCATCTGTCTATAGTTATCCGTTAATCTCTCATAGAATGCCTGAACAATTTATCATCTTGACAATCTATGGAGGGAGCATTTCCTTAACAAATCTTTCAGTCTATCTCACGCCTCATGGATTTGTTCCCCAGAGTTTTGTGTGAATCCAGTTTTGGCTCTTCTCATTGTGTTTATTCGTCCTATGGGGTAGAATTTCTTCAAAAATTATGTTTGCATCTCTCCCAAGTGTCGATTGTCCTACCCAAGGCCCCTAACGAATATTTGGCTTTGTCCTTAAGAGAGAATGAGAAGCGAGTAAGCCTAAGAGCATCATCTAAGAAGTTCTAAATTTTAACAGTGGAACAGATCTGAAGGAACTCATCAAGATGTTTGTATGGGTCTTCATTAGGATTTCCGTAGAAAGATGGCAGCATTTAGATGGTACTTGACTTGGTCTCATATTGACCCGCCTAGTTCTGAGGTGCTTGGACATAGAAGGACAGTTGGTATTGGTTTGGCATGAAATAGTCCTTCATTTGTTTGGGAGCTTGATTTTAATTTTGGTCAGCCATGAGGTTAGGTTGAGGATGATTTCTAAAATACACTAACCTCTCTATGTTTTCAATGGATCCTATCAAATGTGGGTGTAGGGATCTCCTACCTTGCATGCAAAAGGGGCCCAAAGAAAGATGTTTTATTTTGATTTTTTTTAATTGGAAAGCAATGCGACATAAAATGTAATGAATTAATTCCTATATGAATGGTTTATGAACAAATGGTGATGATTTTTTTTGAAGATAAGAATTGGTACTCACTACTAAATTGGTCAACCGGCCAGGTAAGAGGTGGAGTTGTGGGAGGCTCCCCCTACTTTCGTAGGGTCCTAATTAAATAACCACAATGTTGCTTAGGCGTTTACCTTTTAACCTCTAGCCTTAGACATCAATTTTCTAAAATAGCAATAAATTCTAAAACTCTCACTCTCTCTTTTTTATGTGAAACCTTCTAAGGGCAATCTACCTTCGGGGTACTTCGCGGTACAACCTGCCCAACTTTCGTGAGAGAATCCACGGGTGCGGGGACTTATGAAGGTCTTGGAAATGAAATTTTCAATCCAAAGATATGGAATATTCAATGGAGGGTCCTTTCAAATCTAAGAGGGGTGTAAGGAACCTAACTTGCCCTTAAGAATGGGAAATAGACAAGAAAAGAGAATTTTTTTTTCAAAAGATGATGCAAGTAAATGAGAAATTAACTAAAATGTAAAATGCATGAAAATAATGCATCTAAGATGAAGGCATGCTAGTATTGAATCAAAATAATTTTTTTTCTAGTTTTCTAGTTTTTTGATTTTTTAAGATTTTTGTAGATTTTTCAATAAGAGATGAATGTAAGAAGCTATAAACTAAAAATAACAAAGAATAAGAAAATTTATTACAAAATGAAGCCTAAAATGATGTTTTTGTGTTTTCTATTTTTTTTTATTTTTATAGATTTTTCAAGAATTTTTTAGATTTTTTTTCGAAATTTTTTAGAAATAAACAGAATAATACCTTTACCTACGTGTACTGACCTTTAGTAACACTTAAATTTCTTGGATTATCTGAATTTCGACTTTCTGCTACAATTCCGGCTTTCAGCGACGCTTTCTATGCCAGTTTATTTTCTGAGATTTTCAGGTCCGAATTTTTATGATTTTCTAATTTTTTTATTTTTCCTGCAAAATAAAAACAAAAAATTAGTATTCACATATATATATCAAACACAAGAATTTTCAACCATTAAAATTGATTTCCTCCCCGGTAACGACGCCAAAAATTGATGCACTCGACAAATGTCATTTTACAAATATGCCGTGCCACACACAATTTAAAATTTATAACCGCACTCACTCACTTAAATAGCTTTGAAAATTCAAATAAAGTGATGAGAATACGAGTCGATTCCAAGAGGAAGAAATATTTTCAATTGAGCACTAGTTGGAAAACACTTGTATTTGATAAAATCCGAGTTTGAGTAAGCCTAAATTAAAAGAAAGTAACGATGCATGGACTTGAAATAAATCTAACTAAAGAATTTGAGAGAGATTAAGAAGAGAAATTTGGAAGAGATAGAGAGAGAAAATAAGAACATAATTTAGCAAAATAAAATTTTATTACTATGAAAATGAAAGGTACAATTCCATGGAAGAAAATAAAAATTACAACTTGCAACAAAGGAAAGAAAGAGGAAGAAAATGTAGCTGGATTGGAAGATCACCGCCGTCCACGCCGTGCCGAGCCTTTGAGTCCGCCCCGCCTTAGAAGTGAATGCCGCCTTGAGGACACCGAGGGAGAATCTCCGCCAAAGGGAGGTGTGAAAGAATGTAGAGGGAGGAGAGATAGAGTAAAGAGAAAAGACTCTAAGATATGTGATGCATGAATTTAAAATGGAGAAGAAAATGGGTGAATAGTGAAGAGGAAAAGTGGGAAAAATAGAGGGTGAAAGAAGATAGAATAGTTTGAAATCGGAGGGGAATTTGGAGATGTGGTAGAAGACAAAGTTGGAGAGCATGAAAATGCGAAGAACTATGATGAAGACAGTGGAAGCATAAAACATGAGGAGGTTGGTGAAAAATGGAGGAGAATGTGACTGAAAAAGATGAATGAACAGTAAAAAGATGAAGAACAGAGGGTTGGAAAATCAGGAATAACTTAAAAACGGGGGAGAATTAAGAGAGATGAAGAAGAAGATATTGAAGAGCGTTTGAAAATGAACAACTTTGATGAAGACTAAAAATTAAAATAATGAACAAAAATACATGCAAAAGCTAAGCTAAATGATTGTGGAAAAGGAAATGAACCTTCGGCAGAGACGTAGAGACGTAGAGAGACGAGGGATGTGAAGAAGAGGGAACCAAAAGTATTAAAAGAGGGGCCTCGGTGCTTCTTTTATAGAATTTGAGGGCCCATAAATGCCCATTGATTGAGTGAGCGCATCAAGGAGACGTTTTGGAGGTTTCACGGGCGTCAGTTATGCATCTAAATTGACGACTGGCGCATTGGTCGTTCATTTGAATCCGTGATTGGGCAGATGGGCGCCACTTTCTTTATTTTTTTATTTTATTTCCCACCTCAATTTGTGTGCCAAGAAGGGGGCACCTGGGGTGCTGGGCACCTTTTAAAGGACGCCTCCTTCAATTGGTTTTCTACCAATTTCTTGTGCTTTTGTTGGAGAGCGTGCCAACTTCTCTGAATGGGTGCCCAGGGGCTTGGGTGCCCCCTTCAATGGGCGCCTCTTGCTTCTTTTATATTTTTTCTTTTCTTTTCTACAGGTCTGGGAAAGGGGCGCCCAGGCCCTTGGGCGCCTCTTTCTCTCTGTCTTCTTCTTCTCTCTCCTGTGTCAAAGGTCTAGAGGAGGCGCCTGGTGTACTGGGCGCCCTTTAAGGGGCGCCTGGTCCCTTGGGCTCTCTTTCATCTGGTTCCGCAAAAGTCAAAAGACTTAATATGTCACTGCTGTTTCATCTTAAAATAGTTGTGCAACTTCTTGAATAATTCTCACATTGTCATTTTTACTCAGAAATGATGATAAAATGCATGCAGACTCAAATGATGTGTAAGAGTGGAATTAACTATCCATGTTGCACAACTTTGTACTTTTATTGTGAAAAGGTGATGTATGTGATGCAAGTTGTGATACAAAATGTGATACTCATCAGATGGCAATTAAACACACGCCACAACGTGGAGCAATAAAACTAAATAAAGTAATGAAAGTAAAGAAATAACGAAGGGAAAAGGGAAGAGAACGTGACTGTGATCGCCACGAAGGGTTGACAACGCCACCAACAGTAAGATGGACCACTAAGCAACACTGCATGCCTTGGAAAATAAGAAAACCCAGCCAGAAATATGAAGCGAACTGACTGGCACTGAACGCGGTATACCGTGGGACCACGATAGTCAGGACGCGATCTCTATAAGAGCCGCAACCTGTGACAGAAGCTGGGGGAGCAGGTTTTCTTCCTCCTATATCTTCTGCTAGTCAAAGAGAGAGGGCATCGTGCTAAATGCTACCTAAACTTACGAAGAAATGTTAGAAAAAACACAAAGAAACACCCAATTAGCTTAGGAACTAAGCATAGAATCTTAAAGCCAATGATGAAGAATTCATAAAAGGAGGGACCTTTACTTGAGAGGTTGGGTGATTTTTAACCCCTCTTTGAGGAGCCAGAAGAAACTTGGTGAGTGTGTGTAATGCAATAATGAATGCAAAAATGAGAGAGATCTATGATGCAATATGAACTAAGAAGAACACGAGAGAAAGCTATCAAAATAGAGCATTAGGAAGAACACTAGGAAAACCAACGAGGATGAGGAAGACGACACGAATCCCTGGTTGAAGAAGATCCCAAAACGTAGTAGCACTTCGTGGCTAACTCCAGAAATCTCCCTCCTTCGAGCCCTAGGGCTTGGGGTGGTATTTATAGAGATCTAGGAACCCTAGCTCAGAGACAATGGATAAACCCTACAAATTAAAGTCCTAACCCAATAAATCAATGAAATCTCGGTTGGATAATGACCCTAAGGCTTCCAGAAACCTTCTAGGATCAAAGCAAACCCTTATCCTCGATGCAAAATAGGACTCTAGGGCCCCCATGATCAGAGAATCAGAGTTTGGTCAAGAACATGACTCTTCTGATATCGCGGCCAGTCGTGCGACCGCCTTCTTAATGAACATAGTTGAATGCCATACCGCGATCAGGCTCTGTCGACAAGACCATTAAGCCTTGGAAAATTTGAAAACATGGGCCTTATGGGTGCCCAAATCAACCAGGAAGGGGCTCAAAATTGACTGGAAAATGACCTGATGGCTAAGGACACTCCGGGACATCAATAAAGGTGGATAAGAAATCAACCAAACTTGTGGGCATATACTAGGTGTCTACAGATGTCAGATGGGACAAAGCCGAAGAGATGAAGTTAGCTAATGTCAAGGCAGGGACAAGAATCATGAAGCTGCTGAAAAGGCTCCTTGTAAGATTCACCATATGGGAAATTCTTTCCCTGAGTGAAGAGTCCCAGCAAGCTAGAATTATAGCTCTACAAACTCAGCACATTATGAAAGCTACTTTACAGAGATGCAGCCGCTCTCGACAATCACTTTCTCTGAAGAAGATATGCTTCTGCCTTTCGCTACTCACAACAGGTCGCTATATATGAGGGGGCAACTGAATGATCAGCCGTTGTGTAGGATTTTGATTGATCTAGGGGCATCGATCAATATACTCCCTTATCAGACTTTTCAAAAGTATTACTTCAATGTACAATTGAAAAAGGTCAGGGATATGAGAGCTAGCTTCAATCAAAAATTTGAAGTCCGCTTGGTTATGGCAGAATTTAATCTCTCACTTGGGGACCTTGTTACCAAAGTGCAGTTCCATGTCATTAATTCCAACACCTCATATAAAGCTCTTTTGGGCGGTCCATGGCTGCATCAGAATTGGGTGGTGCCTTCTACTCTCTACCAATGCATCAAATACTCTCGAGATGGAAAAGAAGAGAGAATATTTACTGATCTACACCCATTTGAGGTATTTGAGTGTCATCTTCTGGATGCTTCATTATACTTGGAAAAGCCAAAGCAGATTCCTGTCAAGAAAACTGAAGATAAACGAAGAAGGTGATGGAACCTAACGATTGGTTTCCTCTATCGCCACCCAGCTATGAAGCCCCGCGTGATGGGGCACTGTCCATTGAAGCAGAAGGTGTGCTCCGGGTAGACCCTCTAGCCATTCACCTAGATGCAGGGGTATATGAAGTCGAAAGCTTATTTGAGGATATCAAAGTTTCGCCAGGGATCATAAGACCCGTTATAGATATTGACTGCCAAACAATTGAACTATTGAAGATTCTGGAGGTTCCTCACTCCAAAGGTCAGTCCACTGTGTTCTATGCTGCGAAAGAACAACCAATAAGAAGGGATGATGATTGTAGACTCCCTGAAGAGCTATGTGACCCGGTTGTCCCAATCATAGGGCTTCCTGATATAACTGGCGAGATAGTCAAAATGGCAAGAAAACAATAGATCCTTTCTTCCAGTCCGCCATCTAGGAGATGTTCAAAAAGTTATGGTATCCACCCAACATGGATAGGGAATTACTACAGATCACTCAACACCCAGGCTTGGGTTTCTTTGTGGAAGAATTTTATGAGATAAACGTGGTTTCCATCTCCACTCCTACAAGTGAAGAATCTTTAGGGACAGTGTATGATGAATACCTAGGGGAATGCGAAGTGATTGAGCTATCCGCAAAACTAGAGGAAACCCTCTAATCTCAATTGCAATTGCATGAAAGTTGAGATGTCAGTGCTCTATGCAAATGCTGGGAATCTATTTCTATAGAAGCCACGGCTTCTTAGATTAATCTTAAAGCCACTACAAACACCGGCTATGATCTGCATAATCTGACAGTCGAAGAAATTCCTTTTATCTCTAAGGGTGCTCTATTCATGGGTCAACACCTAAGTGGCTTGGAACTCATGTTGCTGACAATTGAATTGTCTTCCCGACAGAGCCTAGAGCCAAAAAATTCCCAAAAAGTTAAGCCTACCAGTAGGTGAAATATCACAAGAAGATCTGTATGGTGTGCTTAAAGTAGATGATGAAGACTTCATTGATCTGCAACCTACACCCCCAAAAATTGAAGACGGTGGCCAAGCCATTGTAGATGAGTTGACAGAGGTAAACATTGGCACAGAAACAACCCAAGACCAACCTTGCTTAGTTCCCTCCTCTCTCTAGAATAAAAAGAACAATATATACAGTTGCTCTGGAGTTCCAGGACTGTTTCACCTGGAACTATAAAGAAATGCCAGGCGTCAGTCATGTGGTAGCCCAGCACATATTGGCCATAGATCCAAAAGTTGAGGCGGTAAAATAGCCACTCTGGCAAATGAGGCCAGAATTGATAAGCTAGATATGTAGAGAGGCCGACAAACTCATAGATGTTGACTTCATGGTAGAAAATCAATACACTACATGGCTAGCTAATATTGTGCTGGTCAAGAAGAAAAATGGGCAGATTAGAATATGTGTAGATTTTCATGATCTGAATAAAACATGTCTGAAGGATGATTTCTCAGTGTCTATCATTGAAGTCATGATTGATGCTACTACCGGCCATGAAGCCCTGTCATTCATGGATGGGTCATCCGACTACTAGCTAAACATGAAAGGGTTCATACAGTATTCAGGTTACCAAAAGGGATAATCCATTACAAGAGAATGCCCTTCGACCTTAAAAATGCAAGTGCCACTTATCAAAGGGCGATGACTAAGATATTCGATGAGCTACTTTATGAAAAGGTCGAATGCTACATTGATGATCTGGCAGTCAAGACCAATAAAATGAAAAATCATCTGCAAGACGTCATAATTATATTTGAAAGAATGAGACAATATAAACTAAAAATGATTTCGATGAAGTGTGCCTTTGGGGTCTCTAGTGGCAAATTCATGGGCTTCATTGTTAGATATAGGGGCATTGAGATAGACCTTGATAAGATAAAAGCTATCTAAGAAATGCCTCCTCCAAGGAATTTGACGGAACTGCGATCATAGGAAGGTCGACTGGTCTACATCCACAGGTTAATCTCAAACTTGTCAGGGAGGTGTCACCCCTTTCATAAACCGATGACAAAGAATGTAATGTTCCATTGGAGCGAAGGATGTCAATAAGTTCTTGATCAGCTAAAAGAATATTTGAAGACCCTGTCAGTATTGGGGGCACCGGTGAAAGGGCAGCCACTAATTCTGTATATAGCTGACACTAAATATTCTTTGGGGGCAATGCTTGCTCAGAATAATGAAGAAGGAAAAAAGCAGGTGCTCTACTACCTCAGTAGGAGATTGGTGAGAACAGAAGAGAAATATACTCCAATTGAGAAAGTCTGCTTAGCCCTAGTCTTTGCAGTGAAGACAAAGAGACATTACATGTTATCGCATGAAATCAAGCTAATATATACTTTCTCAGCCAGCTCTCAAGGGGCAACTGAATAAATAGGCCGTCATATTGATGAAATTTGATATCACCTATGTGACGTAAAAGGCTATCAAAGGCCAGACCATTACAGATTTCTTTACAGAACACCTGGTGCCTGAAAGTTCAACCATGATTATAGAGCTTCCTGAAGATGAAAATCTAGAAGTGGACCAAACCCAGAAGGCCATATGGCAATTATATTTTGATGGAGCCTCAAGAACATAAACACTCTGTTTGGGCAAGCAAAGGTTCTAATTGGGGTCGGCATCATCCTCAAATCTCCAGATGGAGAGGTGTTGCATACCTCTTGCTCAATCAATATGGCATGCACAAATAATGAAGCAGAATATGAAGCTTTAATCATCGGTCTCCAAATTACGCTCGATATAGAGATCCAAATGCTAGAGGTGTTTGGGGACTCAATGTTAATCATCAAACAAGTCTAAAGTTGGTTTGATGTTCGGAAGTATGAACTATTCCCAGACTACTAGAGGGTTATGCAACTCATAGGGTAGTTCTATTTTATCGAAATGAATCACATGGGCCGAAGTTAGAATGCTCAAGCCAATGCGCTTGCAAAACTGGCAAGTTCACTGGCAGTACCTCTGGATGGAACATTTAATATAGTCGTGCTGAACCGATGACAAGTGCCTAGCATGCTAGAAGAAGGGCCATGCGGAGAAGAATCTGAAGCCTGACAACAAAAGAAATCCAACAGCCCGACTGGAGAGAGCCTCTGATGCAATGGTTCATATACCAGCAATTGCCTAAAGAATGAGAAGAAAAGGCTAGACTGATCAGAGTTAAAGACTCCTATAAGATCAGAAGTAGAACCCTATTCAGAATTATGGTAGATGCCAAAAAGAAAATCTTGCTCCGATACTTGTCAATGGAGGAGGCTCGGAAGGTCATGAAAGAGGTGCACGCTGGATCAGCTGGCACACACCAGGCTGGGCCGAAGATGAAAATTAAAATTAAAAAGTTAGGCTACTGTTGGCCAACTATTTTTGGTGATTGCTGCAAGTATGCCAAATCCTGCCAAAAATGTCAAGAGAATGCAACA
Organism: Amorphophallus konjac; assembly: GCA_022559845.1. Classification (NCBI taxonomy): domain Eukaryota; kingdom Viridiplantae; phylum Streptophyta; class Magnoliopsida; order Alismatales; family Araceae; genus Amorphophallus; species Amorphophallus konjac. The sequence goes on along the minus strand of CM040128.1, from coordinate 76,438,848 downwards.
ATACCAAGAAGATCTCACATACACTTACACCCGATAGTGCCCAGTTAGCCTTTTGCTCAATGGGGTACAGATGTTGTGGGCCCATTACCGGCATCCTCATCAGGGTGCAAATATATCATAGCAGCTACAGATTATTTCTCCATATGGGTAGAAGCTGTGGCGCTAAGAGAAGTGACAGGAGAAATCGTAGCTAGATTTATTAATCAGAATATCATATTCTGATTTGACATCGCTGACCAGATCATATCAGATAATAGAACTCATTTCAAGAATCAGAAGATCTATAGATTAACCAAAAAGTACAAAATTGATTGGAGGACATCCACCCCTTACAACCCACAGGCTAATGAATTGGCAGAAGCCTTTAACAAGACCATGTGCACTATATTGGCCAACATAGTTAGCTCCAGTAAAAAGGGCTGAGAAGAAAAGATGTATGAATCACTGTGGGCATATCACACGATGTATAAAACTTTGACAGGCTGTTCACCGTTCTCTTTGGTATACGGCTCGGAGGCAGTGGTTCCAATAGAACTTGAAGTGTCATCGTTAAGGGTGGCAATTCAACATGGGATAATAGAAGATAGTCAAATAAATATAGAAAGAAGGTTGGAAGAGCTCTCTGACCTAGAAGGAAAATGACTTCAGCTCAACAAAACATCCAAGTCTACCAAGCCCGCATGACCCTCGCCTTTGACAAGTTCGTCAAGGGACGTGAATTCAAGAAAGGAGACCTAGTCATGGTCAAAAGAAGAGAAGTCATGCCTGTCAACCCCAAGGGCAAATTAACTAAAAATTGGTTGGGACCCTATGTGGTCCAAAAAGTTTATAAGGGAGGCGCATATGTTATTGTCAATCATAGAGAGGCAGTAAAATTTCCACCACTCAATGGAAAACATTTAAGGTTATACCACGCACAGTTGCCCCATTTCAGCAATTAGTTGGAGCCTTCATGTTGCAATGAACAATCCCGCGTCTTGGATTTCTTGTGAGATCCTACAATGTTTGTTAAAAGAAAAGAAAAAAGAAGAAGAAGAAGAAAAGAGAAGAACAAAATAAAAAGGTTGGAAAGTACCCACAACTTTGAAGTTACATCATTAATCACAGAAACCCTTTCATCAAGAACCCCTTTTCCTTTGATGAACAAATCTCTTATTGGCATCTGACATCCTATCTTAGCCAGTGCATAAATCCATTTGGCCATGACCTTCCATCTGAGCCAATGAACAAATCCTTTCCCTTGCTTGGCATTAACCTCCAGGCTATGTCAATGAATATACTATTTCGGCATTTGACACTTTATCTGAGCCGATGAACATACTACCTTTACCCTTGACCCTCCGTTTGAGCCAATGAACAACCATTTTCCCTTACTTGGCATCAACCTTTAGGTTATTCCAATGAACAAACCGCACTGACACCAGACATCCTGTCTGAGTTGATGAATATATCCCCTTTGGCCACGACCTTCCATCTAAGCCAATGAATGAACCCTCTCTTTTGCTTTGACATCAACCCCATACCAATGAACAAATTATGTCAACACCAGACATCTCATCTAAGCCGATGAACATATCCCCTTTGGCCATGACCTTTTATCTAATCCAATGAATGAACCCTCTCTTTTACTTTGGCATCAACCCCATGCTAATGAACAAGCTGTGTCGACACCAAACATCTTGTCTAAGCCAATGAACATATCCCCTTTGGCCACGACCTTCCATCTAAGCCAATGAATGAACCCTCTCCTTTATTTTGGCATCAATCCCATGCTAATGAACAAGTTGTGTTGACACCAGACATCCTTTCTGAACTGATGAATATATCCCCTTTGTCCACGACCTTCTGTCTAAGCCAATGAATGAACCCTTGTTTGCAATACACGTGGAATGGTAGGAGTATAAAATAATATATACATATATATAAGGATGTGGTTGATTTGTGGTTTGCTGGTTGAGATTGGGTGTATGTGTTTTATAGGCGTGTTAGTTGAATTTCAACAATTGCCGCGGAATCATATTTCAACAGGGATGTGCCTCCAGAACACGACACATGTGCCATGACATATGGTAGACACGTGGATATGGTCTGTGTGCATATGGTAGCAGTATGGGTAGTTGGCGCAGATTTGATTCCGTGGGTGAAGGTATATTAGGCAATGTGGGAGTTCGGGTGCAGGACATTTCCCCATCGACCGAGCCTATCGACCACAGTCGATGTTAATTTACATCGGACGTAATCTGAACACCCTTGTTTCTACTACCGAAGGAAGAAGTCAGGGACCCTGGGGGCCGTGACGTCAGGAGGGCATGATCAGTGCAACAGCGATGAAGTTACAATAACACGGCAGGGATGAGTGGAACTGGGGAGGCCAATCTTAGTGTGGTTGCTAGAGAGGGCATGGACTCCGGGTGGATGAAAGCGAGGCATTGGCTCGAAGGATGAAGTGGCGAACACTGGCTCGACACAGAGCCGACAGGTTCTTACGTTGGTGCAAAGCGAATGGCACTAACTTGGCAAGGGTTTGGCAGGTGCTGGCTCAGGTGCGGGATCCATTTTGTTGACCGCGTAGGGACCAAGTTATAAGGAAGATGACAATCTGACGATGAGACTGGCAACCGGTGACGAGAATCAATTCCTGAATCAGACTTCATCAATTAATGCTAAGAAAGATTCTATATGGGGCGCTGAGAGCCCGATTATAGGTTGTGCACAAGCCACGTGATAATTCCATCATTATGACGATCCCCAGGTCATTGCATTGCTACACGGGTATTTCCACATTTATACGGAATGTCTGCTGGGAAACTCATAATTTTGCAAGACGCCACTCGAGAGAGGTCGTGATATACCCTCGACATGTAATGATGGGTCACCTAGTCATGATAAGGCTTGCAAGTTCCTTGGCATTCGCCTCTCGGGTACTGTCTTCTGTTGTTGCATGTCTCATTCGAGTGAGGAGTTGGCCGGCTCAACTCGTATGGGCAGTCGGGCATAGCTAGTGCAAAGTAGTCAAACTTGACTCGCTGTGAGCTGTCAAGCACTAGCTCGAGAAGAGCTATTGAGTACCGGCTCGGGACAAGCTGTCAGCGGCTGGGGATGAGCACCCGGGCACCGACTCAGGATGAGCTGTCAGGCGTCGGCTCGGAGGAGCGGTCGGGCACCAGCTCAGACGGAGCTATCGGGCGCCGACACGAGGAAGAAGTTAGTGTTGGGTCTGTGGGGCAGTCGGGCGTCGATTCTGCAAAGCGATCGGGTACCGACTCTGCGGAACGGACAGGCATCGGCTCAGTGGAGCGATCGGGTGTCGGCTCGACGAAGTGGTCGGGCATCGACTCAAACAAAGCTGTTGGGGAGGCGTTTCAACGGAGCGGTCGGTGCCGACTCAACAGAGCAGTCGGGTGCCAGGTCTGTGGATCAGTCAGGCAGTAGCTCGGGCGGAGTAGTCGGGTACCGGGTCTACAGAGGAATCGGGCACCAGCTCAGGAGGAGCAGTTGGGTGCCGGCTCGACGAAGCAGTCGGTTGCCGACTCGACGGAGCAATAGGGCACCGGCACAAATGGAGTTGTGGGCCCCAACTCGATGGAGCGATCAGGCACTGACTAGGCTGAGTAGTCGGTGTCGACTCGACGGAGTGGTCAGGAGTTGGGTCGGACCGAGATGTCGGGTGCTGACTCGATGGAGCGGTCAGATGCTGGGTTGAACGGAGTTGTCGGGCGCCGACTTTCCAGAGTAGTAGGGTGCCTACTTGGCGGAGCAGTCGAGTTCTGGGTCTGTGGAGCAGTCGGGTGATAGCCACAAACCTATCGTTGAAAAGTCGTGCTACAATTTCAAAATATTCGCACTCACTCACTTTTAAAGATTGAAAAATCAAGTATAGTGGTAAGTGGAGTCGATCCCACGAGGATGAAATAACATTTTAGAACAAGTTGAAAAATATCATTATGCTTTGAAAAGTCAAGTTTTGAGTGAGATTAATCTAATAAAAAATAAATTGCATGAAAATAAACTCACCAAAGAAGATGAGAGGGGTAAAGAAAAGAACTTAGAAGAGATAGAAAGAGGAATTAAGATAGCCACAATTTACAAAGATGAACTTTTATTAAGATGGAAGTGAAAAGTACACTCTATGAAAATGAAAAATTACAATTCATAAAATAAAGAAAAGGGGAAAGAATATAGCCAAGATGAAGATGAAGATCACCGTGGAAAGAGGTGAATGAAGAAGCCGTCGTCGTCCACGTCATGAGCCTTGCAACGTCGCCCACCTTGATGTGCACGCCACCGTACAAGGAGAGTTGTGAAGGACACACTTTGGAGAGAAATATAGAGAGGAGTGTGGAAGGGTTTATGTGGGGATGAAGAAGGAAGAAGATGAGAAAGTAAGATAGTGGAAAAATAAATATAACTCGTAAACGAAGAAGAATTGGAGGAAGGGATAGAAAAAATAAATCTAGATCTATAAGAGACGAAGAACATTAATGAAGAACTCAGAGAGAAAAGAAGAGTGGAAGGACTTCAAAATAGAGGAAGAACAGATGCTAGCATCTCGGATGAACAGTACAAACGGAAGATAGCACCTTGAAAAAGAGAAAATGACTTTAAAAATAGAAGAAATTAGAAGATGATGCAGAAGAAGAAGTTGTAGAGAATTTAAAAGGAAGAAATTTTGTAAAGAAATTAAGAGGATAAGAGAATCATAAATGGGAGAAATAAGGGGAAGCATCAGAGAGAAATACTGGTTCGCAGATGAACAGGACAGTACAGTGAAAAATACGAATAACTTAAAAAAGAAGGAATTAGAAGATGATGTAGAAGAAGAAGTTGCAGAGCATTTAAAAATGAAGAACTTACATGAAGAGTTCAAGAGCAGAAAATGAACCGAAGGGGGAGAAATCGACGACCTAAGATGTGAGAGGGAGAGGGAGAGTGAAAAATTACCAAACGAAGGACTCCCCTTCTCCTCTTTGTCATGGGCTATTTATAGGGAAAGTTGGATCAATGGAGGGTGGAGATTGTATCAAAAGGAGATAGGTGACTAAAATTTTGGTAGAAGTTGATGTATGGGGAAAAGGAAAAGGAGGTGGGCACCCCCTTTTTTGGACTTTGGGCACCCCCTTTCTTGGATTTTGGACACCCCCTTTTCCAAGGCTCATCATGTCTCTCATTTATTTCAAACTTTGAATTTAATTTTTCCTCCAACCAAAATATGTGTTTCTTTTTCTCAATTTTAAATTTTAAATTTTCTTTTCCCTCCAATCAAAATATGTGCTTTTGACTTGGTCAAAGCGGTGATGACAATTTTGTCCCCGACTTCTTTTGTAATTACGTTCGGTGTCATGCACACATATAATTATGATTTAATCCATAAAAATTATCATAATGTGCACATGAATCATAATTACTCATAATTATGTAATGGAGAATTAATGTTCATGACTCTCAACTCTATTTTATTAAATAAAATAGTTAAATTAATTAATTTACGTGAAAGGTCCAATCTACATGTAAAGTTGAGATTAGCGAGAGATCATGCATAATTACCTAATTATATGTACATAAAATGGTGTACATGTGATGAAATGCCATAGAGAATTGACAACACACCACAACTTACTCATTGCTAGTCCCTTAGCAATGCAAATAAATAAAAATTTTGACTAACAAGAGTTTATAAAATTCATACTCTCATATCCAACTCTCTCTTCATAGAATCAACCAAAGATTAGGAATATGGAATCATTAATGCACACTTACCTTATGTAGGAACTTAATAGTACATGATTAAGAATTCAAATCAAAGTTCAATAGCACTTGTGCATGTGTAACTACCAAATCCACAGCTTAGATAATTGCATCCCCCATTTACTATTCAAAATAAGTGTCTTTCAACCCTGCACCTCTTAATTAGAGCATTAAGCATATTAACTTTTTATCTACCTTATTGTTTCATCTCTTAGGATCTTTTATTTTATTTTATTTTTCTACACACATGATGCTGCACTACCCTTCACTGTTTAACGCGAACCTCGAAGCAAGTCCGGTTTCGCAGATCAAGGTTCCCTTATCCTTTTGACGTGAACCTCAATAGGTCTTAGGTGAAGTAGACCCGGTTACTCAGATTCGGAACATTTTTCATGGTGTTTTCTTTTCTCAATTTTTTTTCAATTGTACTTTTGCACTAATTTTTGATAGATAACTTGGCAGAAAGTTTATAAAAGATCTCTTCTTTACGAAGTGCAGAATGTCAGGCAACATACCAAAAATAGCAGAAGGCTTGTCCGGTCATGTTTCATTAGTGTGCAAGTGATTTTCATTTTTCTAAAGTGCACATGAACTTTAAAGAGATTCTTAGATCAATTTTCCATGGCTAGATTAAATAAATTTGTCATCATCCTTCTCCCGGTCTTTTCTATTCCAGAATTACTTTCAATGGAAGCATTAATCATGAAACTCTAAATGAATTTTATTTTTTTATTTAAAAAAATGAGGTTGTATAAATAAATGCAACATGTGTAATGGTACGATTTTCGTCCCCCTAACTTAAATGACATTGTCTTCAATGGCATGAACAATATGAAATAATAGAACAATGTAGACATGAAATATGTGAAGGAACGGGACAACCTGACAGAAGTGAATGTCGACGGGCTTCCTTGCTGGAATGAAAGGTGGTACTTGACTTTGAAGATTTGGACAACAGAGCAAGCAATCTTCTCCTCCACAACTTATCCTTTATTCACACTTGCAAAAAAAATACAAGAAACACTTGGGTTGCCTCCCAAGGAGTCATTTATTTGCACACGAAAATAATAAAAACTATGGGTTGCCTCCCAAGAAGCGCTAAGTTTAACGTCTTCAGCCAGACGCAAGTAAGCTCTATAACCAACGAGTTGATTTTAAAATGAGCCACCAGAGCATTTTATCCTTGTCAAAATTTTCTTTTTCATGTCCTAAGAGAAACAACTAAAACTGGTGAGTATAAGGGCAAAGCATATATCGGGGTGGAGGCATTACAAAAGGACCACCCTGATTAGATAATGGAGGAGGAACATTGGTAAAAATCTTGTCATCAATTATGAAATATTCCTCTGAAGGTCTGAAGAAGGTGTGAATGAATTAATGCAGTCCTTATCATCTCTCAAATAATTATTTTCCACCTCAATTTTGGGAATTCATGAATGTTATTGAGGTGAGAATAGGTTGGAGGGTGACGGGTTCCCATAAATTGATCAATGTCAAGGAGATTATCAATCTCAAGAGTCAAAGAAACATGCTCCTCAACATAATGGTCGTGAGAGTCAATGGGATCTGCCAACTCGGCTAAAGTAAAATCAGACCAATCGGTTGGAAGAATGTCAAAAGAATTACTGTGATCATGAATTGGCAAAAGCTCTACCCTTTCCTCCAGATTGAAATTATCATGTGACACACTCAATTCATTCAATTCCTCATTAACTCCAACTTCATTGTTCAAATAAATGTTCAATTCTTGTTCCATCTTCACTTCTTCTTCCTTCCCATCTTCAATGAGAATTTCAACAAATTCGGGGAAAGACATTTGATCATAGATTTGAGATTCATTATTTTCCGCCTCTCCCCCAACTTGAGATCATCCACCTCTCTAGCATTCTCCTCACAAGGATAATCAAGCACAAGCTCCTCAAATTTAATTTTAGGAGGGAGAATATGATCATTCATTAGTTCATCACCTTCCTTTATTTCTTTTCTAGCAAATTCTTCAATCCCCTCAAATTTTGTAGGTTCCTCATTCAAATTTTCTTGACAAGATCTCTCCATAATTCCTTCATCTTCTGAGTCACAGTGGATCTGAATGTTATGATAATGGGAATTCAAGAATTGAACATAGTCAGTATCAAGAATTTGATGAGTAAGAGTGGGTCCAGAGTAATCAAAGAATTGATCTCCCTCCATATTTTTGACTTCCTTGGTCAGCCTATTGGTTTGCTCTTGGAGGGATTGACTTTAGAGAATTAACTGATTGAATTGATCATCTGGGTTATCATCTGAGGGTGAAAGAGATGAATAGCAAGGAGAAGAATGATTTGTATGTTGGACTATATCATAATAGTCATTAGAGTTTGGGGTCCAAATTTGATTTTCATTTTTCTCTTGTTCTCCCCCCAACTTAGACTCCTCATTATTCTCCTTGACCATTACAAATTTAGATTCATTAGCTTCTCCCCAATTTTTCTGATATGGCTGCTCCATGTTATCCTCATCATCAAAAATTATTTGAGAGTTGTTGAATTGATGATTGATGGATGGATCATTCAATGTGATATTATAATCGTAATCAGGAAATAGATTTTCAATGTTTTCCGTGGGGAGGCTAGCATGTTGGTCCATTTCAAGCTCTCTATCAAGTGGGTCAAGCTGGGCTTGGATAATTTGACTCTGAGCTTTAAGGGACTGCTGATTGGTCAAGATGAGTTGAGTCATTTGGTTGAACCTATCCTCCTTATCAGACTTTGGAGGAGCTGGATAGGTTGGGTGGCACTCAGATTGTGGTGAGTAACAATCAGAATAGAAGTCAGTCTGGTGCTGAGATAGTGGGGAGTAGATGAGTTGTCCTTGGGAATGTGCTTAATTGTAAGGATCATTGGAATATGAAGTCCAATTTGAAAGGTGTAAGTTTGAAGAATTTTGCATGGAGTCTTGGTAATGTGCCCAAGACGATGATTGTTGGTTTTCCCACCTAAGATATAGATTTGTGTGAGAGAAAGAGGTGGAAAAATCCGATGACAATTGATAAGGTTCTTGGGTGAAACATGAATTATTAATCCATTGTGGAAGAGTGAAGGAGTTTGATGACAATGGATAAATGAATGATTTGAATTCAAATAGCCCGTATGGTTGAACATGAAAGAATCTATTAATGGACCTGAACAAAAGTGGATATGACAATGCAAAAGGCCCAAGAAAAAAGGATGATTTTTTTATTTTTTTTCTTTTTTAATTTAATTTTTTTGTTGTATTTTACAAAAAAATCTTTTTATTTTATTTTAATTTTTTTATTTTTTTACATACACAAACAAGTTGACACATAATTTATCTAATGACCTAGATGTGACCTAGACCTACAAATAGGGTTTCACAAAATGACTATAGTGTAACTTAAGTTCACCCTCAATTTTTTCACCGGCCAGGTAAGGGGTGGGGTAGTGGGAGGCTCCCCCTATTTTCATAGGGACCTAATTATGTCAAACTACAATCCCGCTTAAGGCGTTTACCGTCCGACTATCTTACCTAAGGCACCGATTTCCACAAGAGGGTAAACTCAAATCGTACTAAAATCACAGTGTGATCTAAGGCCAATATCTACTGACTTTTATTTAAGTCTTAGGTCACGCAAAGATGCAAGGGAAAATGTGATTTGTGGGGTAAGGAAGGGTGATGAAATCCCCACCTTATATTATTTAGGTGTGTTGCCCTTAGAATATTTTGAAATGAAATGCACACCACAATTTCAAATAAGGGGTTCTTATGCAATATGCATGCTAGAATAGGATAAGTAGAACGTAACTTACCCCTTGCAATCTCCAAAATACAATGACAAAAATTAAATAAAAAGGAAAAATCATATGATAAATGATGCATGACTTAGAACATGGATGATGTGATTTCTACTCTTGAATGAAATCTTTTATTTTTGGTGCAAGTGATTTGTTCTTTTTTTTAGTTAATGAAACTATCTAGCTAGCATAATTTTATTTTTTTTATTTTGATTTTTTTAAAAAATTTTAATAAGAGATGAGTACAAGAAGCTATAAATAATAAAATAACAAAGACATATAAATTTATTACAAAATGAAACCTAAAATGATGTTTTTATATGTTCTGATTTTTTCTAATTTTTATAGACTTTTTAATATTTTTTTAGATTGTTTTGAAGATTTTTCAGAAATCGGAAAATAGGACATATTCCTACGTTTCAGCCCTTTAGCAACGCTTGACTGTTATAGTTCCAGGCTTTCAGCGACACTTTATTTTCTACGAATTTCAAGTCTGATTTTCCTCTTTCTTTGATTTTCTGATTTTTTTCTTTTTTCCTGTAAAATAAAAATAGAAAATTTAATATACAAATGTACATATCAAACACAAGAATATCCAACTATGAAAAATAATTCTCCTCGGCAACGGCGTCAAAAATTGATAGCCACAAATCGTCGTTGAAAAGTCATGCTACAATTTCAAAATATTCGCACTCACTCACTTTTAAAGATTAAAAAATTAAGTATAGTGGTAAGTGGAGTCGATCCCACGAGGATGAAATAACATTTTGGAATGAGTTGGAAAAATATCCTTATGCTTTGAAAGTCAAGTTTTGAGTGAGATTAATCTAAGAAAAAATAAATTGTAAGAAAATAAACTCACTAAAGAAGATGAGAGGGGTAAAGAAAAGAACTTAGAAGAGATAGAAAGAGGAACTAAGACAACCACAATTTGTAAAGATGAACTTTTATTAAGATGGAAGTGAAAAGTACACTATGAAAATAGAAAATTATAACTCATAAAATAAAGAAAAGGGGAAAGAATATAGCTAAGATGAAGATGAAGATCGCCGTGGAAAGAGGTGAATGAAGAAGCCGTCGTCGTCTACGTCATGAGCCTTGGAACGTCGCCCACCTTGATGTGCACGCCGCCGTACAAGGAGAGTTGTGAAGGACACACTTTGGAGAGAAATATAGAGAGGAGTGTGGAAGGGTTTGTGTGGAGATGAAGAAGGAAGAAGATGAGAAAGTAAGATAGTGGAAAAATAAATATAACTCGTAAACGAAGAAGAATTGGAGGAAGGGATAGAAAAAACAAATCTAGATCTATAAGAGACGAAGAACTCAGAGAGAAAAGAAGAGTGGACGGACAACAAAATAGAGGAAGAATAGAGGCTAGCATCTCGGATGAACAGTACAAACGGAAAGATAGCACTTTGAAAAAGAGAAAATAACTTTAAAAATAGAAGAAATTAGAAGATGATGCAGAAGAAGTTGTAGAGCATTTAAAAAGGAAGAACTTTTGTAAAGAAATTAAGAGGATAAGATAATCATAAATGGGAGAAATAAGGGGAAGCATCAGAGAGAAATACTGGTTCGCAGATGAACAGGACAGTACAGTGAAAAATATGAAATAACTTAAAAAAAGAAGGAATTAGAAGATGATGTAGAAGAAGAAGTTGCAGAGCATTTAAAAATGAAGAACTTACATGAAGAGTTCAAGAGCAGAAAACGAACCGAACGGGGAGAAATCGACGACCTAAGATGTGTGAGGGAGAGGGAGAGTGAAAAATTGCCAAACGAAGGACTCCCCTTCTCCTCCTTGTCATGGGCTATTTATAGGAAAGTTGGGTCAATGGATGGTGGAGATTGTATCAAAAGGAGATGGATGGCTAGAATTTAGGTAGAAGATGATGTATGGGGAAAAGGAAAAGGAGGTGGGCACCCCCTTTCTTGGACTTTGGAGACCCCATTTCCCAAGGCTCATCATGTCTCTCCTTTATTTCAAACTTTGAATTTAATTTTCCCTCCAACCAAAATATGTGTTTCTTTTTCTCAATTTTAAACTTTTGAAATTTCTTTTCCCTCCAACCAAAATATGTGCTTTTGACTTGGTCAAAGCGGTGATGCCAGTTTTGCCCCCGACTTCTTTTACAATTAACTTCGGTGTCCTGCACACATATAATTACGATTTAATCCATAAAAATTATCATAATGTGCACATGAATCACAATTACTCGTAATTATGTAATGGAGAATTAATGTTCATGACTCTCAACTCCATTTTATTAAATAAAATTATTAAATTAATTAATTTACGTGAAAGGTCCAATCTACATGCTAAGTTGAGATTAGCGATAGATCATGCATAATTGCCTAATTATATGCACATAAAATGGTGTACATGCGATGAATTGACATAGAGAATGGACACTTATCATCGGGCGCCGTCTTGGCAGAGCAGTCAAGTACCGAGTGTGCAGAGCAGTCGGGCGCCGGCTCGGGTAGAGCAGTTGGGTGCGGCTCGGCAGAGCAGTCGGGCACCAGGTCTGCGAGCAATCGGGCGCCAGCTCGGGCGGAGTAGTCAGGCACCGATTCTGCAGAGAAGTTAGGTGCCGGCTCGGGCGGAGTAGTCAGGCACCGATTATGCAGAGAAGTCGGGCGCCAGCTTGGGCAGAGCAGTCAGGTGCCGACTCTACAGAGTAGTCGGGTGCCGGCTCTATAGAGGGGTCAGGTGCCGACTTTACAGAGGGGTCAGGTGCCGGCTCGGCGGAGCAATCGGGCGCCGAGTCTGCAGAGCAGTCGGGTGCTGGCTCGGGTGAAGCAGTCGATGCTTGAATGCGATCTTTGATATGAGGATGTTCATCTAGGTAGAGGTGACTCCTAGGTGAGGCACATTCTTTGAGATGGAGGTAGCTCTCATGTAGAGCACGTTCTTCGAGGAGGTTGAGGCCTGAGATATGACACATTTATCGAGATGTCAACATGACATCCCCAAGGTTCCTACATGACATACCCCAGGAATATCAAAATTAAAATAATCATAGCAGTCAAGAAAGGTGGGGCGTGTCACACGTGGCACTGACGTAGCACGTTCAAAGACTAAAATCAGAACACACCACCTCACGAAAAACCTTCAAGCCCATTGGGGGCCTCTACTGGGGTGGGTTTTTTCATCTACTCATGCATGCCCCCTAGGGGGTATTTATAGGCCCAAACTGGCCCGGGTTAGTGTGCTCAAAGGGGGCACTTGGTCAGGGTGAGGGCGTTGGACGGAGCCAGCTGGTCTAATTGGGGTCGCTCGCAGCCCTCATTTGGTCAGGGTAGGGGTGTTGAGCGCCCTGACTTTGTCAGGATGGCAGTGGCGAGTGACATGGGCGTTCAAAGTAGAAAACGATCCAGGGTAGGGGGCACTAGTTTTGAGTTTTGGTCAGGGTAGGGCGAGGGCGCTCCTTTTGGGTTTTGGTCAGGGTAGGGGGTGCTAGTTTTGGGTTTTAGTCAAGGTAGAGGGTGCTCCTTTTATGTTTTGGTCAGGGTAGGGAAAGGGTGCTCCGTTTGGGTTTTGGTCAGGGTAGGGCAGGGGCACTCCTTTTGGGTTTTGGTTAGGGTAGGGGCCGCTAGTTTTGGGTTTTGGTCAGGGTAGAGGGTGCTCCTTTTGGGTTTTGGTCAGGGTAGGGGGGACTGGAAATGGGTTTTGCTCCAAGTGGGGGCCTTTAAAAATGGGTTTTTCTCCAAGTAGGGGGGGGGCTTTAGAAAGGAAGAGAGAGGTGGAGGCACTCAAATGGCGATTTGGTCAAGGTGGGGGCGCAGGGTGCCCTCACCTTAACCAAGTGGGGCTGCTAGTCGCCATCCCATGTACTTGGTAATTTTATCTTGAACATGGTCCTCATGGCGGCTGTGATCAGGGAAGTTGTTGAAAGGCCTATCTAGTCCAGGTGGGGGCGCTCCCAACCCTTACATGGTCAAGGTGAGCTTGTTGGTCGACTGTACCCTGTCAAGGTAAGGCAGAGGAGCGCTAGAAAGGGCCATGGAGCTCAGTGAAGGTTCTGGCATGAATGCGGTGGGTCTCCCGATCGCTTCTATTATGATCATGATCGGTATATAGACTGCGAACAGGCTGCAGATTACAATTGGCCTTGGATCCTGTGTTCAACCCAGCCGTCGGAGTTGTCGGCGTCAGGACATTTGTGAAAGGCACTTTAGAGGTCTTCCTAGGTTCTGAGTCAGGCCCGTGTGCCATATGATGTCCAAAGTGGTGCCCCTCGCCAAGTGTTCGGGGGTGGTCCTTATTCATTATGTTATGCCATACGACATGCCATGGCACTCCGATTCGACTTTGGCTATACCGGCATGGTATCTTTGGGGGCTATGTCGTTTGGTAAAATTTAGGGAGTAACTCCCTTTGCTTAATCTTGATTACCTTGAGAAAATAAGCAAGTGCAACAACCCTCTATTTTTCTTTGGCATCGACCCCATGCCAATGAACAAGTTGTGTCGACACCAAACATCTCGTCTAAGCTAATAATTATATCCCCATTGGCCACGACCTTCTGTCTAAGCCAATGAATGAACTCTCTCCTTTGCTTTGGCATCAACCACATGCCAATGAACAAGATGTGTCGACACTAGACATCCTATCTAAGCCGATGAACATATTTTCTTTGACCATAACCTTCCGTCTAAGCTAATGAATGAACCCTCTCCTTTGCTTTGGCATCAACCCCATGCCAATGAATAAGTTGTACCGGCGTTAGACATCTCATCTAAGCCAATGAACATATCACCTTTGGCCACGACCTTCCGTCTAAGCCAATGAATGAACCCTCTCCTTTGCTTTGGCATCAACCACATGCCAATGAACAAGTTGAACCGGCGCCAGACATCTCGTCTAATTCGATGAACATATCCCCTTTGGTCACGACCTTTTGTCTAAGCCAATGAATGAACCCTCTCCTTTACTTTGGCATCAACCCCATGCTAATGAACAAACTGAATCGGGGTCAGACATCTCGTCTAAGTCAACAAACATATCCCCTTTGGCCATGATCTTCCATCTGAGCCAATAAGCGAACACTATCCTTTACTTTGGCATCAACCCCTTCAGCAAGCTAAACCGGTGCCAAACATCTCGTCTTGACTGGTGATTATACTCCCTTTGGCATCTGACATTTTGTCTAAGCCAACGAAGAAACCCCCTATTGGGTATTTGACATTCTGTCTATTCCAATTAAACCCCCCGGCATAGACCTTTCGTCTGTGACTAGTGAACCAACCACTTCTTTGACACCGGCATCCTTTTTATACCAATAAACCAATCGACGAAATCCCTTTCGGCATTGAACCTTAAGTCAATGCTGATAAACAAAACTGACTCTCCTTCGATGGGCTGAGAAATGAGCAACAAATCTTTCTTTTCATCATATGGCTCTTTCCACCCTACTTTTGCATCCATTAATAAATTAAAAAATAGAGAAAAATAAGAAAGGGGCTTAAAATTGAGATGCCCAACTCGACTTGTTCGGATACTCCACCGAGCAGAGGTAATAAGGGCTGATACCTAGTCATGGTGAAAACTAGCAAGGGTGCCATGGGCAAAATCGAGTACCCCGCTACATGAAAACCCGAAAGGGGATGTAGGCAACAGCAAGAGGGGTCAGATCCGATGAAAACCCGAAAGGGTGCTTTATCCGATAAAGTGAATAAAAAAAGGAAAAAATAAGAGAAAAAAAGAACAATAAAAATGAGGTTATTCTCACACAACTCTACAGTGTATTTCAAGAAATCGGTCTGCTTTCATTTTCCAGAATATGTATTACATCAACTTCGGGGCATACCCCTGCCATACATCATTGAACCAAAAAAAAAAAGAGAAATACATAGCCAAAGTCATTCCATCCCATCAAAAGGGAGAATGCTGACAAATGGAAAGTTCATCATGTCCATAAGTTGCTCTTCCTGTGCCTAGAACGTGGCTAACTCAGACCGCAAAGATGTTGCTTTCTCCTTAGCCACAGAGGCATCCTCTATGTCTTCCACCTAGGCCTTCTCAACTTCTTGAAGCTCCTGCTTGATGGAGGCAAGTTCAGCCTCTAGTTGTTCAACTCTACTCTTTAAGAAAGTGATGCGGCGACTAGAGTCAACAATCACACTTTGGTGTCGATTTACGTCCTTCTCTAGGGGCCTTAATGCTTGTTGATATTATGACTTTTCCATCTTTAAAGCGGCAAGATGGTCAAGCAACTGGGTCCCAAGGAAGTCACGGTGGTTCACATATTTTAGTAGAAGAAGCACATGCTGGGACCACTCCTCCAGCAGACAGCCTATGACTTGGAGCAGCGTAGTCATCCTATCCACAGCTTCTTCAGGCTTTTGTATGTCAACTTTGGGTTGGATGATACCATCGACTTGAGTAGCTCTAAATTTTGCCTAACCGGCACATCCGAAGGCAAAACATCTTATGGTGGCTCAAGAGGAAGATTAAATTCAACAATGTTGTCCACTACGGTCCAAATGTCAGCATCCACCACCATTGAGGAAGACGGGAGTGGCAGAAGAGATGTGCTTAATGCCTCGCTCTCAGCAGAGGTTGGACGCACAATTATAGCAGAAGCCGCAAGACTAGATTCCGTCACAGGATAATGTATGAGAACCAAAGCAAGAGTCTCAGCAGAGGCAAAAGTGGCCACAAATGCAGATGTTGGAGCCTCCCGTAGCTGACCCACAACTGACCTGGAGTCCTGTGCTTGGGACGATGGAAGAACTTATTCAAGTATGCCCTTAAGAACCTGGGCATCCAGCAGCATGTCCAAGCACCGAGGCAGTGGATAAAACGCAAAGGGCAAGCCAAGATGGATGGGCCTCAATACAAATATCTGACTCCCCATGAGCGCAGTAGCAATGGGCAGTGGGCTTGGCTATAGTAGAAGGTTAGTAGCAGTTTGGGCGTGAATCTAGTGGAAGCAACAGGCAGGATAGGTGCATCCCCAAGAATGATTTACGCCTACTCGTAAAAATGAAAGGGCAATGGTCAGATGACTTTGAATATATAACATGAGTGACCTGAAGAATGAAGAGCAGGCTGATACTCACATCAAGCTCAAAGGAGCTCATAGTAATTAATGGCACTGATAGGCATGTTATCAAATAGGTCAACCTCGTGAAGAGGGTCCTCAATGTCAGGCAAGTCGGGCTTCATATCAACAACTTTGAGAATCTCTTTGCTTGCAGTCAGAGTGGTGGGCACTGCCATTTGGAACTCTCCTTTTTCAGAAGAGTCACTGTCATATGAGGTCCCAGAATTGGCATCCTCCATTGATGATGAACCCTCTAATGATATTTCAACAGGACCTTCCACAGTGCGCCTAGAAGTGGTGCTCCCCAAAGCCATCTCGGCCAAGTTCTTTTTAAAGCCCATGGTAGCCAACCGCCCTCAGGAGCGAAGACCCAAAGGACTCAACCCTTCAAAGCTACCCGTTTGCCTTTCTTGAGTGTAGGAATGCCAACAGGGGAGGTTTTTAGTCTCGGCACTAACACTATTTCTCCTGCTAAAATGGAGCCCGACCCAACCACAGCCGAATGAGTTCCAATATGAACCAAAGTAGCTGTTGACCCAGATAGATGGCGGACAAGAAGGGGGGGTTGAATTGTCCCCCAGGAGAGATGGCAGATTTTAAAACTACTTAGTTAATTTCAGCGGAATTAAAATAACTACGTTAGTTAAACTAAACTAAAGTGAGATTTAAGTTCTCTCAATCTTTTCGATCTCACACGTATAGCCTATGCAAAGATCAATTGAACCTTTACTAAACACAGATAGCAGACGTAGCAATGTGTTATGATGCAGTGAATAAAAATATCTAAAAAGACCAGTGAACGGAGATATGAGAAATGGACAAACACACAGGTACACCACAAGGAACACAAAGATTTTTAGGTGGTTCAGTCGGACCTCCCCGTCTGCCTAGGTCCACCCCTCACCAAACCTTGTGAGGCTTCACTAACACGCTACAAACCGTAGCAACCACGGGGATGAACCCTAAGACCACACGCACGCTGCTTCTGCATTAATCCACACACACAGGGCCTAGCCCCAGAACGCTGGCATCGCAGCACACACACACACACACACACTCGGGGAACTCACCATGCACTTAAACCTCACACGGAGACGTAGCTCCATATACCCACACACAGTATTCCGAGTTCAGAAAAATAGAAAGATACACAAGATATGCTCACATCAAAGTATTGGTCAAGAAGAGCATCACAAATGAATGGATAAGAGATGTAGAGTGTTTCCATTTATTCTCTAATGGTCGTTTAAAAGTTTTCCTTGAAGCACAAGTCGGAGGGAGATGAATCTACAGCAGGTTGGAGTAGCCAGTCATCCTCCTTGAAGATCTGAGCTTGTTTGGAACGTCAGCAGCTCGTACAAGATGTATACCTTCAGATCCAAGCTCTAAACGCACCTGCAAACACCAGAAGATGATAAATCTCTTAAAGCCCTCTCCTCTCCACCTTGTGGCCGCACTCTTTCTTCCTTCTTCTGCAAAAGAATAGAAACTATTAGCCCCCTTTCTTTTACCAAGAGTGAAAATCGCAGCACTTATATATCACCACATTAAGATGTTCAAAAGACCACAAAACCCATGGGAAAACCATAGTAAAACCCCTCATAAATATGAATGAGAGCCCTAAGGGTAAAGAGGTCACAAATGGGTGCAAATGGATTAGTTTCATTAGGTTTCAGAACCCATTTCACAAACTCGATCCAGACGTAGCAAACAAAGTGTCAACTCTGTGAGTCGACACTTTTTGTTGAGCGTTCTGTCTGCAACACTAAAAACCACCCAGGATAGCAAGTGTAGACTCACAGAGTCGGCACTTTCTTCCTGCCTACAAAAACCAGTGCGCATCGTTAAGAGTGTTGACTCTGTGAGTCGACAATTTTTCACTAGAGTTCTGGAAGGCTTGAAGACAGCCCTCAGTCCAGAGAGTGTCGACTCTTTGAGTCGACACTTTTGCTAACTTGAACGAAAATGCAATAAACTCAATTAAAAACACAAATTTCCTCAATCAAACATCAAGAACAAGTAACCATGTATTGAAACAAATCATTGGCTCATTTTAAACCACATTCCATCAAGTGGTAATGTGAATGGGTTAAGCAACTTGCAAGCCCAAAAGAAAATCCATTTTGACAATGCATGAAACTCATTGAAAGCTTCAACACCAAAAGAAGTATATGCATGAAAATATTTTCAAACCACCAAAACCTCAACTAAGAATGAAGTCTTTTAGACATGCATTTTTGCTGTATATGTAACTCATTCAAGTCAATCTCATCAATACTTATGTGAATGGTTAAACACAATACAAGCTGATTTCATCAAGAAATATGAAAAGCAATTTGAACCACATACTTTCTCAAAAGTCCCATGAACAATATGCAATGTGAACCATGAACGAAGTGCATTGAGAAAAGAACATGGTGAGGTCGATGCACTGAAGGGCAGGTCGATGCACTAAAGGAAAACACCAAAGGCAGGTCGATGCAGCTGAAGGGAGAACTGCCTATGTCAAAGAGTGTCGACACCTATTGCCTACTAACCCAGAAATTCCTCTAATGAAAGATTTTGTGAAATTTAAGCTTTACCAATGGACTTTGAAGAGTAATCAAGACATATACCACCTGTTTTGAAACATAAACACCAAACCACAAGTTATCCACCATAGATTAGTTCATGCAATGCAAGATTATCAAAATATGATCTCCTTACGCATCAATGGACAATTTTCACAACACATGCACACATGATTTGTCATCATTAAAACTCAAACAACAAAATCAACTCGGGGATCCAACAATCTCCCCCTTTTTGATGATGACAAAACAAGCGATGTGTGCGTGAAAACTATGTATGAAAACTATGTATGCGACTGAAATGCAAATGCAAATGCACAACATGATAACATGATTTGAACCAAAACCCAACCACACACAATTCTCCCCCTTTTTGTCATTAACAAAAAGCCAATTGACACTGGGGTTATGTAGAAAGATATGTACATGTATAACTTTGAAATGAATATGAACTGAGTTATGAGTTCAAGCAAGCAAGCATGATAGTCAAGCAAGCATGTAGTAATCTATAGCTCCCCCACAATGGGGTAAAAGGTTAGCAAGTGAGCATTTTATTTATATCAAAATGTGAGACATGAAGTATAATCAAAAAAGGTAGTGCATGCATATGCTAGAGGCACTGCATAAACCATGATAAGAACAAATTTAAGCTACACATTCATCACAATAATACCCAAGAGTGAAATATGTGGCTGTGAGGAATGAGCTTCAAAAATATATGGATATTAGCAGAATTTCTAAAGAACACTGGACGGTTATTTCCTTTCTACAATTCCATTTAGATCCTCGACTATCGGTAGCTTCACATAACCCCTTTTTTGATTCTTTTTATTAGACATCACCGTTCGACGCGAGTCACCTCATGTGTCTCAATGGGAATTCTCGGCTACTAGGATTCATCACAATTTTGATTCTTATGGATTTTAGCTTCACTTTTCGACGTGAGTTTTCTCATTTATTTTAGTGGGGATTCCTAGCTACTCGGTTCCACATTCCACTTATTGATTATTGTGGGGTAGGTAACTTTTTCCTCACGATTACTCTTCATTTCCACGTAGAAATTTTTTCTCTTAAAGTGTTGAAAAGAATTTCTGAAATCCTTATCGATCAAAGTCATATGCATCATTTTGTGCAAAGTGTGTGGGTAATTACTTTGTGTGTTGAAAATAAATTTGCCATTACATAGATATGACTCCCCCTAAATGTATGCACACTTGGAGACAATTCCTCCTCCTTTGTATATGTCACTTTTCACAAATAATCAAAATCACTGCATTTTATATAACAAGGAGGTGAGGTCTTAGAGGATTTTAAAGAAATGGTTTTCTAGACATATATACATGCAATCAAGCAAGCATTTTGGAAATTGGTTCATGCAAGATGATTTTCAGTACGTGGCGAAGGTGTAGGTCCAAAGACCCAACTCACGCATCGAGAGTGTTTCCAGATGGACGTAATCCACCCTTCCACAACTCACCATTTGAGATACCGAATAATCATGGTATTCAAGCACGCAAGTATGTAAAGTATGTCCAAGTATATACATGTAACTGAAAAGATGATGAAAATTTATTTCTATTCACAAGTATGCAAGAGTATGTGCAATATGTGGCATACGATTAAGTATGTATGCAGCAAATGCAAATACAGAGCTGTTATTTGCAAAAAGTTATAAAAGTGTGTATGCAAGACTTATATGCACAATTTACTCATCTAATCTACAAATTCCTCTTCATCACAACCAAAATCAATAGAGGGTAAAGCAAGATTGAAGTGGGTCGAATGACAAGATCCAACCAAGTGTATGCTTGAATTATTTAACAAAAGATTTCAGAACTTGAGCTCTCTTACCTTTGCCTTGAGAAACTATTATTTATCTCGGTCTCAAGGCACCCCTGCAAAATAAAATTTTCACTTTATATATTTGGGTACCAAAGCTTTCTTAGGTCCCTTAGAGTTAGTTCAAGCATGAGCAAAATATATTCTATTTTTTCGTTCAAATAACTCATTATCGGCCCTCATCAAATCGCACACATACATGGAGTGGCCGAACATACCACAATAAAAATAAGTAACATTTGGCTTTCTGAATAATTCTTCCTATGCATGTTTGAAGGATTTACAAATGAGTTCATGCAAGGATTAGCAAAGGAATAACAACATGAAACAACGGATTTCTGAAATTTATTTCTCACAAATGAATTTTTCTTTGTGGGTGAGTGCCCCACAACTCTCTTCTCATTCCTAGCATTTTCATTGCTAGTTTCACCAATCTTTTGTTTTCCTTTCAATTCCATTTGAACAACATCTTTTAGTTTCTTCAATTCATCATGCATGGTATTGAATTTGGTTTCCATTTCTTAGATTTTTTACATTTGCTTAACTTCACTTTGATTTCATCCAACTCCTTTACCACTTCTTCATTTTCAATTTTTAAGTTTTTCACATTCTCATAAGCATGTTATTTTTCAATCTCTAAGCATGAAATTTCATCCACAAATAGAGACTTTGAACAACAACATTTCATCTTCATATTTCATTTTTTCAAGTTCCAAATCAACCAAACTACATTTAATGCATGAAGATGAACTAGAATGCGTAATATCATGAAACTTCTTTTTTAGGCTTTTATTTTCATGTTTCAACTACTTCTTGCATTTTTCATACACTCTAGCATAAGTAATTTGCCATTCTTCACAAGTAAGGTTTTCATTATCAGAATTTACCTCAGTGTTGTTCTCCTCATCAACCGTCAGACATAGATTCTGGACCTGCTCGTCCAGCTCATCCTCCTTCTCGGATTTGGACTCGCTCTCGTCCTCGTCGCTCCAAACAGCTTTCATTGCCTTTGGCTTCTTAGCTTTTCCTTTCTTCAATTTTCTCTCAAGATCTGGACACTCATTTTTCATGTGTCCGACCTTGTTACATTCATAGCATCTAATCTCTCGTTTCTTTTCCAATAGCTTTTTCTGAACTTTTCTAAGAGAAGTGCCATTCCTTCTAGTCTTCCTTAAAAATTTTCTGGCTCTTGTAGTGATGAGGTCCACCAGTTCTTCCTCACCACTATCAAGAATTGACCCTTCATTACTTTCTTCAGAAGGCTGTGGGTTAGCCTTAAATGCAACTGATTTCATCTTACCTTTCTCCTCCTTTGTCCTTTTAATGTTGATTTCATAGGTCATCAAGAACCCAATCAACTCATCCAGTGTAAGTGTGGTGAGATGTTTAGAGTGTTCTATCACGGTCGCTTTCGTATGCCATTGTGGTGACAAGGACCGCAGCACCTTCCTCACAAGGTCTTGATTTGTGTACTCCTTTTCCAGCGCTTTCAAACCATTAGTGATCTCACTTAACCTAGCAAACATCTTTGAGATGGTCTCATGTGGCTTCATCATGAAGAGCTCGTATTCTCAGACCAATAGATTTGCTTTCGTTTCTTTGACTTCAGAAGTGCCTTCATACATAAACTACAGCTTGTTCCACATTTCTTGTGCAGACAAACACATAGAAATACATGAATATTCATTAGGATGTATAGCACATTGAATAATATTAATAACTCTGAAATTTGCACCTGATTTTTTAATGTGTTCTTCAGTCCAATTGTCCTCATCATCGGGCAATTGATAAGGACCTTTACTAATGACTCTCTAGCTATCATAATCCTGAGCATGCAAAAACACTATCATTCTATTTTTCCAATAAGGCTAATTCGTGCCATCAAAAAATGGTGGCCTGTGTATAGAATGTCCCTCAGGAAGCATTCCCCTACTTTCCATTGCTAATGATCAAACCTCTACAACCGTGAAGTTGAATAAAATTAGAGGCCTTGCTCTGATACCAATTGTTGGCCTAGATAGATGGCGGGCAAGAAGGGGGGTTGAATCGTCCCCCCGGTGAGATGACAGATTTTAAAACTACTTAGTTAATTTTAGCGGAATTCAAAATAACTACGTTAGTTAAACTAAACTGAAGTGAGATTTATGTTCTCTCAATCTTTCCGATCTCACACGTATAGCCTATGCAAAGATCAAATGAACCTCCACTAAACACAGATAGCAGACGTAGCGATGTGTCATGATGCAGTGAATAAAAATCTCTAAAAAGACCTGTGAACGGAGATAGGAGAAATGGACAAACACACAGGCACACCACAAGGAACACAGAGATTTTTAGGTGGTTCAGCCGGACCTCCCCATCTGCCTACGTCTACCCCTAACCAAACCTGGTGAGACTTCACTAACACGCTACAAACCGTAGCAACCACGGGGATGAACCCCAACACCACACACACACTGCTTCTACAGCAATCCACACACATAGGGCCTAGCCCTAGAACGCTGCCACCGCAGCACACACACACACACACTCGGGAAACTCACCCCGCACTAAAACCTCACACGGAGACGCAGCTCCATATACCCACACATAGTATTCCGAGTTCATAAAAATAGAAAGATACAAAAGATATGCTCACAGCAAAGCATTGGTCAAGAAGAGCATCACAAATGAATGGATAAGAGATGTAGAGTGTTTCCCTTTGTTCTCCAATGGCCGTTTAAAGGTTTTCTTTGAAGCACAAGTTGGAGGGAGATGAATCTGCAGCAGGTTGGAGCAGCCAGTCCTCCTCCTTGAAGATCTGAACTTGTCTGGAACGTCAGCAACTCGTAAAAGATGTATACCTTCATATCCAAGCTCCAAATGCACCTGCAAACACCAGAAGATGATAAATCTCTCAAAGCCCTCTCCTCTCCACCTTGTTGCCGCACTCTTTCTTCCTTCTTCTGCAAAAGAATAGAAACTATTAGCCCCCCCCTTTTTTTTACCAAGAGTGAAAATCGCAGCACTTATATATCACCACATTAAGATGTTCAAAAGACCACAAAACCCATGGGAAAACCATTGTAAAACCCCTCACAAATATGTATGAGAGCCCTAAGGGTAAAGAGGTCACAAATGGGTGCAAATGGTATAGTTTCATTAGGTTTTGAAACCCATTTCGCAAACCCGATCCAGACGTAGCAGACAAAGTGTTGACTCTGTAAGTCGACACTTTTGCTGAGTGTTCTGTCTGCAACACTAAAAACTACCCAGGACAGCAAGTGTCGACTCACAGAGTCGACACTCTCTTCCTGCCTACAAAAACCAGTGCGCAGCGTGAAGAGTGTCGACTCTGTGAGTCGACACTTTTTCACCAGAGTTCTGGAAGGCTTGAAGACAGCCCCCAGTCCAGAGAGTGTCGACTCTTTGAGTCGACACTTTTGCTGACTTGAACGAAAATGCAATAAACTCAATTAAAAACACAAATTTCCTCAATCAAACATCAAGAACAAGTAACCATGCATTGAAACAAAGCATTGGATCATTTTAAACCACATTCCATCAAGTGGTAATGTGAATGGGTTAAGCAACTTGCAAGCCCAAAAGAAAATCCATTTTGACAATGCATGAAACTCATTGAAAGCTTCGACACCCCAAGAAGTATATGCATGAAAACATTTCAAACCACCAAAACCTCAACTAAGAATGAAGTCTTTTAGACATGCATTTTTGATGTATATGTAACTCATTCAAGTCAATTTCATCAATACTTATGTGAATGGTTAAACACAATACAAGCTGATTTCATCAAGAAATATGAAAAGCAATTTGAACCACATACTTCCTCCAAAGTCCCATGAACAATATGCAATGTGAACCATGAACGAAGTGCATTAAGAAAAGAACATGGTGAGGTCGATGCACTGAAGGGCAGGTCGATGCACTAAAGGAAAACACCAAAGGTAGGTCGATGCAGCTGAAGGGAGAACTGCCTATGTCAAAGAGTGTAACACCCGTAAATTTTAATTAGAATAATAATATAATAATAATAATTTTCTACAAAAAAAATTTCTTTTTATTTACCAATAATATTTAACTAATAAATATCACATGTCAAGTTATATTATTTTCACAAATTATTGAATTATAATTATTAATTTCAAATAAATAAAATAAATAAATAAATAAAAATAAAAATAATAGTTCTCTCACTTTTGGAAGAAAGGGAGCTATAAAATATATATATATAAGTTATTTGGGAATAATAAAAATTATAAATAATATATTTTCCATAATTATAAATTATAAATGAAACCTAGAGTACTAAGGTATCATACAGAAGAAGTATTAACTTACCAAGGAAAATCATCTAGCATATTGGTTTACAACTTGCCTTTCACCCCGGTGACCAGGGTTCAAAACCCACGACCAACATTTTTACTTTATTGTAAAAAAACAAAAAAACGCCCAACCTTAGGGCGTTAATTCAATGAGAAACGTCCAAACATTATGTCGTCAAATGACCATTTGAGATGCGACTTGGAGTAAGGCTTTAATTTGATAAAACGTGACTTAACCTAAGGCTTTAATTTGCAAAAACACGCCTTCTACTAAGGCGTTAATTATTTTGATTTCTATAAATGACTTAAGCTAAGGCTTTATTTAAAACGTGACTTAACCTAAGGCTTTAATTTGATAAAATGTGACTTAACCTAAGGCTTTAATTTGAAAAAACACGCCTTCTACTAAGGCGTTAATTATTTTGATTTCTATAAAGGACTTAAAAGATGACTTAAGCTAAGGCTTTATTTAAAACGTGACTTAACCTAAGGCTTTAATTTTCAAAAACACGCCTTCTACTAAGGCATTAATTATTTTGATCCCCCAACCGACAGCCCCTCTGGCATGCGTTGGCAGGGCACCAGATCCATTTTTTTGGGATCTTGCCCCCCTATCCTGTCGAACTAATTAGCATGGGGTTGTTTTATATCCCCTTCCTAGCTACTAGAGTTCTACGGTGACTCTAGTATTTGCAGAGGGCTGCTGCTGGTCTTGCTGCTGCTGCTGCCCGGTGTGCTGTTGCTTGTAGAGGGGGAATCCTTCTGCTACCCACTTCTTCTTCCTTTAAGATAGGTGGTCTCATCTTTTAACTAAACCCTATAGGCTAATTAACAAATCTAGTTAAGTTAGGGAATTAAATGCCATATCCATGTGTTTACCGTTTTCATTTATAACCCTTGGGGTTTACACTATGATGATCTGTTATCTATTTAAGTATAGGGCAAATACATGCAGTTTAATTTAAGTAATTAATATGTTAAATAGGTAATCATGCTAGTAATCATTATATTGTGAGTCAAATTAGAGAACCTGTTAGTTTAATTAAGAAAAACTGTTAGTTAATTGAAGAGCATGTTAGTTAATTAAGAGACTATTAGAAGGGCATGTTAATTAATTAAAGGGCTTATTAGTTAAATTGAAGATTTGATGGTTAACTTACATGACATTAGTATCATATTAAAGGATCAGATTGTTTAAGTAGAAGATCTTGCTAGATTACATGTTTAATTAGACCCTCTGTTAGCTAAATTACACACTTTCAGTAAAGATGTTAGTTAATTAGTGTCATTAAACTCTTAATTAGCTAGAGCCATCCGTTATAATTAAACTGGAAATCAGTCGGAATCAGGTATAGATGTTAATTAGTGAAAAATCCCAAATTATGAACCCTTAGATAACTCTCAGACGGAAGGAAATTAGCCTCAGGTAAGAGGCGCCCTTGACAAGGGCGCCAATTACCAGAACTCTGTAAGAAGCGCCCCAGTCAAGGGCGCCAATTGCATGAGAAATGACTGCATGTGCAGTCGTCAATTCTTTCAACCAAAATAAAAATTTTATGAGTCTAGTAAGAAACGCCCTCTTCTAGGGCGTTAATTTAAACAAAAATTATATAAATAATGGAGCCTGTAAGAGGCGCCCTGGCCTAGGGCGCCAATTACAGAGAGCCTGTAAGAGGCGCCCTTGTCCAGGGCGCCAATTACTTAAATGGGGGCCTAACCCCCAGTCGTTAATTCGTATGCCTATATATATATATATTAAGAGCCTTATAAGAAACGCCCTGTCCAAGGGCGTTAATTTAAAATATATATATATATATATATATATATATATATATATATATATTGGCAGGCCTGTAAGAGGCGCCCCTGACCAGGGCGCCACTTACAGAGGCCCCTGAAAGAGGCGCCCTGGTCTAGGGCGCCAATTCCACAAAGGCTGCTTAATGCCCGTTGGTCTGTTTAAAGTCAATCCAGGGCACTAAATGAATAATTAAAATTTCTGTCAACCCATTTTAAATTTCAGTATCATTAATAAACATATATAAATGAAATTATCAATTTATATATATAATTGGTCTCACAAGGTCAAGAAATGTTAAG
The DNA here is from genome assembly GCA_022559845.1 of Amorphophallus konjac. Taxonomy (NCBI): domain Eukaryota; kingdom Viridiplantae; phylum Streptophyta; class Magnoliopsida; order Alismatales; family Araceae; genus Amorphophallus; species Amorphophallus konjac. The sequence continues at coordinate 76,411,429 of CM040128.1, read as the reverse complement.
GTATATGCAAGATGAATACGTACATTAAGTAATCTTACAAGCTAATAAAAATAGATGAAAAAGGTTAATAAATATAGATGATATGAATGATGACAATCAAAATAAGCTAAAGAATTTAGCCAAATTGATATATATAAAGGAATTAAAGGATTAGTAAATCCTAGGGTACCAATCGGGTATACGGTTTTCCCGTGTTTTCCTACGTATAAATACTCCTTGAATTCCAGTCAAATTCCACCTTACAATTTCCTACTGGTCAAGCCTTGAAACTCTATATTGGCTATAAAATGAAAGTGGATGTCAAAAACATGACTAAAAATGCTGGCAAAAGGGCCCGATCTGGTCCTGGGAGGAGCACCCGAAACCGATGGGAAAGATCTCTTGCTTGCCGGTGTCTTGCATTGCACCGGGATACATGCTAGATTGAGACATTCCACCCCTCACGTGTTCTACTTGACTTGCTTGACTTGCGTGGCACGAATGGGCATTACATGACTTGAATGATTACTTGAATGAATTGATAAATATAGCCAATTCTTGTTATACATGATCTGGATTACATTGCTTACTATTGCTTAAATTCTTGATATGATCAGTTATCCCTTGTTTAATATTCTTATTGCTTATTGAAACTTAAATTCAGCTCTTATCGTCTTTTATAATTCCTTGATTATCTCTTGTCAGCATGCATAGGTTAATTGCATTATTTCAATTGTAATTCATTTAAAGCCTGTTAGAATTTGAGACGTAAACCCTACTGAGCGACTCGCTCATCTAGTTGTTCTTCTAACCTTTCAGGTGAATTGGAGACCGGTCAGGACAACGATGGGGAAGAGACCGAGTGATGAGTGTAGTGATTATGTTATGTAATTTAGTGTGTTAAATAAATTTCAGGATGTATCAGTTGTAATTTCCAAGTTTAAATAAATGACTGTGTTGTAATTCAGTTGATTATTGTAATAATCATTAGTTCAAACTCATTTCACCGTTAATAAATTAGATTTTGCACACTCTATTGTAATTAGAAATTCATTTATAATCTAGCTTGCTTTGGTTATATATAAAGAACTGTCGCGCCGCGGGTAAGCTTCCGCACTCGGGACGTGACAGCTCTTTCTTGGTATCAGAGCCTAGGATTTAAAATTTTCCTAGGTAAAACACGTAATTAGCCCAACTAGAATTGCTTATCTAGGTAAACCCTAGAAAATTTTAATAGGATAGAAAACTTTTAGGAAATGTATATATGTTCTAGGGAACGACTAAGGAAAAAAAAATTTTAGTTAGACCCTACCTGGTGAGATGGGTAGAAACACGGGTTAAGATTAATGCAATAAAAATCCCCTTAACCTTAAAGCCCTATGTCATTTATCTTAAAATTCTTAAAATTCTTTGGTAGGAAAATGGCCGCTGAAAGAGCACAATGGCGCGACATGCAGCGCAGTGTGCAAGGACTTACGGAGGCGCTACAGCAAGTGTCGCAAGGCGGTGCTCGTACTGCTCATCGTGGAGCCGGTGACCTTCACCGGGATTTTCGCAACATGAATCCACCCAGGTTTGCGGGCTCAGTGGACCCTGATGATGCCGAGCATTGGCTAAAGGAGACCGAGAGGATCTTTCGGGTGATGCAATGCACCGATGAAGAAAAGGTCTTATTGGCTACGTTTCAGTTGGAACGGGATGCACGAAGCTGGTGGGAGTCCGTGGAAGCCACACTGCCCGACGGTTATGTCACATGGACGGAATTTGTGGAGCACTTCAACAATAAATATTTCTCGGATCGGGTGCAGGAGAAGAAGGCCGCAGAGTTTGCCGCACTCAAGCAGTGGACCCGGAAGGTGGCCGAGTATGAGGCCCAATTCTCAAGGCTTTCCCGTTACGCACCTCACTTGGTGAGTACGGAGAAAATGAAGGCGAGGAGATTCCTTAATGGGCTACGGCCCCAATATATTACTCAGCTTGCACCGATGGACATCCAAGTCTATTCGGAAATGGTTCGTCGTGCCCAGTTACTGGAGGACGCTACTGAATTTTCTGAAAAGATTCAGGGCAAGAACAAGAAAGAATATGTTACAAGTCCGGGAAACGGCAACCCACTCTTCAACAAGAAGCGGACTTTTAATGGAGGCGAGTCTTCCAAGGAGAAGAGGTTCCAGAAGAATCACAAACCATTCCTCGCTATCAACAACAAGCTTTCCTCTGGTGCTGCAGTTACAAAGGAAATTTGTAGATATTGTGAAAAAGCTGGTCACAAGACCGAGGATTGTTGGAGGAAATTGGGAGCGTGTCTCCGATGTGGTAGCCGGGAGCACCGAATTCCCGACTGTCCGTTGATGAAGGAGCAAGCCGACAAGGACGAGAAGCGTCCAATTAAAAGGCAAGGCCGTCTACAAGCTCTTCAAGGAACCGAATCTGTGGAAGGAGGAATCGTGGAAGGTACCTTGACTATCTGCTCTAAATCCGCTAGAGTTTTATTTGATACTGGGGCAACTCATTCATTTGTTTCCAAGAAATTTAATGCTTCATTCTCTAACGAACTGGAACGGTTAGATTTAATTATATCTACGCCCCTTGGGAACAAATCGGATATCATGCATCACTACCCGAGTTGTGAGGTCGTGGTTCAAGACAAGAATTTACCGGCCGACCTGATATGCCTTGACATGGAATGTTATGATGTCATATTAGGAGCCGACTGGTTATCGACCTACCAAGCAACGGTAGATTGTCGGCATGGCAAAATAGCTTTCAAAGATTATCCCGAGTTAGTTTTTAACAAATCTCGGGATAAAACCTTGCTTATCTCAGCTCTTCGAGCTAGTAAACTGGTAAAGAAAGGATGCATGGCTTTTCTGGCTTTTGTAACTACCACAGAAGTCCAGAAGGAGAAGATTGAAAACATCAGAGTAATTCGGGATTTCCCCGATGTATTTCCAGATGAATTACCTGGTTTACCCCCAGAGAGGGAAGTGTCATTCACAATAGACATTGTTCCGGGGGCCGGCCCTGTTTCTAAAGCACCCTACAGGATGTCTCCTACGGAACTGAAGGAGCTAAAGGAGCAATTGATGGGCTTACTACAGAAAGGGTTTATTAGGCCGAGTACTTCCCCGTGGGGAGCGCCCGTGCTTTTTGTTAAAAAGAAAGATGGCACATTGAGATTATGCATTGATTATCGGCAGTTAAACAACCTTACTATCAAAAACAAGTATCCACTGCCGAGAATTGATGAGCTGTTCGACCAGTTATCAGGAGCAAAATATTTCTCCAAAATAGATCTTCGGTCGGGTTATCACCAACTGAGGATCAAAGAAGAGGATATTTACAAGACTGCATTTCGAAGCAGGTATGGGCATTACGAATTTACTGTTATGCCTTTTGATCTAACCAATGCGCATGCAGCCTTTATGCAGCTAATGAATAGCATTTATCGGCCTTATTTGGACCAATTTATTGTGGTCTTTATTGATGATATACTGATTTACTCGAAGACTGAAGAAGATCATGAGGAACATCTTAAGAAGGCATTGCAAGTATTACGGGACAATAAATTATATACTAAATTCAGCAAATGCCAGTTCTGGCTAGAGGAAGTGTCCTTCTTAGGACATGTTATCTCTAAAGACGGAATTTCTGTTGATTCTGCAAAGGTCGAAGCCGTGCAAAACTGGGGACGACCGACGAATGCGACGGAGATTCGTAGCTTCTTGGGCTTAGCTGGTTATTACCGGCGTTTCATCAAGGACTTCTCCAAGATTGCTGTTCCTCTCACCAGATTGACCCACAAGGAAGTGCCTTATGAGTGGAGTGAAGACTGTGAAAGAAGCTTCGTAACTTTGAAAGAGTTACTGACCACTGCACCAGTCTTGTCACTTTCGATTGAAGGGGAGAAGTACGAGGTATATACCGATGCATCTGGTATCGGCCTCGGATGTGTACTGATGCAGAATGGGAGAGTTATTGCATACTCGTCCCGGCAATTGAAGAAGCATGAAGGAAATTACCTTGTGCATGATTTAGAGTTAGCCGCGGTAGTATTGGCTTTGAAGATATGGAGGCACTATCTCTATGGAGAACAATTTACGGTCTACTCCGATCATAAAAGCCTCAAATACTTATTCTCTCAGCAGGAGCTGAACATGCGGCAACGACGTTGGCTCGAGTACCTTAAGGATTTCGACTTCACTATACAATATCATCCTGGTAAGGGTAATTCCGTAGCAGATGCCCTTAGTCGAAAGCCGAGAGTTCTAATAGCCAACTGTATGGTTCAGGAATGGAAATTGCTGGAAAAATTTTCTGAACTCGACATCAACATAAGCAAGAATGACGGGTGTATTACTCTATCCCACTTACATGTACACCCGGATTTGCTAACTGGAATCAAAAGGTTACAAGAAGAAGACCCACTGTTGGTAGAAATCAAAGAAAAACTGGACGAGAAGACCGACTTTAAGTTGGCACCTGATGGCAGAATCTTATTCCATGAAAGGACATGTGTGCCCGACAGTCCTGAACTGAAGAAGGAGATTCTAGAAGAAGCCCATCGATCGAGATACACGATACACCCGGGAACCACTAAAATGTACCAAGATGTAAAAAGGACCTTTTGGTGGCCCAACATGAAAAGGGAAATAGCAGACTTCGTGTCTCGCTGTTTAACTTGCCAGCAGGTGAAAGCCGAACACCAGAAGCCAGCAGGGAGACTGCATCCACTGGATATTCCCAAGTGGAAATGGGAGGATATCGGCATGGATTTCATCATGGGTTTGCCCAAGTCGAGAAGCGGATATGATGGAATATGGGTAATCATCGATCACCTTACTAAATCGGCTCATTTCTTGCCTATCAAGAGTCGATGGTCGATTGATATTCTTGCCGCTTTGTATATTATGGAAGTTACCAGATTACATGGGATTCCGGTGTCCATGATATCTGACCGAGACCCTCGCTTCACTTCTCATTTCTGGAAGGGTCTACAACGCTCTCTGGGAACGAAGCTTAACTTCAGTACTGTCTTTCATCCCCAGACGGATGGTCAGACAGAAAGGACCAATCAGGTTGTTGAAGACATGTTGCGAGCATGCACTATAGATTTCGGCGGAAGTTGGCCTGATCACTTACCATTAGCCGAATTTGCTTACAACAATAGCTACCAAGCTAGTATCCAAATGGCACCTTTTGAGGCACTCTATGGCAGAAGCTGTAGATCTCCAGTATGCTGGGAGGAGGTCGGTGAAAGACAACTCCTAGGTCCTGAAATGGTAAGAGATTCAACTGAGAAGATTACTCTTATCAGAGAAAGACTTAAGGTAGCTCAGTGCAGGCAAAAGTCTTATGCTGACAGCAGAAGGAGAGACCTGGAATTTCAAATTGGTGATCATGTATTCCTCAAGGTATCTCCCAGTCGAGGCATCAGGAGATTTGGTGTCAAAGGAAAACTTACACCAAGATTCATCGGTCCATTTGAGGTGTTGGAAAGAGTGGGCGAGGTGGCCTATCGTATTGCTCTACCTCCTCAACTCTCGGAAATACACAACGTATTTCATGTTTCTATGCTGAAGAAATACGTGCATGATCCTTCTCACATCATCAACCACGCCAGTTTGGTGATTCAAAAGGATCTCACATATGAGCAAAGACCGATGCGTATCCTCGATCGAGAAGTCCGAGTTCTAAGGAGCAAGACGATCCCTATGCTAAAAATTCAATGGAATCGATGCTCCGAGCAGGAAGCAACTTGGGAGACCGAGGAGTCTATAAAGAAAAGATATCCAGAGCTATTTTAAATTGTAAGTACTCTATACGCTCTGCTTTTCTTTTGCATAATAGAACCACCCTCATGCAGTTGAATTTGGGGACCAAATTCTTTTAAGTAGGGGAGAGTGTAACACCCGTAAATTTTAATTAGAATAATAATATAATAATAATAATTTTCTACAAAAAAAATTTCTTTTTATTTACCAATAATATTTAACTAATAAATATCACATGTCAAGTTATATTATTTTCACAAATTATTGAATTATAATTATTAATTTCAAATAAATAAAATAAATAAATAAATAAAAATAAAAATAATAGTTCTCTCACTTTTGGAAGAAAAGGAGCTATAAAATATATATATAAAAGTTATTTTGGAATAATAAAAATTATAAATAATATATTTTCCATAATTATAAATTATAAATGAAACCTAGAGTACTAAGGTATCATACAGAAGAAGTATTAACTTATCAAGGAAAATCATCTAGCATATTGGTTCACAGCTTGCCTTTCACCCTGGTGACCAGGGTTCAAAACCCACGACCAACATTTTTACTTTATTGTAAAAAAACAAAAAAAACGCCCAACCTTAGGGCGTTAATTCAATGAGAAACGTCCAAACATTATGTCGTCAAATGACCATTTGAGATGCGACTTGGAGTAAGGCTTTAATTTGATAAAACGTGACTTAACCTAAGGCTTTAATTTGCAAAAACACGCCTTCTACTAAGGCGTTAATTATTTTGATTTCTATAAATGACTTAAGCTAAGGCTTTATTTAAAACGTGACTTAACCTAAGGCTTTAATTTGATAAAACGTGACTTAACCTAAGGCTTTAATTTGAAAAAACACGCCTTCTACTAAGGCGTTAATTATTTTGATTTCTATAAAGGACTTAAAAGATGACTTAAGCTAAGGCTTTATTTAAAACGTGACTTAACCTAAGGCTTTAATTTTCAAAAACACGCCTTCTACTAAGGCATTAATTATTTTGATCCCCCAACCGACAGCCCCTCTGGCATGCGTTGGCAGGGCACCAGATCCATTTTTTTGGGATCTTGCCCCCCTATCCTGTCGAACTAATCAGCATGGGGTTGTTTTATATCCCCTTCCTAGCTACTAGAGTTCTACGGTGACTCTAGTATTTGCAGAGGGCTGCTGCTGGTCTTGCTGCTGCTGCTGCCCGGTGTGCTGTTGCTTGCAGAGGGGGAATCCTTCTGCTACCCACTTCTTCTTCCTTTAAGATAGGTGGTCTCATCTTTTAACTAAACCCTATAGGCTAATTAACAAATCTAGTTAAGTTAGGGAATTAAATGCCATATCCATGTGTTTACCGTTTTCATTTATAACCCTTGGGGTTTACACTATGATGATCTGTTATCTATTTAAGTATAGGGCAAATACATGCAGTTTAATTTAAGTAATTAATATGTTAAATAGGTAATCATGCTAGTAATCATTATATTGTGAGTCAAATTAGAGAACCTGTTAGTTTAATTAAGAAAAACTGTTAGTTAATTGAAGAGCATGTTAGTTAATTAAGAGACTATTAGAAGGGCATGTTAATTAATTAAAGGGCTTATTAGTTAAATTGAAGATTTGATGGTTAACTTACATGACATTAGTATCATATTAAAGGATCAGATTGTTTAAGTAGAAGATCTTGCTAGATTACATGTTTAATTAGACCCTCTGTTAGCTAAATTACACACTTTCAGTAAAGATGTTAGTTAATTAGTGTCATTAAACTCTTAATTAGCTAGAGCCATCCGTTATAATTAAACTGGAAATCAGTCGGAATCAGGTATAGATGTTAATTAGTGAAAAATCCCAAATTATGAACCCTTAGATAACTCTCAGACGGAAGGAAATTAGCCTCAGGTAAGAGGCGCCCTTGACAAGGGCGCCAATTACCAGAACTCTGTAAGAAGCGCCCCAGTCAAGGGCGCCAATTGCATGAGAAATGACTGCATGTGCAGTCGTCAATTCTTTCAACCAAAATAAAAATTTTATGAGTCTAGTAAGAAACGCCCTCTTCTAGGGCGTTAATTTAAACAAAAATTATATAAATAATGGAGCCTGTAAGAGGCGCCCTGGCCTAGGGCGCCAATTACAGAGAGCCTGTAAGAGGCGCCCTTGTCCAGGGCGCCAATTACTTAAATGGGGGCCTAACCCCCAGTCGTTAATTCGTATGCCTATATATATATATATTAAGAGCCTTATAAGAAACGCCCTGTCCAAGGGCGTTAATTTAAAATATATATATATATATATATATATATATATATATATATTGGCAGGCATGTAAGAGGCGCCCCTGACCAGGGCGCCACTTACAGAGGCCCCTGAAAGAGGCGCCCTGGTCTAGGGCGCCAATTCCACAAAGGCTGCTTAATGCCCGTTGGTCTGTTTAAAGTCAATCCAGGGCACTAAATGAATAATTAAAATTTCTGTCAACCCATTTTAAATTTCAGTATCATTAATAAACATATATAAATGAAATTGTCAATTTATATATATAATTGGTCTCACAAGGTCAAGAAATGTTAAGGTATATGCAAGATGAATATGTACATTAAGTAATCTTACAAGCTAATAAAAATAGATGAAAAAGGTTAATAAATATAGATGATATGAATGATGACAATCAAAATAAGCTAAAGAATTTAGCCAAATTGATATATATAAAGGAATTAAAGGATTAGTAAATCCTAGGGTACCAATCGGGTATACGGTTTTCCCGTGTTTTCCTACGTATAAATACTCCTTGAATTCCAGTCAAATTCCACCTTACAATTTCCTACTGGTCAAGCCTTGAAACTCTATATTGGCTATAAAATGAAAGTGGATGTCAAAAACATGACTAAAAATACTGGCAAAAGGGCCCGGTCTGGTCCTGGGAGGAGCACCCGAAACCGATGGGAAAGATCTCTTGCTTGCCGGTGTCTTGCATTGCACCGGGATACATGCTAGATTGAGACATTCCACCCCTCACGTGTTCTACTTGACTTGCTTGACTTGCGTGGCCCGAATGGGCATTACATGACTTGAATGATTACTTGAATGAATTGATAAATATAGCCAATTCTTGTTATACATGATCTGGATTACATTGCTTACTATTGCTTAAATTCTTGATATGATCAGTTATCCCTTGTTTAATATTCTTACTGCTTATTGAAACTTAAATTCAGCTCTTATCGTCTTTTATAATTCCTTGATTATCTCTTGTCAGCATGCATAGGTTAATTGCATTATTTCAATTGTAATTCATTTAAAGCCTGTTAGAATTTGAGACGTAAATCCTACTGAGCGACTCGCTCATCTAGTTGTTCTTCTAACCTTTCAGGTGAATTGGAGACCGGTCAGGACACCGATGGGGAAGAGACCGAGTGATGAGTGTAGTGATTATGTTATGTAATTTAGTGTGTTAATAAATTTCAGGATGTATCAGTTGTAATTTCCAAGTTTAAATAAATGACTGTGTTGTAATTCAGTTGATTATTGTAATAATCATTAGTTCAAACTCATTTCGCCGTTAATAAATTAGATTTTGCGCACTCTATTGTAATTAGAAATTCATTTATAATCTAGCTTGCTTTGGTTATATATAAAGAACTATCACGCCGCGGGTAAGCTTCCGCACTCGGGACGTGACAAAGAGTGTCGACACCTATTGCCTACTAACCCAGAAATTCCTCTAATGAAAGATTTTGTGAAATTTAAGCCTTACCAATGGACTTTGAAGAGTAATCAAGACATATACCACCTATTTTGAAACATAGACACCAAAATACTCATTAACGCATATATTTGTGTCCCACAAGTTGTCCACCATAGATTAGTTCCTGCAATGCAAGATTATCAAAATATGAGCTCCTTACGCCTGAATGGACAATTTTCACAACACATGCACACACGATTTGTCATCATTAAAACTCAAACTCCAAAATCAACTCGGGGATCCAATAGTAGCAAAATGGAAGTGATCACAAAGCAATAAACTTTTTACGTATACTAGTGTAGACAAATAATGAGGGTTTTCTTCGACTAAGCCCGCCACAGAGGCCTCTACAATCTTCTCCTAGAGCCATTCTCCCGTAGGAGCTGCTGAAATTTCCTCCCTTTGAATATCCACTAGGGGATCCTCCAAACTGTCACCTAGGGAGTAAGAGGTTCCCAGTTTCAGGTGAAAGCTTCACATATGTTCAAAGAAATGAACAAAAAAGGGAGCACAGAGATCATCGGTGGATAGTGCAAGCCTCGAAGCTAAAAATTCCTCAAAGGACGGAATGATTGGGGCTACAGGTACAGCCACAGCTGGTCGGTCAGGCCTTAGGCATCTCTTCTTGGCCGCCTCCTCCAGACTTCCCTTAGCTTGGGAGAGGGCTTCTATAATTGGCAATTTTGCACGCCTATCTTTGTAGCCAACCGGTAGTGGCGTAGTCGTAAGAGCCGCCTCTGGGTGATCAAAATACCCGAGTTTCTTAGCCAAGGACATCAATCCCCGATAGCTATTCATTCTTTGGGCAGTATGCCTATCTGAAAAAAGAAGAATAATATTAGTCCTCAACAGACTAACATGAGAAGAAAATCCCAGTTGATCAGCAAAATAAAACATCCAAGCAGTGTACCTACCAGACCAGTGTAAAGATGAGAAAGAGGCCAAGACGTAAGGGACACCTTGTTATCCCTGGAAGCCGCTTCACTGAAAAGCTAGCAAATGTCCCCTATCTTTTCACATGACTTTGCTAAAATGGCCAGGTCAGGTTCATTGTGTGAGGCTAAACAGTGATACAAGCTCAGATGATCCACACCCCAGCCATCGGCATATTTGAATGAGGTGTGCAGTTGTTGATTCAAAATCACCTCCTCTTGATTTTCAACAGTCAACCGATGAATCTATAGTAGAACAAACAACCAGGTGGTCTGAATGTATTAGGAGAAGCCCCATTCATCTTTCCTCACAAATGTCCAGAAGAGACAAAACTTTTCTGCTTCGAGGCACCAGGTACCACCAGAAGAGATATTTTTCTCCACAGGCAAAGGATAGTTAATTAATTCTAGCCTAGAAATCCCAACTTTGCAAAGACCTTTAAGAGTTTCGATGAACTTGTCTTCATCCACTTCTAGCAGTATGAGTTGGGGTTTCGAGCTATGTTTTTAACAGATTGTTGGGATCTTATGTCGTCCTGAACCACTTTTGCCTTCTGTGATTTTAGCCTCCGCAAATGGGCTTCGTCTATATCAAATAATGGCTGGGTTTGTTGACTTAGAAACCTTCTTTTTGCGGCATCCCAGCAATCAAGTTTGCAAGCCCGATAGAAGCTAGTGTGGGCGTTCCACCACTTAATGTAATCTGTAGTGACTCTTGGGAAACACCCGGGAGTTGGAACCCTGAAAGAAGAGGCATCTCGGCGATGGAAGAATTCCCACCGGGTGCAGGCATGTTCAATAGCTGAAATCCCTGATAAGGCCTACTGACCAAATTGCATTGTGCTGTGGAAGGAGGAATGTGTTAGTCGTAGCCAAAATTTCTTCCAAAACGGAAAGGGTAGTACGACTCCAAGCATATGTTGTTTCCTTTCTTGAAGATTAATTCATTGGGCTAGATTGACAAGGCCCACTCTCTCAACTCCAGCTCTAGAATTGGTTGAGTAACAGTCCTGCCACTCGAGGAATGAACATATTCTTCCACCTGGTCATCTCGGCATTCCCAAAAATGGCTTACTAAGGGGTTGGAATGTGCTGCCAAACCCCAAAAGTGAATGCTCCCCGGTGAGTCAATGGGGATAGAAGTCAATTTCCCTTTCATGGAAAAGATTTACTCTGAAACTGAGCTAGCTTAGGAGCTGACAAACTCAATCATCTTCGGGAAGAGCATCAGTGCCTGAATGGTCCTTGGCATGAATTCTAGAAACAAAGAATAGACCCAAACATTGAAGAAGTGAAGAGGACCCATAATTCTCAAACTCCTTGGGACCTTGCTATGGTTGATGTCCCCAAGGGTCTTGTATATCAAACATAGTGTCGCTGGGCACAAAGACCGTCTAATCCCCCAAGCCATCTAGCAGGCCGCGTATATAGCTTCAGGCCTAATGATGCTCTCATCGCCATAAGGCATGGCAAATGCACATAGCCAAAAGGTCAGGTACGCCGCAAAATGTGTCAAGGCATCAACACCGACTGAGTTGGGTCCACTTTTGAGACCCTTGAACATGGAATCGGGGAGGTCAATCTTTCACCTTGCCCTCTTCTTCAACTTGGCGGAGACAGCTCCAACAAACGGGAAGTCCTCATACCTCTTTTCACCACAAAAGAAGTATCTCAATCACATGCCTATCCTCACTCTTTTCTTCTCCGATCTCTTCTTCGGCTTAGATGAGGAGGTGGCATCAGTTCCCTCATGATAAGATAGAAACAAATCTCTATAGACTTTCGTCAAATACCGATAAGCAAAGCCCAGTGTCTATCTGCCTTCCCCATCTGTCTAGTCATTCAATAGGTCGGGTAGGTATACTTCTTCATACGGCTCACCGTCAATGGGCAAGTTGGAAAGCTGATACAAACTCCAAAGATCCAGAGAGGTCTCCCCCTCCACAATATAAAAAATGTTGAACTCCGAGTTAAAAACTTCCATCATTCCACACCAAAGTCCTTTGGAAATGGGATATCTAAAGTGAGATGCATAAACGTTGTGGTAAATCATGGCAGTGATTAGGATAGGAGCATAATGGTGCAGCACATAGTCGGTGAGTTCAATGGCATTCTCCTGAAAAGAGTGGGAGTCTGAAGCACTCAGGTCTGTAAACCAACCCACCGCTAGCTAGTGCTTGAACCTCACGGCCAGACAGTTAAGCAAGAAAGGCTCTTCCCTGTAACCCCACTTCAATGGGACTAGAAATAACCCAAAATGGGGTTTCTCTCAGTGTACTCGGCCAGTAGAATTTTCCCAGCGAACAGGGACAAACTTTGGAGCTCTGGTTAGCATATTGTCTTCAGGTAACATCTCCGATAGGCCCATTTTCTTGATAGAATTGGGTGAGTGCAAGAGAGTACTTGATCTCCTCCTCTATCAGACCTAAGTGTTGAGTGTGTGATTTTGATGATTACAAAATGTTTCCTAAATGTTTGTCAAAAGGATTTTGAGTGGTGCATTATTGTGGCTTCCAAGTTTATGTATGGGCAAGTTGACTTGTTTCTTTGGAAGTCGACTTGGTCTTTTGTATGATTGGTTGTTCATGCTTTATACATTGGTTGTTCATGCTTTATACATGTGTGATTCATGTTCTAGGACTTATATGTGTGAAAATGAATATCCTTATCTTGAAGCATTTTATTTCCAAAGTGTGCTTAATTTTGTAGTTCAACAGTCCCAAAAATGTGTGTAATGTCAAGGCAAAGGATGCCTACAAGATTTGCATGCATGCAAAAAAGGCTTCAGGTCAAAAGGCCTTCATGTGTTTTGAAGTGGCTAAGGACAGCTCATGAAGGACTACTACTTCAAAGTTCAGAATTGTGAACTCCAACCTTGGACAACCTTGGCCAAGCTAATGTTTAAAGGATCTCTTGAAGTGAATTATGAGCTCAGCTTCAGAATTCAGCATATCAATAGCTAAAAGTAGTGCAAGAAGACTCCATGAAAACAAGCCAGCAACAATAGCTCTAGCAACAGTCCACGGCTTCATATCAGCTTGTGTACAAAGGCAAATTCTTCAAGCAACACTAGCAATCATAAAAGGCACCAACCCAGCTCTGATTAAGAAACAGCAAAAGATACCATGGCACTTCAAGCATCAATGGAAATACCAGCAGCAATATGCTACTATGATTCAAATTGGTTTAGCAAAGTGTTTCTATGTTCCTCAAATCAGGAATAGCAACATCTCATGGTCCAATGTGTATTTGAATGGTTAGGATGCCATGAACTTTCATGAGACATGAATGTTTGCAATATGGATGTTGGAGATATGGCTCAAGGATGGTCTTTAAACCTTCCCAAAATTTATAAGAAAATGGTAATATCTAATCACTTGTTTTCCCTTTGAGAAGATGGAGGTTTGAAGTGTTTTTTAACCCAATCTGACAGAGGTCGACCCATAGGGTCGACCCTCATAGTTCCTGCTACTGTTTTAGCCAAACTATGCATAAAGTGCCCAGGGGTCGACCCTATGGGTCGACCCCCCAATCTAGTATTCTGTCTGTCAGTAATCTGAGCCAGTTTTCTTAGGGGTCGACCCTTTCCGGTTGTCACTTGCAAAAGTCATCAAAACCCATTCTAAACCCTTGGAAACTTTACCATATTACCCCCAAAAGGTTCCTAGATATATGAGGGTGTTTCTAACATGTTCTAGAAGGATTTTATGGGTCATTTGACCACTCTAATGTCTATATAAGCATCGACTCCGAATTTGAAAGATAAGAACCCTAATGTGCTTATTTTTCTATCTTGCAGGAGAAGAAGCCAAAGGAGGAGAAAAGGAGAACTTGGGAAGGGGTTTTGATCTACTTCAAGGCATTTCTAGAGATCGTGGAAGAACAGAAAGAAGAGCGGAGTGATGAAAGGAGCAAGATGATGGCGACTTCGTGATCATCCGTCAATGAACCAAGGAGAATCATATCTTCTAGAGAAGGGGGAGCTTTATACTTGAGAGATCTTTTTATTTCAGTATTTAGATTATATCTTGGGCTTATTGTATTCATCCGTGAACATTTCATTAAATTTTGAACGAATATCTTGTGTGGGTGTTCGGAGAGTGGATTCTCCGAGTGTTTGTGTTGACGCTTGTGCATCGTTTTGTGCGGTGGATATCCGCGTGTGATTTGGGGATTGTTCCCTATGTGTGGTTGGGAGTGTACTCCCATGTGTTTGTGCAGGCGTCGCCCTGCGTGTGTGTGTTGGAGCTCGGCTCTATGTGTGTGTGGGGATTTATCCTTGTGCTGATTTTCCAGCAGTGAAGCCTCACTCAGTTGAGTGAGGGGTGGACATAGGGAGCCCGTCGTGGTCCCAAACCACCTTAAAATTCTTGTGTCACTGTGATTGCTTGTGTGATTGCTCCATATCTTCTACCCTCTTTCACAGGATGGCTTGATTACAGTGCTTCACATCGATCTTAGTTTCACCCACACACACCGTTAAGTTCAGTCTGTCTATCTACCATTTGAGTGAATATCTCTACATAAACTTAGAACCATCTCATGTTATTTTGAATATACATCATCAAATCTTAAGTGTTTGCATAGTTTCCATTGTGGGGAGTTTGTGTTTTAAATAGGACATAAATTTTTATAGAGGGATCTATTCACCCCCCCTCTAGATCCGTCTTCCTGCACTATGGGACCCAACACTAAGCATTTTAATTTTCTTTTCTTGTTGATTTTTAGCTTCAGCCTTTTAAATTTAAAAATTATTTAATACTTCATCTTTAGTTTTGATTATGTAGAGATAGTAATCTTTAGATAGATCATCAATGCATGCTATAAAGTATTTGTTGCCACCTCTAGAAATCCGTCTAGCATCACACATATCGTTGTATATAAGTTCTAGGACATCATAATCTCTATTGACCATTTTGAATGGTTGTTTAGGTAATTTGGCTTCCACACAAATCTCACATCTTTCATAATGTTAGTGTTGTGCCCCTGGCCACTGTGGCTTGTGGTTTTGATGATTGGCTTTAGGGGTTTGTGATGATTGGTTTTAATGGGAGTTAATCACTGTGAGTCACCATGTTTTTATTTAGTCATTCTTATATTCAGTCTGTCATTCATATGTTCATTCAGTCTTTCATATGTTCAGTCAGTTTATCTGCTTACACTGTGATTCATTGCATTTGAAGTTCAGACTGATTATCTGCTGCATAAAGCATTGATATGCATTAATAGAATCTGCACATTTGCATCAGGCAGCAGTGTGTACAACGCCCTGTGTAGGCACGAGAAGTCCATACACTGGTTGCACATTGCACAACTGCAGGCACTTCTAAGTCTACACATCGTGTAGCTTGCTGGCATAGTCTGTACACTCATCTGTTTGCATGTGTCACCAAGTCCACACATTGCATCATGTGTTTCTTCATGAAGTCTATACATTGGCATGCTGCATCTCTTGAAGTATGTACATCCTCTTCAAGCATTTCAAAGTCTAAACAGTGGACTGTACAGCCTATTCGTGTTGGTGAAGTCTATACATCGGTTCTTCACCGTCTCATGCATTGTCTCTGCCAACGTCTCATTTAGAGTCTTCACACCTGAAGTCTGTACATCCGGCGTTTCAGCTTGCAATCAAGTCTGTACATCGGACTGCTTCTTTTGAAGTCAATACATTGAACCTTCAAGTCTGAACACTGGTTTTAATTAGAAGTCTATACAGACCTCATCGTCTTAGAGAGCGTCTCAGGCTTCAAGTCCATACAGCCGATCGTCTCATTCAGAACTTTGCAAGTCTGTTCAGCCTACTGTCTCATGGAGCATCTTATGTTAAAGTCTGCACATCGCATGCATCAGAATTAAGTATGTTCATTGCATCGTCTCTATCAGTGTCTCACCGGTCAAGTCTGTATAGACTTTAGTGTATCATGAAAGTCTATACAACGCTTCAGCATTTAGAAGTCTGTGCACTGGCCTTTGCATTAAGCCTCAAAGTCTGTACAGCCGTGTGCATTGGATTTCAAGTCTATTCACTCCATGATCTTCCAAGTATGTACATCGGTTTGATATCAACAAGTCTGTACATTGGCTTCAACTTTTCAAGTCTATACAGCCACATTCAATAGGTAAAGTCTATACATTCTTCAGCTGGAACTATGCAAGTCTGTACATCGTTGTTTGCCAAAGTCTAGACATTGGCATCTATTCCTAAGTTGCACCTCCAAGTCTGCACATTGGGTTCTTTACCTACGTTCATCTTTGATGTCTGAACATTGGAAGTTTTACTTACGTTGCACTTCGAAGTCTATACACTCAACTCCTTCACACTTCAACAAAGTCTGTACAGCGTGAAGTCTAAACATTATTTTCAGGGCTTATCTTCGTGTCGTTTTGTTCCATTGCGTGCAGAACATTGCAGCACCTCGTGTTGCTTTCTGTGCCACCTTGTGTCGTTTCTTCAGTATTTAGTTGCTCATCTCGAGTCATCCTTTTATTTTTACTCTTGTGTTCTCGTGTCATTTACTGTAGTTACTCGAGTCGTTTTCCTGCTTTCTTTGTTTTATCACGTGTCGTTTCACCTCATGCCGTTCTCTTTGCTGTTTGTTATGTCGTGTTGTTTTTGTATTCGTGTCTTCGTGTTGCTTCTGTATTAGTGTCTCATCAAGTGCATACACTGGCCTTGAGCTGAAGTCTATGGCTGAGCAAGTCCATACATTGGCTGCTGTTCTTCAGAGTCTATACATCGCAGTGTGTTGAAGGTTGCCTAAGTCTGTACAGCCGTTGGCTTCTTACGTGAAGTCCATACATTGAGTAAAGTATATACAGCCATTGCTAGTGTTGCCTTGCATGACCAAGTCTGTACAGAGTTTGCATTGCATCTCATGAAGTCTACACATTGTTCATCACCTGTCTTGTTCACTGCGTCGACGCTGACACTGGATGCGTTGACGCCTTGGGCTGATATCCAAAGGTGTCTTGATCAACATCAAGTCTATACAGCATGAAGCCTGTACTTTGGCTTTTGTCTCGAACAGAAGGCCTTAGTCTACACACTCTTCTGTCATGATAAGCACTCTTCAGCAAGTATATACACTGAGCACGCATGAAGACTTCTAAGTGTATACACTCCTTCACTCTGTACACACTTGCTATATTGATTTCTGAAGTCTATACAATGCTTTGCATTCACAGAGTCTGTACAGGGTGTTCAGACCTAAACTGATAACTTATCCGATGCTATGTCTGACATGGATTCTTACCGAGATTGATGACCTGGCTCGTGATCCCAAGAGAACGAGGTATGCAGATGCTGACACGTGGATGAAGCTGCCTCGGATCTGGCGAATTCCTTGGGCGGGAAAACGTGGAAGCCACGCGCCCAGGAGCTGCTGCTGCTACTGCTATATATACGAGCCTTCTTCCACTAAAGAAGGTTGATCAATAGAAAAAGAGCAAAGTCTATACATCAAGTCTGAGAGCAGCAGAGAGTAGTCGATCCAGTGAGAATAGAGCAGAAGAAGAAAAAGAAGAGTGGCAGAGTGAGAGAAGAAGCAGAAGTAAAAAGAGAAAGAGAGAGAGCTCGCGAGTGAGAGAAGGAAGCAGAGAAGAAAAAGGAAGAGAAAGAAGAAGCTTCATCTGAAGACTAGTTCCTACTGGACCGTGGATCAGATCCAGGCCAGTCAGCTCCGTTGAGAGCCACATCTGTGTTTTCATCTTTTACAGCTTTCTGATTGCTGTGTTATTTTCGTTTATTATTTTCCTTTGTTTTTCTGATTATCTTTGTACTTCCGATCCTCTGGACTGGGGATCGGGTTCCTCCTGTGGATTCAGAAGAAGGGAGACTTGTCTCCGGTTCTGGGCTTGTGGGTTGCAAGTCCAGGGGTCCCTCCTGGTCTGGAGGAAGAGAGGTCTTCGACCTCTAGTTTCCAAGTGGCTGGGAGTCACTTGGGGTGTCCCTCCGGTTGGGAGGAAGAGGGGAGGTTGTTCCCCTGGTCAAACTGTGTGGTAGCACCTTGTTTGCAGACTGAGTCTGCAGGTTCTAGCTTGTGCTAGTGGAAGCCTCACTCCGGTTGGGAGTGAGGGGTGGATGTAGGTCTGTGGACTGAACCACCTAAAAATCTATTGTGCAGTGGTTTGATTGTTTACTTTGCTTCCGCTAGATGCTTGAATAGGCACGCTCCAAGTGTTTGTATTTGAGTTGAATCGAATTGGTTCTATTTTTGTGTCTATCTTTAGCATCCTAGTTTTTATTTGGCCATTATACATAGAAGGATACATTCACCCCCCCTCTGTATCCGGGCCTAGCACCCTAACAGTTGGTATCAGAGCGGTGTCTGCATACAAGGTCCAGCGACCTGCAGATTTCGATCTTGCAGTCTTAGGTGCTAATTTGTTTTTAGTGCATCAATATTCCTGTTGCATTAATCTGTTGTGTTCACATGGCTCATCCACCGATTTTCAATGGTACGCACTTTAATGCATGGTTCACTAGTCTGAAGAATTATGTCAAATCGGTGAATCCAGACCTGTGGAAAGTAATTTCACATGGTCCTCATGAATTACCAAAGAAAAAGTCCAAATGGACTGACAGTCACGAATCAATGTATGAGGAGAATCAGACAGCCATAAATCTGATGAAAGCAGCCACTGACAAAGCCTTTCACTCATGTTTCCTTGATTGCAGATCTGCAAGGGATATGTTGGAAATGATGAAGAGAGCCGGGAAAGGAAATCAAACAAGCTGCATGATGGCTGACAGAAGCAATCAAAGCAACAGCCAAAATGAAGATGATGATGATGAGGTAAATCTCTTCAAGAATTTTTCTCTTGATGATTGGGAGAATGCATATGCTGAATTGTTAGAGTCACATGAGAGCTTAAGAAAATAGTATAAAAAGTTGAAGAAGGGTACTCGGGTAGATAGTTCTAGCTCTCCATGTGAAAATTGTTCAAGTACGAAGCAATTTCATGATGCATGTCTGTCTGATAATCATATGTATAAAAATCAGAATGCAAAACTGAAGAAGGAACTCGAATGTGTTTACTCTGAACTAAACAAGCTAAAATCTGAAGATGAATCTCTCAGAAAACTCTCCAAAGAAGATGAAGAAGAATCAGAGAAACTTAAGCAGGAGAAAAACTTACTTGCTGAAAAACTTGAAGCCATCAAATCTGTGAATGTGGAATTACAGAAAAATATTGAAAAGAAGGAAAAAGATTTGAAGGAATTCAAGGCTGGAAGAAAACTTGAAACTAACTCAGAAGATCAGACTTTGATAAATGAGTTAATTCAGAATGACAAGCTTAAGGAAGAAAATGAGAAGTTAAAATTGCTGAACTCTTCAATATCTGAAAGACTTCTTACTTTGGAGAAAGGGAAAGTCATCTGTACAAACGAGACTGAAGAGGTAGATGAGCTGAGAAAGGAAATTGAAGAATACAAAACAGCTAACAAGGTTTTGAATGTAGCTGTCAATTGTAGTGAACAAGAGATCGCTAGTTATGAAATACACATAGCATCTCTTGAAAATGAAATTCAGGATTTGAAAGTTTCCTTGTCTAAATTTGTTGATGGACAGAAAAACCTAGACAAGCTACTAGGTATAAAAATCAACCCTAGGAAGGAAGGGCTGGGCTATAATAAGATAAACAAAAAGGAACTTCAGAACAAGATTATGACATCTTTTGTAAGTGGTTCAGATGTAGCCACCACCTCCAAAGATAAACAGCCCATTGCTCAGAAAATGTTGGGAGCAAAGGATAATTTTAAGAAAGAGGGGCTGGGCTACAGTCCAGTCATGAGGAAGGTCGATGGATCCAACTTGAAAACTATTTTTGTTAAATCTTCTGAACAGGAAAAGCCTTCTACTACATCTCCAATTCAGTACAAGGCTAAGAAAACAGGAAAAGAGGATAAAAATCAGAAAAGGACTGTAAATCAGAAAATAAATGAAAAAGGTTCATCAGTGCATGTTGATCACAGTCCTCACACACACTCACATGCATCTAAAAGAAAAATGTCATGCCACTACTGTCATAGATTTGGACATCTGATGCATGAGTGTAAGTTGATGGAGAAGGATGATAAGAATACTAGGAAATATCATGATAAAAATCTTTCATCTCAGAAAAGAAAAGTTGCATGTTTTCATTGTGGTAAACTAGCACACAAAATTTCACAATGCTGGTTTGTTAGTGATAAGAATAAATTTCATGCAAACGATCATGCTCTTAACAAGAACAAGTCTGTTCCAATAAACCAGCATATGACATGCTTTAATTGTGGAAAATTGGGTCATAAGAGATTTGAATGCTGGCTGAATGCTGGTAAGAAAAGTTCTAATTCATGCTTTCACTGTGGCAAGATGGGCCACATTGCAGCCCACTGTTGGCATGCTCAGGGTAGACAATTCAATTCTAAAACTGTTAAACTCCTTGCAAATGGAAATATTTTTGAAAGGAATATTTTTAGAGGCAAGCACAATGAGTGCTTCAAATGTGGGAAGTATGGCCATACAGTCAAGGACTGTTGGCATATTCAGGGTAGAAATGTGAATCTCAAACATGCTAAATTCCCTGTAAGACAACTTGCATAACTTTCATGTTATAACTGTGGGAAGCCAGGTCACAGGGCTGCAACCTGTTGGCTGGCAGGATATCAAAACCAAACTGGTTTTGGCAAACAGAATTTTTATTCTGTTAACAAGAAATCTCATGCTTATGCACATAGAATTCATGCTAACAAGAATGTGCATAAATCAGATCTGAAAACTGCTCCTAGAAATGTGCTGAGAAAACCTGCTAGGAGTAATACTGTTTTGTCAGGACCCAAGACTTCTTGGGTACCTGTTTGTGCAAAATAACATTGCTATGCAGGTGTGCCTTGGGACTGAACAAAAGGGGTAATGATCCAAGGCACTCAAGAAGAAAACCCCATACTGAACTTTTCAGGTAAACTTCCTGCTCTTCTTGTTTTTAGTTTTAATGCATAGCAAGTTAAATCTGTTTTTGCATAATCATTCTTCATCTGCATTGTCTGAAATGATGCCTCTGAACTCTACTCATCTGAAGTGCATATATGTGATTTGCATGTATAGTACATTCATTGAAAACCTGAATTGCATATAGGACTGTTGGTTTCACCTTGATATTCATGACCTCTATGGTATATCAAATGGTAAGCTACCAAAAGGCAGGGAAATCTGTCCGGAGGTCCTTACTATGTGAGAGCTGGTCTTTTAGACCAAGTGCTCCGCCTAGTACCATGGGTCATTTTGCTTGATAGGGCAGTCTGAATGTGCATGAATCATTTGGTATCATATGTTCAGTTTTCAGTGCAAACATTGCATGTTTTTAGGGGGAGTTAGTTGCATATCCTTGCATAGCATTCAATGTTGAGTCTTTGCATGTCCCTGCATACATATAGTGCATTGCATTTCCTCATATTGAAAAGGCCAAAAAGAGAGTTTGAATGCATATTGTGAGGGGGAGTCAATGCATTGCATATAGGTTGTCAAATGCATACATGTGTCAGAACTCATTGCATATTCTCTCTTATTGATTTTGTTGACAAACCTTAATCATATTCTGAAAACTTTGAGCTTTCACAATCTCTCTTAACAATTGGTATTCCTCCTATCAATTAGTATGATTTGGGTTCAGAATTCAATCAGTCCTTCATGAAGATTTCAATGGGCTATCTCGATCATAAATCTGAAAATTTTGAACTAGAAATCTTCTATTATACAGTTTTATGAATGTCTGAAATAACTCATGTGGTTTAAGTTTAATGTTCATGGAGTTTAACTTTAAAATCTCTTAAAAATATCTGAAGCATGTTTAATAAACCTTAACCATTTGTTTCATGCTGTGTCTTGTGAAAAATTTCTGAAATCTGCACTTTTGAATACATGACTTTAATTGGTTAAGTACATGAAACTATTATTGATTTGAAGCAAATGAATGTCTCTGAAATGTCTAAAGGGTTATATCTGTCAGAGCAATGACATTGGTCACTGAGAAACACAAGTCCAAAGGACTGTGTCATGAGGTGCCTTAGTTAACTCTACATAAAATTCATTGAAAATCAGGCAGAGCAATGGCATGCACACTGAGAAATATAACTCACTCATTAAAAATGATTTGTAGTGTGTCATGATGTGTAAATGCTAACTCTGTTCACATAAAGCATGACAGTTAGTCACACTAAGGGCTTAGGGATATTGGCCTCTAATCAAGGTATATCCTCTAGTTGCATTGTGTGCACTGAACTAGAGTGCTCGTAAAATTTGTAGCAAGAAAATTCTTGAACAAATTGAAATATCTGAATATTGATGCTAAAATCAAATTCCTACAACCCTAGACAAAATCATATGACTTCATAATTGCTTGATTTCAATACTAGTGCATGTAATTCTGAAAGAAGTCAATAGATTTGATTGTGTAAGACAAAGGGAGATTAATCAAGATAAATATGAAGGCTTGGTTAATTTCTTATTAAACCATGGTTTTAGATATCAATATAGAATTTTACTGATAAACTCTGCATACATTATGGTTAAACCATGCTGAACAATAACGCTCATTCATAAGCCCTTATAATGGAAGACTTTGAAAAACTTATGTTTTGGATTTATGAGATTGCTATCTCATTGAAAATCTGACTGAACTTCTTGTGATTGGAGTTTCTTTGAAAATATGCTACTAAATATCTTTGATTCATTGACTTGAACCTCTCCTTGTTATCCATCTCATAAGATTCCACTTATTGAGGGGGAGCTTCCATGTCATATGCATCATGCTGCATAGAAACTCTTCAAGGGGGAGCATTATGTTCTTGCATTCATATTTCTAGGGGGAGCTCTTGCATTTTGGTATCTCTTTCTGCTGGTATCAAAGGGGGAGATTATATCAAAGGGGGAGATTTTTGCCAAAGGGGGAGAATTTTTATTCAATCATTGCATGCTAGTTTTCTTTCACTTCTCAAACTATTTTTTTTTGATGAAGTCAAAGGGGGAGAATAGTTTGAGTCATCAGAATGACTTTCATAAGAATGTATTACATCATAAGCATGACTCACTGTGTATTGTTGCCATCATCAAAAAGGGGGAGATTGTTGTGCCCCTGGCCCCTGTGGCTTGTGGTTTTGATGATTGGCTTTAGGGGTTTGTGATGATTGGTTTTAATGGGAGTTAATCACTGTGAGTCACCATATTTTTATTCAGTCATTCTTATATTCAGTCTGTCATTCATATGTTCATTCAGTCTTTCATATGTTCAGTCAGTTTATCTGCTTACACTGTGATTCATTGCATTTGAAGTTCAGACTGATTATCTGCTGCATAAAGCATTGATATGCATTAATAGAATCTGCACATTTGCATCAAGCAGCAGTGTGTACAACGCCCTGTGTAGGCACGACAAGTCCATACACTGGTTGCACATTGCACAGCTGCAGGCACTTCTAAGTCTACACATCGTGTAGCTTGCTGGCATAGTCTGTACACTCATCTGTTTGCATGTGTCACCAAGTCCACACATTGCATCATGTGTTTCTTCATGAAGTCTATACATTGGCATGCTGCATCTCTTGAAGTATGTACATCCTCTTCAAGCATTTCAAAGTCTATACAGTGGACTGTACAGCCTGTTCGTGTTGGTGAAGTCTATACATCGGTTCTTCACCGTCTCATGCATTGTCTCTGCCAACGTCTTATTTAGAGTCTTCACACCTGAAGTCTGTACATCCGGCGTTTCAGCTTGCAATCAAGTCTGTACATCAGACTGCTTCTTTTGAAGTCAATACATTGAACCTTCAAGTCTGAACACTAGTTTTAATGAGAAGTCTATACAGACCTCATCGTCTTAGAGAGCATCTCAGGCTTCAAGTCCATACAGCCGATCGTCTCATTCAGAACTTTGCAAGTCTGTTCAGCCTACCGTCTCATGCAGCGTCTTATGTCAAAGTCTGCACATCGCATGCATCAGAATTAAGTCTGTTCATTGCATCATCTCTATCAGTGTCTCACTGGTCAAGTCTGTATAGACTTTAGCGTCTCATGAAAGTCTATACAACGCTTCAGCATTGAGAAGTCTGTACACTGGCCTTTGCATTAAGCCTCAAAGTCTGTACAGCCGTGTGCATTGGATTTCAAGTCTATTCACTCCATGATCTTCCAAGTATGTACATCGGTTTGATATCAACAAGTCTGTACATTGGCTTTAACTTTCCAAGTCTGTACAGTCACATTCAATAGGTAAAGTCTATACATTCTTCAGCTGGAACTGTGCAAGTCTGTACATCGTTGTTTGCCAAAGTCTAGACATTGGCATCTATTCCTAAGTTGCACCTCCAAGTCTGCACATTGGGTTCTTTACCTACGTTCATCTTTGATGTCTGAACATTGGAAGTTTTACCTACGTTGCACTTCGAAGTCTATACACTCAACTCCTTCACACTTCAACAAAGTCTGTACAGCGTGAAGTCTAAACATTATTTTCAGGGCTTATCTTCGTGTCGTTTTGTTCCATTGCGTGCAGAACATTGCAGCACCTCGTGTTGCTTTCTGTGCCACCTCGTGTCGTTTCTTCAGTATTTAGTTGCTCATCTCGAGTCATCCTTTTATTTTTTCTCTTGTGTTCTCGTGTCATTTACTGTAGTTACTCGAGTCGTTTTCCTGCTTTCTTTGTTTTATCACGTGTCGTTTCACCTCATGCCGTTCTCTTTGTTGTTTGTTATGTCGTGTTTTTTTTGTATTCGTGTCTTCGTGTTGCTTCTGTATTAGTGTCTCATCAAGTGCATACACTGGCCTTGAGCTGAAGTCTATGGCTGAGCAAGTCCATACATTGGCTGCTGTTCTTCAGAGTCTATACATCGCAGTGTGTTGAAGGTTGCCTAAGTCTGTACAGCCGTTGGCTTCTTACGTGAAGTCCATACATTGAGTAAAGTATATACAGCCATTGCTAGTGTCGCCTTGCATGACCAAGTCTGTACAAAGTTTGCATTGCATCTCATGAAGTCTACACATTGTTCATCACCTGTCTTGTTCACTGTGTCGACGCTGACACTGGATGCGTTGACGCCTTGGGCTGATATCCAAAGGTGTCTTGATCAACATCAAGTCTGTACAGCATGAAGCCTGTACTTTGGCTTTTGTCTCGAACAGAAGGCCTTAGTCTACACACTCTTCTGTCATGATAAGCACTCTTCAGCAAGTATATACACTGAGCACGCATGAAGACTTCTAAGTGTATACACTCCTTCACTCTGTACACACTTGCTATATTGATTTCTGAAGTCTATACAATGCTTTGCATTCACAGAGTCTGTACAGGGTGTTCAGACCTAAACTGATAACTTATCCGATGCTATGTCTGACATGGATTCTTACCGAGATTGATGACCTGGCTCGTGATCCCAGGAGAACGAGGTATGCAGATGCTGACACGTGGATGAAGCTGCCTCGGATCTGGTGAATTCCTTGGGCGGGAAAACGTGGAAGCCACGCGCCCAGGAGCTGCTGCTGCTACTGCTATATATACGAGCCTTCTTCCACTAAAGAAGGTTGATCGATAGAAAAAGAGCAAAGTCTATACATCAAGTCTGAGAGCAGCAGAGAGTAGTCGATCCAGTGAGAATAGAGCAGAAGAAGAAAAAGAAGAGTGGCAGAGTGAGAGAAGAAGCAGAAGTAAAAAGAGAAAGAGAGAGAGCTCGCGAGTGAGAGAAGGAAGCAGAGAAGAAAAAGGAAGAGAAAGAAGAAGCTTCATCTGAAGACTAGTTCCTACTGGACCGTGGATCAGATCCAGGCCAGTCAGCTCCGTTGAGAGCCACATCTGTGTTTTCATCTTTTACAGCTTTCTGATTGCTGTGTTATTTTCGTTTATTGTTTTCCTTTATTTTTCTGATTATCTTTGTACTTCCGATCCTCTGGACTGGGGATCGGGTTCCTCCTGTGGATTCAGGAGAAGGGAGACTTGTCTCCGGTTCTGGGCTTGTGGGTTGCAAGTCCAGGGGTCCCTCCTGATCTGGAGGAAGAGAGGTCTTCGACCTCTAGTTTCCAAGTGGCTGGGAGTCACTTGGGGCGTCCCTCCGGTTGGGAGGAAGAGGGGAGGTTGTTTCTCTGGTCAAGCTGTGTGGCAGCACCTTGTTTGCAGACTGAGTCTGCAGGTTCTAGCTTGTGCTAGTGGAAGCCTCACTCCGGTTGGGAGTGAGGGGTGGATGTAGGTCTGTGGACCGAACCACCTAAAAATCTATTGTGCAGTGGTTTGATTGTTTGCTTTGCTTCCGCTAGATGCTTGAATAGGCACGCTCCAAGTGTTTGTATTTGAGTTGAATCGAATTGGTTCTATTCTGTGTCTATCTCTAGCATCCTAGTTTTTATTTGGCCATTATACATAGAAGGATACATTCACCCCCCCTCTGTATCCGGGCCTAGCACCCTAACAGTTAGATGTCCATCTGAGGGATCAAATTTAACCTTATGAGTCTTTTAATTGAGTTATAATTAACATGCCCCAATCTTGAATGTCATGTATTGGAAGATTTAACATTTAAAACAAGTGATTGTTCAAAAGATGGTGAACATATATTCAACTTTAAAAGAGCATCACACATAAATCCTTTTCCAATAAAGGACAACCTTTTGGTTATTACAGTCTTATTTGATTCAAAGACTAACTTAAAATCTTGTTCCACAAAGAGAGACTCACTGATGAGGTTCCGCCTAATGTCGAGAACATAGTGAATGCCGTGAAGGGTCAACATTTTGTCTGAAGTCAACTTCAGATCTATTTTTCCAATCCCTAGTACTTCCGTCTCTGCATTGTTCCCCATCATCACAGCTCATACACCTAACTCCTAATATGTGAAAAACGAGGAGTGATCAACACATAGATGAATGTTAGCTCCAATGTCAATCCATTTATCAATAGGCAAATTGGTATAGTTCACTTCAGAGTTGTAGATCATGAAAATCCACAAGATTTTTAGAAAATAATAATAATAATAATAAGGGGGAGAGGGGGAGCATGTAGATGCTAATTAGAGTTGTGATCACCAGAGACACGATGGCCTCGAAGGATATAAATAATAAAGAAAATGAGGTGATCGTGATATAAATACCTTGAAAAGCGGAGGAGATTGTGAGTGCTATCTTCTCTTCCAATCAGCCAGCCAATGAAGAGAGCTTTCTTGGATTACCCTTGCAACAATAACAAACAAACAACAAAAGGATATAGATTAGAAATTGAAGGTGTATAGCATCAAATTCTTAATAGAAATAACAATAAAAACATGAGCAAGAACACACCTTGTTGGTGTTCAGCCTTAAAACCCCTATGCAAAGGATAGATAACAATATCATGACTTGAAGGACGGTGAAAGTGCTGCACAATGGAGATCTTAATATGATTAAGATAAGAATAAAGAAAAGAGGAATATGATGTGTCACGTCCCGAGATATATACAGCGGAAACAATCAGGAACATGAATAGTTGGCAAGTAAGCCTCGAGCTAGCAAGATAATTAGAGCGCTACATGTACAACATCATAAACATTGTACGCAAATGCTATATGACAAAAGCTTCAACTTTATTGAAATAATGATCCAAGTTACACGGGACAATTGACTCATTCGACAACATAACTCACTAGACTCAAGAAAATAGAAAATACATCGACATGACTCTAATGTTACATAAAAGACTCAAGACATTCTAAGGCTTCACTCGAATCTTCATTCGCTCTCGGAATCATCACTTGAAAAGTCTGACTCCGACCCACTAGAATTTTCTGAAAAGTCAAAGAAAGTAGGGTATGAGCGCACTCGCCCAGTAGGTATCTTCATTTCAACATGATGGCAAGTTTATATGATTAATATTTTAGCTCTAGAAGGTAAGATAAAGAGAGTGCGATAAAACATGCAAATAAAATCATAGTAATAACGAGTAACAAGATATAGGAATGTAAAGAACGATATAATTTGTAAGAATATATGATCATGATGTAGCAAGAATATAAGTTTGGCTTTTCAATCAAGAATGTATTATCATGTAATGAGAATGTACTTTTCATAATCTTGAAAAGGCTATGCACTAGAAAGTCATGTAACAAGCATGTAACAAGAATGTACTTTCAAGCACGTATAATTTCATTAGATTGGCTCGTGGATTTCACCTGTTTATAAAAAAAATACTCCCAGCGTAATGCGACGTCAGTAATCATTATACCCCATGGTTAATAGTATATTTCTGGCCATCTGTCGAGGGGGCTAGACTAGAGCCCTTGGACACCGTCCATACTCGCCCTTGCATCTTCAAGTTATAAATCAAGCTACTTCCACAAGAAATAACAATAAAGTCGGCCAATAATGTCAAAGTCAATAATACAAGTGAGATGATAGTAAGCAAGGCATGAACGTACCAAATATTTGGAAAGGAGGTCAATGAAAGAATTAAAAGGACATTGTGCTACGGAAGAATTTTGACAGCATAACGGCATATTCTTACTTTCATAATTCATTAATGACTTATTAGACATAGTTTCTGGTTTCAGATAATCAGAGGACCGTCTGGGAATATAAACAGAGCATAATCAACCCCCTTGGGTCAAACCCACGGGTTGAGTAACCTTTGACAGAACATGCTGGTCACCAGACCGCTATATGGAGGTAGTGGTCGAGCACAAGCCGCGACCAGAGTACATCGACTCAGGACAGGAGTTGGGTCGACTCAACACTGGGCTGAACAAGAACACGATCATATATCGAGCCACGATCACAAGAACGCGGTTGGCTGCGAACCGCGATCAGGAAAGATCACAGTAACGTAGAAAACATGCAGTGCTCTTCATGACTTTCAGTTTTGAGGGTACAACCAGCTCGATGTCCTAGTGGGAATCCCAGCCCCGCGGAGACTTACGGAGGCCTTTAAACATGAATTCCTTGTCCGACAAAAGGAATATCTAGTGGAGAGTCATTCAATGTCCAAGAAAGTTTTCCCTATCATGTGTAAGTGACTAATAGCTTACGTACCGGAGTACAGGCTATGAGCAAGTAACATAAACTAGAAGTAAGATGAGATGCAAGGGATCATGTGAAAACATAGATCGCCATATGAACAAAAGAATGCAAATCCTTTAGAACAACACTATAAGGTTTTCATGAGAAAATAACATAAGATGAAAATAAGCTTTTAAACATGATATGGCATAACACATGGACCGGTTGAAACCTGATACTGCAGGAAACTTAAACAACAAGAGATTTGGTATAGATACTACTATACATAATAGCAAAATGTGAAGCTTGATCTGATCCTTGTGTGGGGTAAACAAAAGTCAGATCGCGGTTCTCCCATGACTGCCACTTGGAGATCACGGTTAGTCGAGCAACTGCTACTTGGAAGTCACGGTCTCTGCAAGACCGCCTTCTATCTGTATCAAACAGAGACAAATCCCGGCTTGCAGAGCCTATATCTAAGGCAAATAATGACTACAACTATGTAAAACTGAAAGAATGAGCATGATAGCATGTAACTACCGCATGAGAATGCATGAATTTGACCAAAGTTCTTATCTCTTTCATTAGAGTTTCATGGACTATATGAACTAAAGACCTAGTTGCGCATTCAAAGTAAAACGTGAAATACATCGTGCATAATGCATGAAATTAAGAGATAGGAGAGGGCTTTTGTTCCTAACATTAAGTTTAAGCCATTCATGAGACAACCTACCTCTAGGGTTAACTCTAAACTTTGAATTTCTCGCCGGAAGGACGCTCCCGTTCCTACGCGTCCTACGTAGAAACATCAACTTCCGATTGTCCTAACTCTTTGACCGCTTGATCTCCTAACATGAAATTTGAGAGGGAGTTAGAAGACACCAAGGGAAATAAAAAGTTCAAAGGAAATAACTTGAACCGACGACGTCTTATCTCTACTATGCACGATCCAAAATTAGGGTTCGCGTAGGTTGAAACTGGGTCCTATTTATAGAGACTGACCTAGGGCTGAGGGTTTTGATCGAATTTGGAGCCTTATTAGAGATAGAGTCGATACCTAAGAGTCCTAGATGGTTTTCCGTCGAGATAGCATCGATCCAAGGATAAAATTCCAAGATCTCCATTTTTTCCTACGCCCCGTTTACGGAACCTAGTCGCGATTGAGGAGGGACCGCGACCATCAAATCACAGTGTCACGATACACCGCGACCTGCCAATGAATTTTGAAATTTTAGTTTTATCCTACTTCCACTTTTAATTTCCCTATTTATCCATCTTAATTATGGAAATATTCCCTATTACGTCTCTAGGGTTTGGGCTTGGGACAAAAGGCTTAGGTTTGGGTCTTAAGGTCCATTTTAAGTGGACTTATTTATCTGATTAATAGCTGGGCTTTTAAATCAATGGCTTTGAATGGTTAAGTCCACTTAAGCATATTAAAATGCCCAAATAAATCTATTTAATTTCTGAAAACTCTAGGAAAATTTCCAGGGGTGCTACATGATGCATGCAATGCCAAAGTAAATCTAATGAAATAAAAGAGAAAAGGGAAATAGGAAGGCTTATTGATTTTTCTCCAAGAAGAGGGGCTTCAAGATCTTCAATATTCTTCAAAGGGATGGAGCTCCAATGAATGTAGCTTTGAGCTTAGAGGAGGCTCCTCCTTCCTTCTTAGCTCTTTCTTCCAGCATAGTTTCCCCAAGAGATCAAAATTCAAGCCTTTTACACACATGGGAGAGGGGTCCTATTTATAGAGTTGGAAATTCGGAGTTTAATTCCCTCAAAAATATAAAATGGGGTTCTAATGAGATCTGGAGAGGAAAATCCTTCCTCCAAGTGTCCTCACTGTCTTAGAAGGCCATAGGAATCATTTCCCACATCGAAAGGGTGATCAAAATAGGGAAAGGAAAGGTTAGCCTCTCGAACGAATTTCTGGAAGAATTCGCGTCCACTATAGTGGTCACAAATTAATACGTGTCAACTTTAAAAGGTGCCAATTGGAATTCAAATTATGGAAAGTTTAAAAGTTACCAAAATTGAAAAAGAATTGGCATCTTCCATCTAGACGCAAATTCAAAATTTGCGCCCTTCTGGAAAGGCGTGGATTCAAAAGATTACAAATTTTGGTAGGAATTGGATGATCAAAATATAGAAATGAAATTCGCGTCACTATGCATGACGTTATTTAAAGAGTATGCGTATGTTCGGAAAGACATTGATTCAAAATTGGCGACTTGATGCTAGACGCAAATCTGATGAACACAGTCACCTGGACGACTGTGATCCGCTGAACGTTGTCGTCCTAGCAACCGCATTCAAGGGAAGCCTAAGAAACTTCAAATTTTTCATAAATTGGCATCTGGAATGGCTGCCACAAATTTTTTAAAATAGCGTCAGGGGTCTGGACGCAAATTAATATGCGTCCACTCGAAGAGACTTCAATTTAAAAAGGTCCCAAAAAAATAGAGAAAATACTGAAAAAATGTAAAAATAGAGAAAAATAGGGGAAAGATGATAATGAGGAAAATTCAAAAAACCACTCAAATAAGTTGATTTGAGAGTTAATTTGGAGCATTACAAGGCAATACTAGATGTACTCGAAATGATGTCAATTTTGACGTGCCTACAGTTACCATGTCTTGGCATCTGCTTTGCAAGGGAGTGACATGGAGTGGAATGAAATGGAACAGAATAAAATGAAGTGAAATGAAGTGGAATGAATTGTACCAAAGTGGGAGTGAAATAAAAAGTAGATGCCAAGGTGTGATGAGACACGGGATTAACACCACTTGATAAGAATTATTCCAAAGTTCAAGATGAAGCAATCTTGAGAAGATTCAATGAAATCAAAAATTATTTGGATTATAGGAATAAAAGAAATGAAGATGTACACGTGAGCACTGCTGACACCCGTTTAATGATCGATGAGTTGAGTCATCTCCTTATTCATTTTTAATGATGCTCCGGGTTGTTCACCCTTGTTGAGTCTTCTTGGTCAATTTAAGGTCTCTTTCACGGGTCATTTTCTTCTTGGTTGGGTCTGGTTCCTCGTCCTTGTCAACTGGACGTTGCTTGGTGAGCTCTCCATTTCATTTGTCATCTTTTCGTCCCTAACGCATCAATCCTAGCACGTTACGGTATCCTAACGCACCTCCCATGGACCGTTAAGTTATCCCAGAGTCCTGAGCTGACCGTTCTCTTTTCATGCTTATCCTTTACAATGTAACGGACTTCTTTCATCAATCACCTTAGCCTAACGCATTATCTATGATGTGTTACGCCTTCCAGAGTCCTCCTTTAAAAAACTTCGCCCGTTGGTCTTATCTCTTAGAGGACAAGGTTGTGTAACGGACTAGTCCTGGTGCGTTACTTTCTTGTGGCGGTCTATCGTGCAACCGTTACATCCATCAGAGTGTTCTAGTAGAACTGCTCTTTCTCTGCTACTCCGTGGCCAGATTAAGAGTTTGATCTGATGATTTCTCCTTCAAATCTGATCCTTAGAACCTTCTGTTTGTTTCTATGGACTCTTGGGAGTATTATCTTCAGGAGTTTGCCAAGAAACCTCCTACTTTTTAGCTGAATTCTCTCCAACTCTAGCCTAGACTTTGAGGGTCTATAAATAGAACCCTTGACTTCATGGCTTGTAGAGGAGATTTCTGGAGTTCGTGACGAAGTGCTGCCGCATCCTAGAGCTAGAACCGACCAAGGAAGGCTGCATCCCACGTCCGTCGTCATCCTAAGTCCAGGGAGTATTAGCTTTAAGGGGCTAGTTCAGTCAAGTTCAATCTTTAGTTTGTCCTTCCCTCTTCTATCATCCATGGCATCTTCCCTTCCATTCTCCCACGTTCTCTCTCTTACTACATGCATCTAAACCTCCTTCCCATCTTTTAAACATCCCAGAGGGTTAAAAAAAACAACCACCCCCGGTATTCTCCCTTCCCTTTTGCATGTTCTTTAATTCTTTTGATTTATAGCTACTACACTTTGCAAAGGCTAATCTGGGTGTTTTTCTTTGTTGTCTACATTCTTTTGTAGGTTTTCCAAGGTTAAGGCACGAGGCCCAAGCTTCCTGGCTGGCTGGGAAACTTGGAGATCAAAGATTCTTAATTCCTTTTCTGCAGACCTATGACGGATCAAGAAAGGCGCGTTACGGTTCTCTGACGCATCTACACTAGTTCATTACGCTTCACAGAGTTACAGATTACAGTTCCTGGTTTTTCTCTCTCCTACGGGCGGGTGCTTCATCCACCTATTCTAAGGTACGTTCCAAGTCCTTGGCTTGTTATTTACCTTAGTGGTGATCACGTTCCTTCTTAGTTGGGCAATAGCTCTCTCTCTCTTCACATCTTTTCCTTTAGTTGCTTATTCCACCCCTTGCGGTGTGTTTTCTACTCCTCTTGCTCCACGCTCGACGTGTGTTTTTATTTCTTCTTTATTTTAGTTCCCTGATTGAGATTGCTTACCCATGCTTAGATGTCATGATGGTTGCATAGGTATATGTTGCACATGTCTATTGGTAGATTGATTACATTATTCCACATATCTGCATAATTGATCACATCATGTTGCAATAAAGGAATCATCACAATCACAAATAATAATCAACAGAATTTTTAACGATCACGGTGGGACATCTAGTGCCAATCGTGCTTCTTGATCTCTGTTAAACCTGCCATCCATTTGTTCCTTCCTTTGCCCGTGTTTCCCCGGATTTCCTTCTATTTCCTGTTGTTTCTGGTTCCCTGGGTTCTCTGGCGGTCGTCTCCTAGTGCGTCACATTATTGTAATGGTCCATTCCTGGACCGTTAGGCTTTCTGACACGGGCGTATACGATTGTTACTCCAGTTACAGGTACGCATTCCGAGGTGCATTTTATTTCCGTAGTTTTTACTGTATTTTTCTTGCTTGGGTGCTACTTGGTCTCTTCCTTAGTTGCTTCATCTATTCATCTCATTTTGTTGCATAATTGATTGTTAGTTTCTAGCCTAAAATTTGCATGCACTCTGGTGCATGTAGGTTCATGCATGTTTTCATACATTAGATTGCATTCTCCTACCTTAGTGTGTGGACCTCTCATCTACATATTCCTTGG
Source organism: Amorphophallus konjac (assembly GCA_022559845.1). Lineage (NCBI taxonomy): Eukaryota > Viridiplantae > Streptophyta > Magnoliopsida > Alismatales > Araceae > Amorphophallus > Amorphophallus konjac. The sequence continues at coordinate 76,376,928 of CM040128.1, read as the reverse complement.
AGTCGACTAGAAAATCGCATCATGGACCTCCGTAAGTCCCCGCGAGTCGTGGATTCCCACACGGATACCGGGCCGGTTGTACTACTTCCCACCCCGTGTCTAGGATTGCATAAGTGAAGGTGTGATTACCCTTAGAGTCAACCAAGCCATACATCCTTTTCCTATTAGGAACCTATTGTTGAGAACACAATTTTGATCAAATCATTAAGGTTCTCAAGGAGAAAACTATAAAAATCTTGTTGCATCATCTAAATAACTTGGTTGACCTTGAGTGTTGTTATCTCTTTTACACTTACATCTTTGTTGAAATCATTTGAGTTTAGTCACTCATTGTGTTTTGTTTGGTGTTGTTTACATTTTGTTAAGGTCTTGCGTTGCATGTGGAGTTTCTTCCGATCTCTAGATGCATCATCACCTAGGGGCAATTCCTTTTCCACATTATACCTTAATCCGCTCTTTGAGTCCACCATGGCCTCTTTTGATCTCCCCCGTTCCCATGAGGAGTCTCTTCCTCAAGGGCTCCTAGAGGATCCCTCTAGGGTTATCTCATTCCAACCAGGAGAGGGGCACATCCCCCCTTCGTCCTCCATCCCTATGGAAGGCACCCAATCCACTCAATCTCATCCTCCTCCTTCCGCCAATTCTATCCTTCAAATGATGGCCCAATTAGACCTGGCCCAACTCCAGGCGGTTTATCAAGCCATGCAAGGGTCCAACACCCCACCTTCTACGATCATGCAAGGTGAATCCAATCCCTCCATTCCTCAGCCTAGGACTGATGGATCCGCTGCTCAGCCCATTGACCTCACTCCGTTCCAACCCAGGACCCTTAGATTATCTAATCTGGAGATGGGCCAGTCTTCTGGTTCGGCCCAGCAATTCTTGGATAAGGGAAAGACCATTGTCCCTCCTTCTTCTATGTCGGATCATCACATGTCTGGCCCATCAGTGCCGCAGACTCTTGTCGGCCCAAATGATTTCATGCGCCCTCATCAAGGGACAGCCCAAGTCCACGCCAATATAGGTCATCCTTCGGCCCAATATCCTTCCTATGGACTGCCTCCTCCATCTGCTTACCCCTCTGCTCCTTAGATTCCATCTTTCATTGTCCCTACTCCATCCAGGGAGCAGGAATTACTTGATAAATAGGCCGCCATGCAACAACAACTTGACTTCCTCCAAAAGCGGGTTGGCCCACAATCCTTGGCAGACGTTCCGGTCCCGAGCTTTCAAAATATCTGGATCCCTCTGCAATCCGAGCTCCCCAATTACCGCAAGTATGATGGGAATGGTAATCCCTTTATTCATGGGAGGGACTTTCTATATGAATCGGCCCAGTTTCAGTATGATGATCACCTCATGGCATATCTGTTCCGCCGATCATTAGATGGGGTCGCGCTTGAATGGCTCTACTCTCTGCCACTGGAAGATGCCGAAAGTTTCAAGATGGTGAAAGATAAGTTCATCCAGCGGTTTCAAGATAGGGTCGGCCCAGAATACTCTTTCACAGATTTGCTAGCCGAGAAAATGAAGTCCGATGAGGAATTCGCTACTTATGCCGACAGATGGAGGCAGATGGCCGCCAGGGTGCCAGGTCACATTCCAGAGGAAGAGAAGGTCAAGCTACTCATTTCCAATGCTACTCCGACCTTCCGCAATATTCTGGCGATGAATGATATAGCAAACATGCACCAATTATATAGTCGGGCGCGATTTATCCAAACCCAATTTAAGGACTCCCCTATCCATTCACTTTTTGAAAACCAAAAGCCCAATACCATAAGAAACCTCAAGGGCCCATCACCGAGGGAGTCCAAACAAATGAGCAAGTGCAAGCCGTTAACTTTCCCTCTGCCAACCCAAATAACCAAATTCACTTCCCCCAGAACTCCCGCAACACTCAATTCACTCCACAAAACCCTCTGCTGGCCTACTCCACCACACAAAACCCCCCGCAAAACACCTTTGCCGCTCCGCAAAATACCCTTGCCGCTCCGCAACAACCCCCACAGCCTCCGTAATACCATAATGTCCCTCCACCTAACGGCTACAACAACAACAACAAGCGCCCGTCCCCGAAGAGAGCGCAATACCCACCTCTGTCAGAAACCCTCACAGACATCTTCTCAGCTCTTATGTCCATTAGTGCTATACAAATCCCTCTGAACGGCCCGTCTGGTACCCGGCCGTTGATCAGACAAAGTACTGCATGTTCCACAGGCAGCCGAGACACACTATTGAAGGGTGTTTTCAGTTCAGAGACTTGGTCTACGACCTCCATGAAGGGCAGAGAATTGCTTGGGTCGAAATGCATAGGGCCATTACAAAAATTAAAGAAAAGAGAAGGTAGGCGCCGAGGCAGCAAGTGCAGCAACAACAGGCACCGTAGCCGCAGCAGTAGCCGCAATAGCAACAGTAGCCGGTTCAAGACTTGGGGATCCATCAGGACCCAATTCCGAACCATCCTCCCGCTCCGCAGCCTTAGCCATCGGCACCTGGCTCAGGTTAACGTAGTTCAACCCCCGGCTCCTTACGTCGGGTGGTCCTTTGACGATGACGGCTCCACACCACAAGTCATGGCCCTCCACCACAACTACCGCAATCCCTCCACTTCCATCATCCTTACACCCACGCACACAAACCCTCCTCCGCCTACTAAATAACTTGTCTTCCATCCACTCCCGCACCACCACCCATCTCCCGCCCATTACTCACCCCCGCTGCCATCATTACAACCAGCCCTCCGCCCACACTTCCGCTCGCCCTTACACCTCCACCACCGCTTGCACCCGCTATCACCATACCCACAGTTAACCCTCCACCCATTATCCTTCCACCGCAACCCCTTGTCTCCACTCCCACTCCTATCATTTCCCCTACACCCTCGTTCACACCACTTATCTGTCCCAACGGCTTCATCCTACCATCATCAGGTGCCGTGCCGGCACAGAATTGTGCCCTTCGGAGCGGGCATTTGTTTCATCGCAATTATGCCCCTCCTTCTAATCCCCAGTCTTCGTAACCGGCTGCTGATCAGGAAGAAGCCGAGCCACAGTCGGGTACCCAATATGATCTGCTACATCATTTCGATAGGGTGCCCGCCAAAATATCTATGCTGGAACACATTAAAAGATCAACCCTTCATCAAGATGCATTAAGGGATTTTCTTCAAAAAGTGATGGTTAGTGAAGATGTGGCAGCTGACAGTTTACCTACAGCACTGGCGACTATCTCCAAAGGGCCAACAATTACATTCTCTGAAACCGAGCTAGCTCCTCCAGAAGCTCGACAGATGCCGCTTTGCATTTCGATTATCTTGAACAAAGTCAGCATAGATGCGGCATTAGTTGACACAGGGGCATCTGATAAGTGCACAATTTTACATGTTAATTAATATTATATAACGCTTTTATGAGCTTTAATATGCATCACTATGCATTTATCACACTTAATCATAATTTAGAGTAAAATAATTAATTTTTTAAAATTAAGTAATTTTAATAAATAAATTTACTCATTTTACAGGCACTCGGTACGATGAGGAAAACGGCAAGACAAAGTTTGTACAATAATGGCCAAAGTGCATAAAAAAAGAAGAAGAAATAATAATAATAATAATAAAAGAGTACAAATGGATCTTTGGCCCATGGGCTTATTTGAAATAAAATAAAAGAAACAAAAGTGAAAAAAGAAATAAGATGATATATATATAACATGTATAGCATATATATATATGCTTCACACATCAGCATTTATCACTTCACATATATATATATATATATATATATGTGTGTGTGTGTGTGTGTGTGTGTGTGTGTGTGTGTGTGTGTGTGTGTGTGTGTGTGTGTTATATAGATAACATGTATACTCTTCACGTTGGTTGCATGAAGGCAACATGCATCATATACAACGTGGCTTCAACAAGGCTTCACTTCACGTGATTGTCAACCATACATTGGGGTCCACTTGGCCATGGTTCCAAACAAAGCACAGTGCATGCACAGGGCTTCTCAAAGGCAGCGGCTGGCAACTACAAGCGCAACATAGCTTTCAACAGCAAATGCATAAGGCTTCAACAAGTGGGTCATGCTTCAAGCGCAAATGGCAGACAAGGCAAAGGTGGCAAGGGCTCCACTTCACTTCACATGGAAATTCAACACACGTGGGTTGGCACAAAAGCATCTAAGTCGGCTACAGCATTCAATGGGCAGGATTCTTCTTCAAGCCGGCCAAGGTCTCACGGGTCCAAGAAAGCTGTAGTTGTTCTTCAACGTGGACCAGGTGGGCATTTAGAGCATGCAGAATGTCAAGCAAATGGGCTCAGTTAGCAGTGGTTTCATGCGAAGGTGGCTGGACGGTCTTCACGATGGCTTCACGCAGAGTCAGCAAAAGCAGCAGAGGATGCAGCAAAGGAGGAAAAATAGCAGCAAAGGAGGAAAAATAGGAGGAAAAAGAAGAAAAAGGAGGATAAAAATTATAAAAAAAATAGAAATATGTGCACCACATGTTTGTAGATATCTCTAGGTCAAAATAAGCATATAGACTTGTTCACATGAGGAATGGAGGTAATTTTTACCCTATAAAATGGGCTCCTATTGTTGTTGGGGGAGAGTTCTTCTTGGCCTTGAGAGAGTTACGTGAGAAGAGTTGGAGTGTGGTTTGGGAGCTTTAGTGTAATCTTTGTGGGTTTCTCTTGTTGTATTATTTTGTTCTTGGTGTTCTTAAGAGTTTAGTCTTCTATCAGCTCCTTTACATATTGTTTTGTACTCCATTTCAATTTATAATCTTCACAAAACATGTTCATTATTCTGTGTTCTACATTTTCTCTTTTGCCCCCGCCTCTAATTCTTCTCCGTTTTCAAGTTATGACATGTTTTTCTAAGTTTTGTCCTAACGTGTTACTGTTCATCCGAGGTGATAATCTTCACCATTCTTCCGTTTTGAAGCCCTTCAATCCTTTTTTCATTTTGCGTTCTTCATGAAAGTTTTTCTACTATTATAGATATAACTTTTCTTCTTCTACCACTTTCTCCAATTCTTCTACAGTTTTAAGTTATAATTAATTTTCTAAGGTTCTATTTTCTACCATGGCACTATTCACCCGCTCCCATAGATGCCTATTTTTCACATTTTTCACCTTCGTCCTCTCGTTTTCTGTCTCTGAATTATTCATCAAACCTCTTCCTCTCTTTGCCCTCTACAACTTTCATTTCTTTCACTTCTTTTAAATCCCTCTAGTTTTAAAGTTATTCTCTTTCTAATCACCTTCTATTTTCAATATAATTTTCACTATGTTTTTATTTTATTCTCAGCCATAAACCTCCCTTCTATCTATCTATCTCCTTTCTCCATATTTCATCTCACATCCCATTGGCAGATCCTAAACTCTTGGTCTTCTCACGGCGTCAGATTCCACGGCGAGACTATATATCTTCATCCAAGGCCTAGCAAGGAGGCGACGCTATTCTTCATCCATTGGCTATATTTTCCTCCCTTTTCTCTTTGACATTCCCATGTTATAATTTCTATATTCATAGTGTGACTTTTCACTTTCATCTCAATGAAGTTCATCAGTTGAGTAAATTACGGTGTCTTTCTCTTTCTATCTCCTCCAACTTCTCTTCTTTTAACCCTCTCATCTTCTTTAGATAATTTATGTTCCATGTAATTCATTTTTTCCTAATTTAGATTCACTCAAAAACTCACTTTTCAAAACATAAGATTTGTCCAACTTACCTAAAATGAAATCTTTCTTCTCCGTGGGATCGACCCGTCATTCACCACTTTACTTGACTTTTATATCTTTTAAGTGAGTGAGTCCGGTTAATTTGTAAAATTGTGGCACGGCTTTTAAATGACGAGTTTTGTGCGTATCAATTTTTGGCGCCGTTGCCGGGGAGAAAATTATTTTTATAGTTGGATATTCTTGTGTTTGATGTATATATGTGAATATTAATTTTTTATTTTTATTTTGCAGGAAAAAGAAAAAAAATCAGAAAATCAAAGACATATTAGAAATTCAGACCTGAAATTCAAGGAAAATAATTTATCGCAGAAAGCCAAGAAGCGTCACTAAAGGTCTACAAACGTAGGAATTCTGGAAATCTGAAAAATCCTAAAAAATCAAGCGTCGCAAAAGGTCAGTAAACGTAGGTACAGGTCCTATTTTTCTAATTTCTAAAAAATCTTCAAAAAATCTGAAAAATTCATGAAAATTTAAAAAAATCAGAAATCCAGAAAACTTTAAAAACATGATTTTATGCTTTATTTTGCAGTAGTTTTGCATGATGTTTATTATTTTTAGTTCATAATTTCTTTTATTCATATCTTGTTAAAAAAATTTAAAAAAATTCTTGAAAAATTTAAAAAAAAATCTAAAGAAAAAATTTATGCTGGTTAGATAGGCTCATTAACTAAAAAAGAAATAATACTTGCACCAAAATAAAAAAAATCTCATTCCAAGATTAGAAACCACACACATCATGTTCTAGGTCATGCATCATGTAGGTTGCATTAATTGTATTCCATATTTGTGTCTTAGAAAATAATTGTTCATGTATTTACATATTAAACCCCTTGTTTGAACCTATTTGTTGCATCTCATTCTTCAAAAGACTCTAAGGGCACTGCCCCTAAACAAGATAAGGTGGGGATTTCATCACCCTTCCTTACCCCACAAATCACAATTTTCTTTATATTTGCACCACCTAAGCTATAAATAAAATTCAGTAGACGTTGGCCCTAGGATCACACTGTGATTCTTGTGTTATTTGAGTTTACCCTCTTATGAAAACCGGTGCCTAAGACAAGACGATCGGACGGTAAATACCTTAAGCGGGCTAGTGGTTTGACATAATTAGGTCCCTACGAAAGTAGGGAGAGCCTCCCACTACCCCACCCCTTACCTGGTTGGTGGAAATATTGAGAGTGAACTTAAGTTTCACTTTAATCATTTTGTGAAACTCCATTTGTAGGTCTAGGACACATCTAGGTCATTAGGGTAATTTGTGTGACAACTTGTTTGTGTTTGCATAAAAATAAAACTAAAAAAAGGAAAAACATCATTCCTTTCTCTCTCTTCGTCTTAGTTGTGTCAAAATAAAAAAAAACAAACAAACAAAAATCATCATAAAAAAATCTCTCTCTCATTTTATCCTAGTTTATGCAAGGTAGGAGATCCCTACACCCACCTTTGTTAGGACCCATAGGAGAGATTGAGAGGTTAGTGCATTCTAGAACTCACCATCAACCTAGCCTCATGGCAGACCACAACCAAAATCAACAACAAGTTCAACAAGTCGCTCCCAAGCAAATGAAGGAATATTTCTTACCCGATCAATATCAACCTTCATTTTATACCCAAGCACCTCAAAATCAAGCAGCCCAATATGAAATTAAATCAAGCATCATTCAAATGTTACAATCCTTCTATGGCAATACTAATGAGGATCCCTACAGACATCTGGATGAGTTCCTCCAGATTTGCTCAACTGTGAAAATCCCAAACTTCTCTGATGATGCTCTCAGGCTGACTCTTTTCCCATTCTCTCTCAAAGACAAAGCCAAATATTAGTTAGGAGTCTTGGATAGATCAATTAACACTTGGGCAAAAATGAAAAAAGAATTTTTTAAGAAATTCTATCCCATAGAGCGAACCAATACCATGAGGAGAGCAATAACTGGATTCACACAAAATCATGGGGAACAAATCCATGAGACATGGGATAGGTTGAAAGATTTGTTAAGGAAATGCCCACATCATGGTCTATCAAGATGGCAAATAGTTCAAACATTCTATGAGGGATTGACTGATAGTTACCGTCAAATGATGGATGCGTCATGTGGGGGGAATTTTATGAGTAAGAGCGAAGATGAGACATATGATTTATTTGAAATGCTTAGTGAAAATTCAATTAGTCATGTCTCGCTCTCATCCTATGAGAGAACGATTGGGCCGACTAAGAAGGGTGGGCTTTATGAAGTGAAGAGTCAGGTTGAGTGTGAGAATAGGATGGATATCAATGCCTTGACTCAGAAATTGAACAAAATGGAATCGTTGGCGCAGAAGATAGAGAAGGTTGATCTCGTAGCTCAAAAGCTAGATCAATTGCTATCTAGGCAGGAACCTTCTTCTTCAGGTCCTCGACCTCAACCATTCTCAGCTCCAGTCATGAAGAGATCTATGCTCTTTGCTCTAGCCCCGATCATGTGGTAACTGATTACCCCACTGCAGCCCAGCTTCCCCCATTCATCCAAGAACAAATCTTCGCTGCTCAGGGTGTCTCTAAGCCTCCTTATGATCCTTATTCCAACACCTACAATCCAGGCTGGAGAAATCACCCGAATTTTTCTTGAAAATCTCAGCAAGGTCCATCTACCCAATCTAATCTCTCTTTTCAAAAACAACACTTTCATGCTCCAGTTCAATCTCACCAACATTATCAATCTCCTTTTCACCAAACTCAACACCCAACTCACCAAGCTCATCATATTTTTTCTCAATCCAATGCACCTTTTCCACAACAATCTCAACACCCATCACATTATTCTCAGGCCCCGTATCAGCAAGCTCAACTTTCTCAAGGCCAATACCATCAATACCCTTCTAACTGATTCAATCAAGTTTCCTTCCAACCCCCTCATCAACCTCCGCAGCCCAATTTTGATGAAAAATTTGACCAACTCCAACAACTCATTCTTTCTCAGCAACAATCCATTGCTAAGTTGGAAGGTCAGATAGGGCAATTAGCAGCAAGTAATGTGTGGAGAGAGGTGGGTCAGCTTCCTAGCCAACCTATGGCTAACCCAAGGAATCAACCTCCGGGCTTCCCCCAAAGAGTTCCTATTCTTCCTCAACTAAATCAACCTCAGCCGCCTCCTCCTGCAGGTCCCCAATTTGAGAATGCCAAGACAATCTCTTCTCTTAGAGCGGGAAGGCTTTAGATAATCCTTATAGGACTAAGGAAGTTGGCAGTAGTTCGGGCCAAGAGGCCCAAGAGGAGAGTGATGAGGAAGAGGAGCCCGTGATTGTTAAAGAAATGAAGAAGCCGGAGGGTGGAGAGAAGAAGCTGGATAAAGGGAAGACGAAAGTTGATGAAGGACCCCAAGAATATGTGCCTAAGGTCCCTTTTCCCGATGCTCTAAAGCCGAAGGCTCACAAGAAACAGCCGGTGCAACAGGAAGAATTAATGGAATTGTTTAAACAAGTGAATATCAATATTCCACTCTTGGATGCAATCAAGCATGTGTCGGCATATGCAAAGTTTTCGAAAGAGCTTTATACTCCAAAAAGGGAACCAAGGGCGGTAACTCAAAAGATCCGCTTGTCTGAAGATGTGAGTGCTGTTTTAATGAATCATTTACCTAAAAAATTGAAGGACCTCGGAGCCCCTTTAATCTCATGTGATATAGGTGGAGTAACTTTTGATCGAGCATTGCTAGACTTAGGTGCTAGCGTAAATCTTTTGTCCACCTTTATCTATGAGCAGTTTGATCTGGGAGAGTTAAAACCCACTTCAATCATCTTCAATTGGCGGATAGGTCGGTTAAAACACCAAGGGGTCTGTTGGAGGATGTTATTATCAAAGTGCATGAATGTTATTTCCCGGTAGATTTTCTCATTCTAGATATGGCCTCGTCCGAGGATTTAAAGTACACACCTATCATTTTGGGACGTCCGTTTTTAGCTATGGCAAAGGCTAATATAAATTGTGCTACGGGAATGATGGATATATCATTTGGAGGAGAGAAGATTGCATTGAATGTTTTTAAGGCTTCTCAGTATCCAGATCAAGGAGCGGAATGCCATGGCATTGATATCTTTGAGGATGTGATTCCAGATAATATTGAGGACACCCTAGAAGAGGGTAGCATGCTTTAGTATTCTTCTCTCTCTTCTTCACCCTGGTCTAAGGTAGAATCACTTTCTCCATTACAATCCGAACCTGCTCTTCCATCTCTGGATCATCCGCCTACTCTTGAATTGAAACCTCTATCGGACTCCCTTAAATATGCATATCTAGGACCTAACCACACTCTACCTATCATCATTGCCTCCAACCTCACTTCTATTCAGGAATCCCAACTCTTAACTGTTCTTAAAGAGCATAGGGGGACAATAGGTTGGTCGGTGGCGGATCTCAGGGGATCAGTCCGGATGTCTGTATGCACCATATCTATTTAGAGGACAATGCCAAGCCAAGCAGGGAGATGCAGCGTAGGCTGAATCCTAACATGAAGGAGGTGGTCAAGTAGGAGGTGGTGAAGTGGTTGGATGCTGCGATTATATATCCCATTTCGGATAGCAAGTGGGTCAGCCCCACACAAGTAGTCCCAAAGAAATCAGGGCTGACCGTGACTCAAAATGAAAAAGGTGAGGAAGTGCCAATGAGGCTACAAACGGGATGGAGAATCTGTATTGATTACAGAAAATTGAACTCAATGACAAAGAAAGATCATTTCCCTCTCCCGTTTATTGATCATATTTTGGAGAAATTGGCTGGACAAAGATATTTTTACTCTTTGGATGGATACTCCGGGTACAATCAAGTTGCTGTCTACCAAAACTACATTCACGTGTGCTTATGGCACGTTTGCTTTCAGGAGAATGCCGTTTGGGCTTTGCAATGCCCCTGCCACCTTTCAGCAGTGCATGATGGCAATATTTTCTGAAATGGTGGGAGAATTCTTAGAAGTTTTCATGGATGACTTCTCAATTTTTGGAGATTCATTTGAGTGCTGCTTGGAGAATTTGCAGAGAGTACTAGCACGATGCATTAAATCTAATCTGGTGCTTAGCTGGGAGAAAAGTCACTTTATGGTAAAAGAAGGCATTGTGTTAGGACACATTGTTTCAGAGAGGGGGATAGAAGTAGACAAGGCAAAGGTTGATCTGATTTCCAATCTTCCTCCCCCTTCGTCTGTCAAGAAAATTCGCTCTTTTCTTGGCCATGCGGGTTTTTATAGAAGATTCATTCAGAACTTCTCTACCATTACTCGTCCGCTCACTAAGCTCCTGGCCAAGGACACTCCATTCCAGCTGGATGAGTCTTGTCTTAAGGCTTTCCATTCCCTGAAGGCGACCTTGACCCAAGCTCCGATTCTTCAATCACCGGATTGGTCGTTGCCGTTCGAAATCATGTGTGATGCCTCGGACTATACCATAGGAGCTGTTTTGGGGCAGAGGATTGATAGGAAACCTGTGGTGATCTATTATGCGAGTCACACTCTCGCCGATGCTCAATTGAATTATACCACAACAGAGAAAGAACTTCTGGCTGTTGTTTTTGCCCTAGAGAAATTTCATTCATATCTTTTGGGGGTCAAAGTCATTGTCTATTCTAATCACGCTGCTTTAAAATATCTGCTCACCAAGAAGGATGCTAAACCCCGTTTGATTCGATGGATTCTATTACTGCAAGAATTTGATTTGGAAATCAAAGACAAGAAGGGGTTAGAGAATGTTGTGGCTGATCATTTGTCAAGAATAGTGATACCCAAGAGTGCTCCCATGACTGATTCTTTTCCCGATGAACAATTGTTATCCATATCTCACACCTCAACCCCCTGGTACGCTCACATTGTCAACTTCTTGGCAGTAGGACAGATCCCGGGTGGGTAGACTAAGCAAGAAAAGGATCACTTCTTTGCTAAGGTCAAGCACTATTTTTGGGAGGACCCGAACTGTTTCATATGAGTCCTGGTCAGATCATAAGAAGATGTGTCCCCGAAGAGGAACAACAATCTGTCTTGAATTTTTGTCACAATCTAACTTGTGGGGGACACTTTTAAGAGAAGAAGACTGCGGCTACGGTGTTACAAAGTGGATTTTATTGGCCCACTTTATTTAAGGATGCCTATGAATTTTGAAAACATGTTTGAGGTGTCAAGCTATGGATAATAATTCGAAGAGAGATATGATGCTGCTTAATCCCATTCTGGTTGTTGAAATCTTTGATGTTTAGGGAATAGACTTCATGGGACCATTTCCACCGTCTTTTGGGAATGAATACATCTTGGTGGTGGTCGATTATGTTTCAAAATGGATTGAAGCTGTAGCCACAAGAACCAATGATCATAAGGTGGTGATAAAATTTATCAAGAAGAACATCTTCTCTAAATTTGGATGTCCCAGGACTATGATTAGTGATGGGGGTCCCATTCATGAACTTTCAATTTCAAGCTTTGCTTCGCAAATATGGCATCACTCATAAGCTCGCTACCCCCTATCATCCCCAAACTAGTGGCCAGGTGGAGGTTTCTAATAGGGAGATAAAGAACATCTTGCATAAAATAATTAGGCCGGATAGGAAAGACTGGTCCGAGAGACTGGATGATGCACTTTGGGCTTATAGAACTGCATTCAAAACTCCTATTGGCATGTCTCCATTTCGTCTCATTTTTGAAAAAGTATGCCACTTGCCTGTAGAGCTTGAACATAGAGCCTATTGGGCCATTAAGCAAGTCAATTTTGACTTAACTCAAGCTGGAGCTCAGAGAGCCTTACAACTCAATGAACTGGAGGAACTAAGGAATGAAGCCTATAAAAATTTCAGGATTTATAAAGCTAAAACCAAGACTTTCCATGATAAGCATATTCATAGGAAAACTTTTCATGCTAATCAAAAGGTGTGGCTTTTAATTCACGGCTACACTTGTTCCCTGGTAAGTTGAAATCTAGATGGGATGGACCGTTCATTGTTGTTAAAGCATTTGACCATGGTACCATTCAAATTTTGAATCCACAAAATGGTCATATTTTTACTGTTAACGGTCAAAGATTGAAACCATACTTGAAAAATGAGCTGTTATCACCAAAAAAATCATAGCATTATGTGATCAGGAATGAATTCCTTTTGAGCTTTCATGCGTCTGGCTGAAGACGGTAAACTTAGCGCTTCTGAGAGGCAACTCAAGGTTTTTGAGATTTGATGTTTTATTTTAGTGTGTTTGTTTTTCAGTTGTCAGGCCAAAAAGAGACGGAGTCGTCGTCATTTTACCCCGGCCACCAGGTTGTATCCTTCTATCCAACCATATTCTCTATTTACTTGCTCTCAGATCTTTCTATTGCATATGCCATTGAGGACAATGTCATTTAAGTTGGGGGGAGAGAAAAATTTTCCTTTCATGTGAATATAACATGATATGAGCTCTTGCTTGATATCCTGCATTGTTATATGGCATTGTTATATGAAAAAAAAAAAACAACACAAGGATGAAATCACCATTTGGAGTTGCATGATTCATGCTCCCATTAAAAGTAATTCTAGAATAGAAAAGACGAGGGAGAAGGATGATGGAAAATTTATCTAATCTAGTCATGAAAATTGATATAAGAATCTTTTTAAAGTTCATGTGCACTTTAAGAGAAAAATTCACGTCGCACGTTAATGAAAGAAGTAGGACAAGCCTTCTGCTATTTTGGGTATGTTGTCTGATATTCAGCACTTCTTGAAAAAGAGATCCTTTATAAGCTTTCTGCCAAGTTATCTATCAAAATTAGTGCAAAAACACAATTAAAAAAAGAGAGAGAAAAGAAAACACCATGAAAAATACTCTGATTCTGAGTAACCGGGCCTACTTCACCTAAGACGTGTTGAGGTTCGTGTCAAAAGGAAAAGGGAACCTTGATTTGTGAAACTAGGCCTGCTTCGAGGTTTGCGTTGAGCAGCGAAGGGTATTGCAGCATCATGTGTGTAGAAAAATAATAATAATAAAAGATTCCAAAGGGATGAAGCAATAAGGCAGGCAAAAGTTAGTATTCTTAATGCTCTATTAAGAAGTGCAGGGTTGAAAGACACTTGTTCAGAATAGCAAATGGGGGACGTAATTATCTTCACTGTAGACTTAGCATTTCACATACACAAGTGATACTGAATTTTGATTAGAATTCTTGATCATGTACCTTAATTTCTACACAAGGCTAGTACGTGTTAATGCTTCCAGATTCCTAATATTTAGTTGATTCTATGAAAGATGATCTGGAAATGAGACATGATATTTTAAAACTCTTGTTTGTCTCAAATTTTAAAATTATTTGCATTGCTAAGGGACTAGCAATGAGTAAGTTGGGGGTGTGATAAGTGCACAGTTTTACATGTTAATTAATATTATATCACGCTTTTATAAGCTTAATATGCATCACTATGCATTTATCACACTTAATCATAATTTAGAGTAAAATAATTAATTTTTTAGAACTAAGTAATTTTAATAAATAAATTTTCTCATTTTACAGGCACTCGATACGATGAGGAAAACGGCAAGACAAAGTTTGTACAATAATAGGCCAAAGTCTATAAAAAAAGAAAAATAATAAATAAAAAAATAATAAAAGAGTACAAATGGACCTTTGGCCCATGGGCTTATTAGAAATAAAATAAAAGAAACAAAAGTGGAAAAAGAAATAAATGATATATATATAACATGTATAGCATATATATATATATGCTTCACACATCAACATTTATCACTTCACATATATATATATAATATATATATAACATGTATACTCTTCACGTTGGTTGCATGAAGGCAACATGCATCATATACAACGTGGCTTCAACAAGGCTTCACTTCACGTGATTACCAACCATACATTGGGGTCCACTTGGCCATGGTTCCAAACAAAGCACAGTGCATGCACAGGGGTTCTCAAAGGCAGCGGCTGGCAACTACAAGTGCAACATGGCTTTCAACAGTAAATGCATAAGGCTTCAACAAGTGGGTCATGCTTCAAGCACAAATGGCAGACAAGGCAAAGGTGGCAAGGGCTCCACTTCACTTCACATGGCAATTCAACACACGTGGGTTGGCACAAAAGCATCCAAGTCGGCCACAACATTCAATGGGCAGGATTCTTCTTCAAGCTGGACAAGGTCTCACGGGTCCAAGAAAGCTACAATTGTTCTTCAACGTGGGCCAGGTGGGCATTCAGAGCATGCAGAATGTCAAGCAAATGGGCTCGGTTGGCAGTGGTTTCATGCGAAGGTGGCTGGACGGTCTTCACGATGGCTTCACGCAGAGTCAGCAAAAGCAGCAGAGGATGCAGCAAAGGAAGAAAAACAGCAGCAAAGGAGGAAAAACAGGAGGAAAAGAAGAAAAAGGAGGATAAAAATTATAAAAAAATAGAAATATGTGCACCACATGTTTGCACATATCTCTAAGTCAAAATAAGCATCTAGACTTGTTCACATGAGGAATGGGGTAATTTTTACCCTATAAAATGGGCTCCTATTGTTGTTGGGGGAGAGTTCTTCTTGGCCTTGAGAGAGTTACGTGAGAAGAGTTGGAGAGTGTGGTTTGGGAGCTTTTAGTGTAATCTTTGTGGGTTTCTCTTGTTGTATTATTTTAGTCTTGGTGTTCTTAAGAGTTTAGTCTACTATCAGCTCCTTTACATGTTGTTCTGTACTCCATTTCAATTTATGGTCTTCACAAAACTTGTTCATTATTCTGTGTTCTACATTTTCTCTTTTTACCTCCTCCTCTAATTCTTCTCTTTTTCAAGTTATGACATATTTTTCTAAGTTCTATCCTAACATGTTACTGTTCATCCGAGGTGATAATCTTCACCATTCTTCCGTTTTAAAGCCCTTCCAATCATCTTTTCATTTTGAGTTCTTCATGAAAGTTTTTCTCCTCTTGTAGATCTAACTTGTCTTCATCTACCACTTTCTCCACTTCTTCTTCATTTTTAAGTTATAATTAATTTTTTAAGGTTCTATTTTCTACCCAGGCACTATTCACCCGCGCCCATAGATGCCTATTTTTCACGTTTTTTACCTTCGTCCTCTCATTTTCTATCTATGAGTGCTTCATCAAACTTCTTTCTCTCTTCGCCCTCTACAACTTTTATTTCTTTCACTTCTTTTAAATCCCTCTAGTTTTAAAGTTATTCTCTTTCTAATCACCCTCCATTTTCAATATATGTTTCACTGTGTTTTTATTTTATTCTCAACCATAAACCTCCCTTCTATCTATCTATCTCCCTTCTCCATATTTCTTCTCACATCCCGTTGGCAGATCCTCAACTCTTGGTCTTCTCACGGCGTCAGATTCTACGGCGGGGCGATCTTCATCCAAGGCCTAGCAAGGAGGCGACACTATTCTTCATCCATTGGCTATATTTTCCTCCCTTTTCCCTTTGATATTCACATGTTATAATTTTTATTTTCATAGTGTGACTTTTTACTTTCATCTCAATGAAGTTCATCGTTTGAGTAAATTACAGTGTCTTTCTCTTTCTATCTCCTCCAACTTCTCTTCTTTTAACCCTCTCATCTTCTTTAGATAATTTATGTTCCATGTAATTCATTTTTTCCTAATTTAGATTCACTCAAAAACTCACTTTTCAAAACATAAGATTTGTCCAACTTACCTAAAATGAAATCTTTCTTCCCTGTGAGATCGACCCGTCATTCACCACTTTACTTGAATTTTATATCTTTT
Source organism: Amorphophallus konjac (assembly GCA_022559845.1). NCBI lineage: Eukaryota > Viridiplantae > Streptophyta > Magnoliopsida > Alismatales > Araceae > Amorphophallus > Amorphophallus konjac. The sequence goes on along the minus strand of CM040128.1, from coordinate 76,360,482 downwards.
AAGTGAGTGAGTCCGGTTAATTTGTGAAATTGTGGCACGGCTTTTAAACGACGAGTTTTATGCATATCAGCATTTATCAGCGTATGTCCACTCAGCACTCTCAGGGCCTGCAACTTATCATAAGAGCTTCTACGATCGACCCCTACAACTATAGCTGCTTATGACAACTCTCAAAGAGCGTGTCACGGGGTTGTCACCATTCAAGCTGAGCTTTGGCCACTTACTATGCCCATCGAATTCTATGTGTTGGACATCTACCCTATGTTCAAGGCTATCTTGGGTCGTCCATGGATCGATACTCTTAGCGCCGTGCCGTCCACCGCGCATCAATGTCTCAAGTTCCCTTTCCAAGGGAGGGTGGTTAAAGTCAAAAGTATATCCACGGTCCAGTCTGTTAAAGCCATTTCAGAGAAGATTTTGCCCACACTATGGCCCAGTAGTCGGCCCGTTATTTCTGTGCTAGATCTGGATTTTCCTTGGGCCTATGCACCACGCAAGCCCGTCACCACACCCGTCAACGTCAAACTGAAGCCCCATATTCGAGATTCCAAGGGCTGGGATATTATATTGAAGTTCGGCTATCAACCGGGGAGAGGCCTCGGTGCACAACTACAAGGGCGGACCAAGCCGGTGCCCAAAGGGAGAAAGATGAGTAGGCGGGGTCTCGGTTATCGAGAGTCCACGCTGTCAGTTTTGGGCGACTCGGGGCCACTTACCTGGGATTACTGCCAGCACTTCGTAAGAGGGCCTCTCCAGCCAGGCAAATTGAACCCACAGCCAGTACAGTCTGAGAAGAAGACCACGGCCTGTACGGTTTGTTGTGCCCCTGTGGTCATTTGAGTCATCTTGTGGTCACTTGGGTCATTCGACATCACATATGGTCATTTGAGTTATTTGATATTCTTGGTTTTGATAATGGCTAAACACTATAAGTCATTGATGTTTTACCACTCTTATATGACTAAACTATTTGATGTTCTTTCATGACAGATATGCCAAGGAATAGAGTGGAGATGGCAAAAGTGAAAGCGCAATGATTGCACCCTCGGCGCGGATCGACCTGTGCGGTCAGGTCGCGGGGGTCAAGGGGGCAGTGCCCCTTGCTAGGGTTTTCGGGGGCGGAGCCCCCAGAACAAAATTTAGAAATGCTCAAATGATCTAATGCATAAACCAAACCCAAAAATGCATGGAATTGATAAGGACATGAGTATCTTGACTTATGGACATGTTTCTTTGGGCTAACACTTGATTTTTGCAGGTATAGGTTTTTCCGGTCGACCAACACACCTTGGCCGGTCGACCAGATTTGCCAGAGCCTAAGAATTCCACGTTTTACATGTTTCGGTCGACCGCCCCTACCTTTCCGATCGACCGGTTCTTCCAGAAACGAAACACTCCAGGATTTACAGGTTTCGGTCGACCGCCCCTACTTTTTCGGTCGATCGACTCTCCCAGAACCGAAAAGATGGAGATTTTGCAGGTTCCAGTCGACCGCCCCATGCCTTCTGATCGACCGCCAGTCCCGAGGCCCCCTTTGTTGACTTTTGTTTCAAGCTCGAGGAGAGGTCTTTCTACCCATTTGTTTAACCCCAAAGTCACCCAATGCCCCATAGATTGTGGATCTGGTCTAGGGGATGTCCAAGGACCATTCAAAGTCTATAAAACTAACACATGAGGGGTTAGAAACCTAATGCTTCAAGGGGAACAAGGAGAGATCAAGGGAGGCTAGAGGAGGTGATTCGTGGGTACTGTAGCACCTCCGTGAAGAGTGCTTGGGGCTGGAGTTCTTCATCCATCCAAGGTGATTCAGGCTTATTTTTTGAAGCCATCAACCTCCAAGAGAAGTGCAGAAGCAAGCAAGGCTATCGAGGTGATCCAAGGAAGCTGATTTCACAAGGTTTTCAAGGGAGATCAAATATGCATCATTTATCTTCTTCATCAACTCAAGGTGATCCAAGGAAGATCATTTCACAAGGAAGAAGATATCATTGCAGAATTAGATTCAAGCTCCAGTAATCTCAGACAAGATCTTTTCTCCATGAGCATATTCTATATCTTGTTTGAGAGCATTCATATTTGTTCTCTTTTCATTTCATTCAAACATTTGGAACTGAAGATCGTCCCTACTGGTGGTTAGTAAGAAGGAAATCGGATGTTGTCCGATCTATGGTATTGACGTCCCTACCTGTGGTTAGTAGGAAGGCAATCGGAGGTCTTTCCGATCTGCGGTTCAGTGCGTGGCACTAGTGGAGCCTCACCGGATTTGGTGAGGGGTGGATGTAGGACTGAAGATTCAGTCTGAACCACATTAAAATCCTTTGTGTTGTGGTTTGTTTATGTGATTGCTTCGTTCTAGATGCATGCTTAGGTTCAAATCGATATATTAGTTGCTCATCTTGCCAAGCGAATCATAGTGTTCTTCGATAAGATAGTTACATTCCGCTGCAATTTATTTTATCTAGCTATATAGAGGGTTGCATTACGAAAAGAGGGGCAGATCTATTCACCCCTCCCCTCTAGATCCGCTGTCCACTACTCAACATGGTTGCCAGTCCGCCTCTGTTGTCGAAGGGGCCAGTTGATGATATGCTTGACTATAGCCGAGCATTTGCCAGAATGTTCCTCGAGGAAGAATGCTGCCAAAAGAATCAAGAAGTCCGTCTTGTACAGTGGAAGCCAAAGAAACCAGCCAACCGTCCACGGGAGAAGGGGAGCTCGCCTATTGTCTTTTCTTGGTCTCCCTCCCGTCTCACACCTCTCTTCCAGCAGTTGGAATCTATACCTCGATCATCTCCAATCATGATTAATCTGTACTTCATGAAACTGCCAACCAAGGTGTTAATTATACCTTGTGCATACGGGCAATGCCCGCCCATTGATCTCTCCACTATGTGGACCTCCTCCTCCAATCTTTGGACCTGTGGTTTTCCCTTTCTGGTCTGTTCTTTGATGTCTTGTTCCCGTCTCTCTTTCCTCTCCAACTTCCCCCTCCACCATCTCCTCCATCCTGCTATATGATCTCACTGATCTCCAAAAAAAAACATCAAATTTGAAACAGAGATTTTGGTGGAAGACTATGCTATCTTGTCTCCATCATCCTCCCAGGGGCACGAGTCCCCTACTCCTTCCTTTTCACTAGATTTCCTTTCTCCTAGGTTAGGCGTAGGGTCCGTCGAGTCTAGGGAAGTAGAGTCAGTTAGGTCTAGAGAAGTAGGGTCTTATTCTAGGCCGTCCAATCCTTCCGAGCCTAAGCCGCGCTCGCTTGCGCGTCATTCCCAATCCATTCCTGATAGGTTCTTGCAGGATCTAGCTCAGCGATGCCGTGCTCTTCTGAAGTGCCCGGAGTTCGTCGCCATGGCAATTGTGATAGAAGACGATGAGGAGCAAGAAGAGGTGTGGAGCGACGACAGGCTAGGTGTTTATGAAGTCTTGGATGAAAAAGACTCGGTTGATGATAAGGACATCAATGTAGATGACACTGCCGATCTGTATGCGCAAGGATTAAAGAGATTCGGCGAGCCATCATCGGCAGTGGATGAACCTGTTAAAGAAATAAATTTGAGAACTGAAGAAAACCCAAGGCCCATTATTATCGCCGCTAATCTCCCTCTGCAAGTAGAAGAAGATCTAATCAAGGTTCTGAGGGAGTATAATGATTCTTTTGCCTGGTCTTATGAGGACATGTCGGGTCTTGACCCCTCCTTAGTGGAACACCGACTAGTGCTTAAACCAGGGGCAACACCCGTAAAGCAAAGGTCAAGAAGGTTTCACCCCCACATGGCCTTAAAGATTAAAGAAGAGGTCGATAAATTGTACAAGGCCAGATTCATTAGAGTCGTTCTATATCTGCAGTGGGTAGCAAACATAGTCCATGTTATCAAGAAGGATGGAAAAGTGTGTATTTGCATCGATTTCAAGGATCTTAACAAAGCGTGTCCCAAAGATGACTTCCCGCTGCCTCACATAGACGTCTTGGTGGATAATACCGCCGGGTACGAAGCTTTATCATTCATGGATGGTTATTCTGGCTACAATCAGATTCATCTCGCTCCCGAGGATCAACAGAAAACCTCCTTCACCACGCCCTGGGGCACGTACTGCTACGTGGTTATGCCGTTCGGTCTGAAGAACGCAGGTGCCACCTATCAAAGGGCGATGATGGCCATCTTCCATGACATGATGCATATCTACATGGAAGCTTACGTGGATGACATCCTAGTGAAGTCAAGAACCAAAGAAGAACACACTGCTATTCTGGCTAAGGTGCTACAGAGAGCTAGGGAGTACAAGCTAAAAATGAATCCGAAGAAGTGTTTTTTCGGAGTTTCTTCAGGGAAGCTGTTAGGCTTTATCGTTAGCAAATTGGGGATCCAGATTGATCCTAATAAAGCAAAGGCCGTCATGGAGATGCCCTAGCCAAAGAATATTACGGAACTTCGAGGAATGATTGGTAGATTGCAATTCATTAGAAGATTCATATCCCAACATTCTCAGAGGTGCCACCCGTTTTATGAATTGCTAAAGGCGGGGGTCAAATTTGAATGGAATCGAGATTGTCAAAGGGCCTATGAGGACTTAAAGGTCTATTTATCCAATCCCCCGGTTTTGCAGCCTCCTATCCCTGGGAAACCCCTAATCCTATACATCTCGGTCATTGAGGACTCCTTAGGGGAGGTTCTAGCACAAGTAGATGATGCAGGGAAAGAGCGGGCAGCTTATTACCTCTCCAGGTTGTTTAACCCGGCTGAGGCCAGATACACCGCTATGGAGAAGACTTGTGCCGCCTTAGTGTGGGTAGCTAAGAAGTTCAAGCATTACTTCCTATCCCACCCAGTCAGGTTGATCTCTAGAATGGACCCGATCCGTTATCTCTTAGAAAAGCATGTCTTTCTAGTAGGTTAGCTCGTTGGCAGAGCTTCCTCTCTCAGTTTAATATCACCTTCGTCGTTCAGAAGGCAGTCAAAGGATATGACATCGCTGAGCATCTTGCCCATCTTCCCATCCCATGCATTGACTCTATTCAGGATGATTTCCCTGATGAGCATCTATCTATCCTTACTCATCATCCCTTCTGGTCTCTGCACTTTGACGGTGCACTCAGTTCTCAGGGCCGAGGGATAGGCGCGGTTCTGCTCACTCCGGAAGGGATGACGATTCTCTTTGCTTATCAACTCCAATTTTCTGCTACCAACAACATCACCGAGTATGAAGCTTTCCTAGTCGGACTGAAGCATGCCTACCTCTTAGGCGCGCGTTACTTGACTATCATAGGGGACTCTCAGCTCGTCCTGCGGCAAGTGCAGTCTACTTACCGCACCCATGACCCTAAGCTCAAGCCTTATCAAGATTTGGTCACGATCTTGGCTAGGCAATTCTGGAAACCCATCTATATCCATACTCCCCGATCTCAGAACACTCTCGCTGATGCCCTAGCGTCACTTGCTTCCTCTCTATCTTTCCCTCTCAGTCGGAATACTGAGACTATCGTCGTTCAGAGACTAGACACACCCTCTCTTTAGGATCCTTGGTATGCCAACCTTAGGAAGACTGTAGAGGCAAGGGCTGAGAAGGAAGATCTTAAGGAAGTATATTTGTTGGAACTAGAAGAGATCTTGGAGGAAGAAGAATTGCCCTGGTATCATGAGATCGAGTTGTATTGCAAAGATGGATCATTCCCGGAAGGGCAGCGCAAAGCTATAAGGAGAGCCGCCTCAAGGTATACTATTATTGCAAGAGATCTGTACAGGCGCGCTACCAGTGGAATGCTCATGAGATGCTTAGACGATGATGAAGCTTGGAAGCTAGCTGAAGTAGCCCATTCTAGTGAGTGTGGAGGTCATGTCAATGGCGAGGCTTTAGCAAAGAAGATCCTTAGGCAGGGTTATTATTGGCCCACTCTAGAGGAAGATTGCTCCCTCTATGTCCGGAGGTGTCTTAAGTGCCAACTCCACGCTGATAAAATCAATGCTCCAGCTTCATCTCTTCATCCTCTTTCTACTCCTTGACCATTCTCCATGTAGGCTTTCGACGTTGTCGGCCCGCTCGGTGATCCTAATTCTCAGACCAAACAAAAATCCTTCATCCTTACCGCCACTGAGTACTTCACCAAGTGGGCTAAAGCTGAAGCGTACCCGGAGATTAAAGCTGTCACGGTGTGCCGCTTCATCATGAAGAATATCATTTCATGGTTCGGAGTGCCCAGTTCATCACTCAAGAGCTCAAGGACCTATATAAGAAGTTCAATATTGTATTGCATCATTCATCTCCGTATTACCCACAAGGCAACGGTCAAGCCGAAGCCACTAACAAAACCCTTCTCAAAATCATAAAAAAAACATGCGAATCCCAAAAATTCTCTGATTGGCCAGAAAGATTAGTGGAAGCTCTATGGCCTTACCGCACCTCCGTCCGTACTCCCACGAGGCAAACCCCCTATGCTCTCACCTACGGGATGGAGGCGGTGCTCCCCTATGAGATCATGATCCCTTCCCTAAGGGTACAGCTCAATAAGGAACTTAATCTCGATGAACGTCGAGAGGCGTTGCTCATCCAGTTGGAGCTCTTAGATGAAAAGAGGATGAACGTGGCCGATCACGTATCCGTTTATCAAAAGAGAGTTTCGCGTTATTTTCAAAAAAAGGTAATTGAATGCAAATTTCAAAAGGTGATATGATTTTGAAACGCAAATTCATTCGGTCTGCAGGTCCTAGGTCTAAATTACAACCTAACTGGGAAGGACCGTTCGTTGTCAAAGAAGCTTATCTAGGGAATGCCTATCGCTTAGTGAACGCAGAAGGCGAGGAGCTTGCTCACGCTTGTATCTTAAGCGTTTCTTTCCTTAAAGTCTTGCCAGTGCCACCCCGGTAGCAGGGTGTCCTTTTCCCTTTCACCTTGAAGGAGGACCACGAGCACGGCAATCACACACTACGCGACGTCCTTGGTCGGGTTTCCCACTCGGTAAACATCGTTTCTCCTTGGCCATGCTTAGGGGAAAATTGAAGTCCCTGTTTGTTTCTCTTTTCGGCTAAATCCAGGGGCAAGAGGTGAATAAGGGGGCGACGACCAATCTAGACACCTTGACGAGAGGAGGTCTCAAATAGGGGCAGTCCGTTATGACCTAACGCCACAAGAAAAAAAAGAGAGAGAAAAAAGCAAAGTAAAGGAGCAGTCATCATGACAAAGAAGCAAAAGTTTATCTTGAAAGTCCATCAAACACAATTCCAAAGCTCCAAGGAAAACGAAAAGCCAGGCATGGCAAGAGTGGTAACACAGTTTCCCCGCGGGACATTATGAGCCCGGTCATATGCGTGCCTAGAATGGATAAAGGTTCGATGACGGACACAAAGCCCCAGCGCAACAGACCAAGTCTCTGAATGGGTTGTCTAGGAGAGGAACTCAAGCCCTGAAAACTTCTATATCTGGCCTAAGCTTACCCCCGCGTTCTATTTTCTTTTCTAGGACTAGAACGAATACCCTGGGTATGGCCTTGGTAGAAGCACAGTCAAGCAAGTTGGGCCCTGGCCAGGGGTTGTCACCTCCATCGCACGCCAACCTCGGAAACTCTCGATGGAATAGGGAGGACCCACGTTTCTAGGGGAGCACTGGTTCTTAAAATCAAAAAAAAAATCATATATTTCAAAATCCAAAAAAATCATATATTTCAAAAATAAAAAAAATCATATATTTTAAAATCTAAAAAATCATATATTTCAAAATTAAAAAAATCATATATTTTAAAATCTAAATAATCATATATTTAAAAATCTAAAAAAATCATATATTTCAAAATCTAAAAAATCATATATTTCAAAATGCAAAAAAAAATCATATATTTCAAAATCCAAAAAATTATATATTTCAAAATCCAAAAAAATCATATATTTCAAAATACAAAACAAAAAAAATCATATATTTCAAAAATCCAAAAAAATCATATCTTTCAAAATCCAAAAACATCAGATATTTTTAAAATCTCACAAAAAATTCAAATATTTGCAAAACTCTAAAAATACCATCATATGCATCGCATACATTGCATTCTTTCCATTATATTTTTCGCCTATTTAATAAGGCTCCACCCCTTGACCAAATATCAAGAACGGTCAAATTCTAACTTGCTGAAGGCAAGGGGTTGAGTCTAAGAACAGATCTAACTTATTTTTTTTTTAGTGCAGAATGCAGGTTCAAAGCCCGAAGATTCAAAGCCCACGAGTTAATGGTTTCGGGCACTGTGACGCGCCTACAATGGACCGTCACACCATCTCTAACGGACCAATACTGGCCCGTTACCTTCTTCTGGAGGCCCAGTTCTATGTTCTCAGAAAATTGTTCTTTAACGCGTCTATCTTAGTCCGTTAAACTCTTCTGACGGTCCATTATTAGACCACTATGCTCTCCAGAACACAGTAAAATTTTAGTTTCTCTGGGTCCTTCGTCTAACGAATGATCTTCAGTCCGTTACGTTTTGGTGACGGCCCTCCTTAGGTCCGTCACGTTACACAGAAACTATGTTTTGCAGAACAGGTTTAGCTCAATTGTGCAATCAATTCCTTATCTTTCGAGAACAGAACTTTTCTTTCTCATTCAACTAAACTCATTGTACATCAAGTGGTTGATAAAACTCATACTCTTCATTACATTAAGAACAAAATTCAAAGTACATTCATTTTCCTATCCGCATGGGGCCGGATCTTCCGTAACTCTTTCACGTAAGCACGACGCTCCTCGTCGTCTTCTTCCACTTCATCTTGCCATGGGCGCATTTTGCTGATCTCCCACATGGTCAGCGCGTTCTGGATCGCTCTTTCATCATCCTCGGTCCCCACCTTTCTAGGTAGAAGGGGAGGGTAGTGTGCAAGTGCAGGAACTTCGGTTCGGGGTGGCCCAACTTGAAGATAGCAACGGTGAGGGTTGTAGATCGCCATGGTAGTGTCCCCCACTAGCTGTAGATCTAGGCCTGGCTGCCGTGGTACTCTACGTATGGTTCTCCGAAGAACGCTTGGCCGCATTTTGAACCTCTCCATTGGCATTGTGTTGAGGAAGAGGCACCATCCATCGCGTGTTTTCTTGTCTGCTGTCCGGCACTCCACCTGTGAAGAAAACCCAAAGGCACCTCCGATAAAGAATAAAGGGTGGCTCCCGAAGATCTGGCTAGTTGTGGTCAAGTCCTCCTTGAGTTGAAATTTGATTCTCACTCCCATCCAGCACTCAAGTAGTATCATGGAGCCGAAGAGAGGTCCTCCTAGGCAAGCTGAGCTAAGCCCTTCATAAAGGTATGAGAGTACCGCTTGTGAAATGGACATCCCCTGCCACAACGCACTAATAATGCTCAGATTTTGGATATCAAGAAGGTGGTCATGTTGTGCCCCTAGTTTTGATGATGACAACCATGAGATGTGTGTGTGTTAAGTTCAACAGAACTGATCAATTAACCGTTGATTCATTAACGCATGTATATACTTTATTCTTGAATGCAAGGAAGAAACAAGGTCTACGCAGGATGCTCAAGGCGTCCACGCAGCGGTTTGCATTAAAGGACAGCGTCTACGCAAGATGCTAATTGCATCTACGCATCAGTACAAGAAGTATCAAATCACTGGCATAGCTCAGTGCGTCAACGCCACAGTTCAGCAGCGTCGACGCAGCAGTTCAAGTGGCAGAATCATTGTTCACTGGAAGTACCCCGGTGCGTCAACGCTACAGCATGATAGCGTCGACGCAGCAGTTCATTCTGAGATAAAGATCGCTCTGGGTCAGTTCAGTGGGTCGACGCAGTGACCCCATGCATCAACGCATCTAGCTTTATACTCAAAGACATGTGGGGCATTTCAAGGCTGCGTCGACCTCATGGTCTCAATGAGTTGACGCCATCTTAATTTCATCAAGAGATGATTGGGTGGACCCCAGTCGTAAGTTGCATTAGATGCCACGTCATCTAAAAGAGCATGCGCTCTCTTTCCCTCTCGATTCCAGAAGCCTCTAGGACAACAATCATTGGGCTAACCAGAAAATCTGGTTGGGACCCACAAAAAGGAATATTCACGTGAATAGGTAGAGCGCGGGAAAACAAAACAAAAGGAGGAGTAGCAGTCGAACAAAAGGTAGAGGAGAGTTCTGCAGAAGAAGTAGAAGAAGGTCTGCATCATCGGCTTGCTGAGTGCGTGCTATTGCATCCACTGAAGATCAGAGGAAGCCCAGTGGCAGTTGATCATTGCAAGATTATCTACCATCCAGAAGGAGAAGGCCAACTGATCGACGAAGCCGTTCCTCTCCGATCTCTACATTCAAGATTTGTGAATCAGCACCATCATATATCTGAGGCTCCTTCTTCCATTTTCAAGTGATTTCATTTATTATTTTCATTTCAGTTTGAACTTCACTACTATATTTCTCCTTGTACTAGTTGAGTAGAGGGAGGGGATTTGATCTAGAGGAGTATGCTTGGGTCAAGGGGTCTGGGCTTGTATGCCCTCAAGCTGTTTGTCAGCGGGTATCTGGTGAAGAGGATATGTTCCTCTTGTCAACCAAGCTGTAGTGGTCAGCAGTGTTAAGAGGATTGTTCCTCGGTTTAGCAAAGCTGTAAGGCTCAGCAGGGATCCTCACTGATTTAGTGAGGGGTGGACGTAGGTCTCCACAGGGAGACCGAACCACCATAAAAATCTGTGTTCTCTTGTGGTTTACTGTCTCTTGCAATTTGTGTGTGACGCTAGATGATTGATTAGGTTCGATCTCCACACCGTCTGTTTACTGAATTTTGAAATAGTATTCTGGTTCTTAAAAGTTGATTGTGATTTTTCGCAAAAGATTTCAAAGGGTCAACCTATTCACCCCCTCCCCCTCTAGTTTGACCATCCACTTAATCCAACACGTGGTATCAGAGCTTGGCTCTCTTGTCAAGGGTCTCACAACCCAGAGAGATTTAGTGGAATGGAAAACAAGGGGCTCATGCCTGAAGGGTATGCAGTGAATAGGCCACCCTTCTTTGATGGCACTAACTATGCTTATTGGAAAAATCGGATGCAGGTATTTCTGAGAGCTCAGGACCATGAGATTTGGAGAGTCGTGAGCAAGGGACCCTATCAGTTAGAAGGAGATGAAGAACTGTGGGTGAAAGAGCAGATTCGAAAGTCCAACGTCAATTGGCAAGCTATGAACATCATGCAATGCTCATTGCATCCTAAGGAGTTTTCACGAGTGTCCTCATGTGCCAGTGCCAAGGAAATGTGGGACAGACTTCAAGTCATCTATGAAGGTACGTCAGAGGTAAGAGAGACAAAAGCTAATATGTTAATTTCTGAATATGAAGCTTTTAGAATGAAGCCAGAGGAAAATATATCTGAAATGTATGCTAGACTAACCCTATTAGTGAATGGTCTTAAAGGTCTGGGAAAGGTTTACACTGATTATGAACTGGTCAGGAAAATTCTTAGATCCCTAACTCCAATTTGGCACACTAAGGCCACTGTTGTTGAGGAATCTAGGAACCTTCCTACCACTACCCCTGATGAGCTTATTGGATCACTGATGGCTTACGAGATGAATTTCAAAAGAACTGATGAGGATGTGAAAAAGAAGAAGCCACTTGCTTTGAAGGCTGATCCTAGCAGCAAGGAGAGTTCAAATGACAGTCAGTCATCTACCTCAGATGATGACTCAGGTGAGGTAGCAATGCTCACCAGGAAATTTAGGAAGTTTCTAAGGAAGGAAGGTAAATTTAGAAACAACAGAAGACCAGAGGTAAGAAAGAGTTCAAAATTCAAATCAGAAAACTATAGGAAATCTGACAAGGTTGTCTGTTACAAATGTAGGAAACAAGGTCATATTAAATCTGAATGTCCAGAGAATGTGAAGAAAGTCCAACCAAAATGGAAGAACAATAAGCCAAAAGCTATGATGAGTACTTGGAGTGATGAGGAGAAAGATGAAGATGAAGAAGAGAGTACCTCTGAAGAAGAAAGTGATGTTAAGCTGTGCTTTATGGCTAAGGGAGATGATAAGGATGAGGTAACCTCCTCTTTTGAAAACTTTTCTTGCAGTGATTGGGAAGAAGTATTTAATGAATTGCTAGATAAGTATGATTATATGAGGAAAGAAAATAAATCACTGAAGAAGAAGAAAATTTTGACTAGTCAAGATAGTTCCTTGAATGAGAAAATCATGTGCTTAGAAGCTGAAATTACTCATCTAAGAGAGTCTCTTGCTGAAAGTGATCTGTATAAAGATCAATTAATAGAGATGAAAAGAGAAAATAAATTTTTACTGAAAGTACATGATGACCTGAAACTCAAGATGCAAAAATTGGAGAGTGATGTAAAAATTGCTAAAGAAAAATATGAAGCCATTCAAGGAGTAAATCTAGAACTCCAAGAAAACTTGAAGAGACTGGAAGTTGAAAACTCAAATAAACAAGTCTCCCTTGAGAAATTTACACAAGGCAAAAACAACCTAGAAGCTGTTATGGGAATGAAAAGTAATTTTGGAAAAGAAGGACTTGGATATAATCCAACTAAAAAGAAGAATCTAGGGATAAGGCTAATAACCTTTGTTCCAGAATAGGGCACATCTGAGCAAAACCCAATGGCTGTAGTGAAGTCCCATGAGAAAAATCAAGAAGAAGTAAAACAGACAGATGAAATCAGAAAAGAAAAGGGCAAAGAGAAAATGAATGTTACCTTAAATGCCAATCACCATAAGAATGTGCATAAGCTCAGAAGTAAACCCTCAGGTCAGCCTATAGACCCTAGCTCATCAACCCAGCATCAGACTTATAGAAGTTTAGGAAGTCATAGGTCTGGTACAAGACAGTTGCGTCAACGCACTGGGTACCCTGCGTCCACTCAACCCATGTCCCAGGGGTTCTGCAGAAATAATGCTAGAACAAACCATTGGCCGCGTCAACGCAGTGTCCATACCGTGTCAACGCATACACCCTTCCAGGATGGGTATTCTTTTCGAAATACTAGAGTGAGTCGACGCAGCCACTACAGTGCGTCAACGCATCCTATGCACCAGAACCCATGACAGAAGGGTTCGATGGATGAGTCAACACAGTCAGGTGAGAGGGTCTACGCAGCGAACCTTCATTCCTTCAAGAGTTCAGTATTCTTTTAGAACTTCTCATCCTAGAGTCCCGAGTGCTTCTTGGAGTCACAATAATCATTGGAATGGGAACAAGAATAAAACTTCATACTTCTCTAACAATAGAACTGATTCAAAAAGGTAATTCCAAAGGGTACCTCAACCCAATCAGAAAACTCTCAAACCTTTGAACTCCACATATCAAAAACCTCCAAAATAACAAATATGGATTCCCAAAAGCATGTTGTCTTATTTAGCACAATCATATGGTGTGATAGGACCCAAGTGTATTTGGGTTCCAAAATCTCTTGTTTGATGTGAATTGCAGGAGTGCGTTGCAGCTGTACACAACAGATGGTATCTTGACAGCGGCTGCTCAAGGCATATGACGGGAGATAAGGCAAAATTATGTTTCTTGGTTGAGAAAGAAGGAGGGCATGTCACGTTTGGGGGCAACAATAAAGGTAAAATTATTGGAAAAGGTAAAGTTGGCAAAAATCCTTTGAACTTCATTGATGATGTGCTACTTGTTGAAGGACTAGAATACAACCTTCTTAGTATAAGCCAACTGTGTGACAAGGGACACAAAGTTGTGTTTGATTCTCATGCATGCACCATTCTTGAAATACATTCTGAAAATGTTAAGTTCATTGGAAAAAGAATAAACAACATGTACATAGTAGACTTGGATGATCCTGCTCACAACAATCTCTGTCTTGCCGTTAATAAAAGTGAGCTGGCTTGGCTATGGCATCGTAGACTAGGACATGCTAGCTATAGTGTCATGCATAAGTTAGCTAAATTCAGCATGGTAAACGGCTTGCCTGATGTCTCATTTAAACAAAATGATAAAGTTTGTGATGCATGCACTCAAGGTAAGCACACTAGGAAGTCATTTAAATCTAGAATAGAAAAATAGTCTTCTAGACCTCTTGAACTTATTCACATGGATCTGTTTGGACCCACCAGAACAGCAAGTTTAAGTGGGAATAGATATGGCTTTGTTTTGGTAGATGACTTTTCTAGGTTTACTTGGGTGTTCTTTTTATCTCATAAAAATGATGCGTTTGAAGAATTTCAGGCATTTTTCAGGAAAGTTCAGCAGGATGGTAAGTATACTATTTCATCTATCCTGTTAGATCATGGAGGAGAGTTTGAAAATTCTGAATTTGATGGCTTTGCAGGGCAAAAGGAATATCACACAAATTTTCGTCACCAAGAACTCTTGAGCAGAATGCAGTGGTGGAAAGAAGAAATAGAACTCTTGTGGAGATGGCTAGAACAATGCTGATCGAAGGATAACTTCCAAAGAAATTCTGGGCTGAGGCGGTAAACACCTCGTGCTACATTGTAAATCGTGCAATGGTAAGACCTCTGTCCAAAAAGACTCCATATGAGTTAATGAAATGTAAGAAGCCATCTGTTGCTTACTTCAAAGTTTTGGGGTCAAAATGCTTTGTTCAAAATAATGACAAACGGGACTTGGATAAGTTTGAACCTAAGAGTGAAGCAGTCATTTTTCTGGGATATTCTAATCACTCTAGGGCCTATAGAGTCCTAAATGTCAAAACTCAAAAATGTAGAAGAATCTCTACATATTATCTTTGATGAAATGAATGTTAGATCTGAAAATGAACAATCTTGCAGGGACAAGGATGATGGGGAGTTCCTTGAAGTAAAGGAAGAACAAGATCTTCAGGAGAAAGAGTCAAGGCCAGGTGAGAGTCTGGCAGAATCAAGCACTCAAGGTAATGCAGATGCTAATGAAGGTAATTCTCTAACCAATATTAGAATGTTAAGAGATCATCCTTTATCAAGCATTATTGGTAATCTGCATGACCCTACAAGAACTAGATCTCACTTTAGGATGATTGAGGAAATGGATAATTTGGCTCTTGTATCTCAAATTGAACCTAAAAATGTAAGTGAAGCCCTAAAAGATGAATGTTGGATAAATACAATGCATGAAGAACTAAATAAATTCAAGAGAAACAAAGTGTGGCACCTTGTACCTAGACCCAATGAACATTCTGTAATTGGAACTAAGTGGGTCTTCAGAAATAAACAAAATGAAAATGGAATTGTGATAAGAAATAAAGTAAGACTGGTAGCTCAAGGATATAACCAAGAATTCGGCATTGATTTTGAAGAATCCTTTGCTCCAGTAGCTAGATTAGAGGCCATTAGATTATTACTTGCATATGCTTGCTGCCATGGAATAAAACTACAACAAATAGATGTAAAAAGTGCATTTCTTAATGGTCTAATAAAAGAAGAGGTGTATGTTGAACAACCCCCTGGTTTTGAGTGCATAGATAGTCCTAACCATGTTTACAGATTAGACAAAGCTCTCTATGGGCTTAAACAAGCACCTCGAGCATGGTACGACCGACTCAGCTCATACCTCACTGAAAAAGGATATTCAAGAGGTAAAGTGGACCAAACTTTATTCACCAAGGTAAGAAACAATGACATTGTTCTGGTTCAAATTTATGTTGATGATATAGTCTTTGGATCCACTAAACCAAGCATGTGTGAGGAATTTGCACAATTGTTGACTACATAATTTGAAATGAGTCTAATGGGTGAGCTGTAATTTTTTCTAGGACTTCAAATCACCCAAAGCAAGGAAAAATGCTTTATCAACCAAGCAAAGTATATCTCTGAACTATTGAAGAAATATCAAATGGAGACTCTTAAAGCAATCAACACTCCCATAAGCACCAACACAACTCTGGATGCAGATCTGAAAGGTAAATCAGTGGATGACAAGACCTATCGAGGTATGATCGG
This sequence comes from Amorphophallus konjac, assembly GCA_022559845.1. Taxonomy (NCBI): domain Eukaryota; kingdom Viridiplantae; phylum Streptophyta; class Magnoliopsida; order Alismatales; family Araceae; genus Amorphophallus; species Amorphophallus konjac. The sequence goes on along the minus strand of CM040128.1, from coordinate 76,344,612 downwards.
ATCACTCCTCTATCTTACTGCATCTAGGCCAGATATCCAATTTTGTGTATGCATGTGTGCTCAGTTTCAATTTGATCCTAGAGAATCCCACTTGAGCTCTGTTAAGCGTATCTTTCGATACCTTGCCGGAACTCGAGATTTAGGGATTTGGTATCCTGCATCTTGCACTCTTGATTTAGTATATTATTCTGATGCAGACTATGCTGGTTGCAAACTTGACAGGAAAAGCACAAGTGGCTATTGCCAATTTTTGGGAGGGTGTTTGGTTTCTTGGGCATCCAAGAAACAACACTCAGTGGCACTATCCACTGCAGAGGCAGAATATGTCGCTGTAGGGAGTTGTGGCACTCAAGTGTTGTGGATCAAACACCAACTCCAAGATTATCAAATTGATCTTGGGTGTGTCCCAATATTGTGTGATAACACAAGTGCCATTAACCTGGTAAAAAATCCAATTCAGCACTCTAGGACCAAACATATAGAAATTAGGCATCACTTCTTGCAAGATGAAGTTAATAAAGGAAGCTTTAAATTGATTTTTGTAGACTCAGAACATCAAATTGCTGACATTTTTACCAAGCCTCTGAGTAATGAAAGATTTACTTGTCTTAGGAGAGAGCTTGGACTATGTAATTCTCATCCTGATGCCTAACTTGATAGCTCAGTTTATTCTTTGGAATTTGATTGGTTAACTTTACTTAGCAATAAATTGATTACATGCCTTGCTTGAGTTGAAAGTGCTTGGTTTCTAAATAAGTCACAAATCTAGGGGGAGCTCAGTTTTTGGTCATACTCTCTGTCTTGAAAAACAGATGATAAATAAAAAGCCCATCATGTCAATCACTGCAGTTTCATCAAAACTTTTTGTCTTGCATGATCTGAGGGGGAGCTTGTACTAGATTTTTCTTGCTGAGGAGAACAGTTACCACCTTGAGATTAATATTTTGTGAACCTGAAGTGTGGCTCACTCAGTTGATTGAACTGGCTTATTGGTGGAGAGGTCTGAGTTAACGCAGTGATGAGACTGGGTCAACGCACTGATAGAACTAATCTGGAAACAGTGCTGGGAGTTCAGTTGATTGGTAGAGTGAGTTAACGCTGTGAAGTGGTTGAGTTGACGCACTGATAGAAACCTGGTGTAAACCGTTCTGGAGTCAGCTTGCTCACGTAAGAGGGGTTAACTCAGTACTTGAGATGAGTCAACGCAATCTGGAAATTCTGCCTACTGAGGATATTTTTGGTGAGAAGAAGCTGTCACAATGTCTGCTGTGCGTCAAAGTCTGCTGCTGTGTGAATGTATTCTGAAATGACACTTCTAGTACCTTGGATTCTCTGAAGCCTGGAGCCTTGTCAACTTCTCATCAATTCGTTTCTTCCTCACATACTTCATCCATTCATCTTTTTAGTTAGTTGTTGAAGAACTCATCAATCTTCAAGTATGAGGTAAGGTTCATGAGCTCTAGATTTGAATTGATGCCATTGATTCAGGGGGAGTTAAAATGATGATTCCTTTATGAAAGGTTTTGGTCTTCACCGACCGACTCTATATAAATCTAATGGCTGGAGACTTATAAATCTTATGATCCTTGAAGGTTACAAATCCTTGAACTTAAAAGTGCTTTGCATATGGAATAGCTAGAACTATTTAATAAAACTGTGAACTCTTTCACTCTAGAACCATGATGATCAAAAGTAAAGAGACCACTTTGTGAAAAATGAATTTAATCTCTGTATTGACCTTAAACTCAGAATAGGTTTAATAAGAGCTGAAGGAATAAACTCTATATATATATATACATATATGAAATAAATTGCAGAGCAATGGCTAGTTCTCACTGAGAAACTATCTCTATGCACCAAGGAAGTGCTAAGGAGCATGTCATGATGTGAGTTCCTATCTCTGTTCCCAAAGAAAAATAATTCGTTGCAGAGCAATGGTAAACTTTCACTGAGAAACTACATTCATGCACCAATGAAGTGCTGAGAGGCATGTCATGATGTGAATTGCCAACTCTGTTTCATTGGAGCAGAATAGTTAGCTATGCTGAATAACCGGGGACTCTGGTGTCTGATAAACATGTGTACCTGTGTCAATATGCTAGCTACACTTGACTGCTAATGAAAATTAAAAATAAAAATTAAAAAAATGTGAATAAATAGATATATATATATATATATGTGTCATTGTTCTGAAGCTCACATAAAATCCTACCGAGTTCGTCTTCAATACTCGTTAAATTCACTTCTATAAGGGTCTCTTGAAATTGAACAATCTAGGGGATAGTTTTGAGAAAGTTCATGGTGTGCAAACTGTTCTATCTTTATTCCATACACATACTCTTCTCATTCATGGGCTTAACTCAAACTCATAAGTTTGTCTTTCTCCACATCATTAAATGAATTAGGGTCTATTATCATATCTCTCATAAGGGAACTTCAATTTTATCAATTAAAAATCCCTGAATGCAATCCTCATCTTTCATGTTTCAGTGTCTTTTGAATGCCTCAATACTGTGGCTCTTAAATCGATATTACCTTCATATTCCTTTTGGTGGCGTCGCCTCAGGCCTCCAATGCGTCAACGCAATCGCGTGGTCGCTCCATCAACCCAGTCCGGTTCATCTCTTTGAACCGGTTCTGTCTCTTTCAAACCAAGGGGTCATCTCTTTAAAACCCCTCTGCATAAACACTTCTGTCTCCTCGCCTCTTTCAAAAACCCTGTTGGCTCATACCTCTCCTCTTCCCTTATCTTCTTTCCCACGGCACTTCTCTTCCCTGTTGCCGGGTGATTCACCTCGCTACCATGGCTCCTCGGCAAAAGAGAAAAAGGACAAGAAGGGTTTAAAGAGAAGAGCTCCCATCTATGCTGAGGGCAAGATTGAGCCTCGAACCAAATTTCAACGTGCTCAAGAGGAGACGCCGTCTCAGTCAGTTCCAACACAATGGAAAGGAAAAGAGAAAAGCTCGCTGGCAAAGACAAGAAATCTCTCAGAATCAAGGGCAGTGAAGCAGAAGGATACTCACGATGCTCCCGTGGCAGATCCTCCAAAGGAGATACCATCTTCTTCAGCTCCAAGGAAACGAAAAGGAAAAGAGATAGAGCTATCTCTTCGGAAACGCCGTCTCCATCCGAGCCCGCCGACCAAAAAGAGAAAGCTATCTAAATCAAGGGCAGAGGAGCAGTCTACATCTTTAGCTGCTCATAAAGGGAAGCAAGGTGTAGCCAGTTCACATGCAAGGTCTTCTGATCCCTCTCTCACCTTCAATATAGAAGAACCTCTGAAAGTCCTTATTCCACGGTATATTGTTGCTACCGATGTTGAGATGCTTAAGGTTTTTCCACAATTATTTCCCACTTTGGATTTTCAGGGTTGTTGGTCTTTTGTCACGAATCATAAGATATATTACTCCACCCTCGTTCGGGAGTTTTACCAAAATTTGAAATATGAGCCTCAAATCCCCAAAGTTTCTTCAACAGTTAGAAATGTCCGTTTTGAGTTAACAAATAAACTATTTGCCATATCATGGAAAATTCCAATGGATGGGGTTCTGCTACACAGTTTCCAATTTGATGAATAGGATGCTTATGCCCTTCTGACTAAACAACCTAGTGATCCTACTGTTGTTAAGCAGACATATCTATCTAGTCTGAAAGCCAATCGGTTCCCTCCCTTCAACAGACTACTACATCATATCTGCACATCCATCATTACACCCCAGAGCAGTGGTAGGGAACGAGTTACTGAGATGCAAAGATTCTTGCTATACTGTATGCTGAAACAAATCAAGATTTCATTGTCTGATGTTATCATTCAGACCATGGGTACATGTCTGAAACAGTCTAGGACACTTCCATATGCTGCCCCATTGACTGCAATTTTTAGAAAAGTTGGAGTGAACTTTGGAAATGAAAAGAAACTAAACATTCCCAGAGGGAATAGATACTCCTTATCATACATTCAGAAGTTCATGGGATTTAAAATTATGAATGGACATCCAGTCAGAGTACTGCCAAGTCAGAAGCATGCCTCTGCCTCTGGGACCCCTGTTGTAGAATTGAAAGAAACAGCACAAGAAAACCCAGAGGCCAGTCCAGCCAGAGTAGACAGACAAGAGGTTAGTCCTGTCAGAATAGACCAACAAGAAGCCAGTCCTGTCCAAGCTGATATTGTCACAAATACTGCTCCAAATCTCCCAATTGTCACTAGAGATATTATGATCATACATGGTCCTTTTCAGGAACCATCTCCTCGAAGGGAACATGAATCTACCTACTTTCCTGAAGAAGAAATGCCAGATAATTTTCATTATGATGCTGGCATGCATGATCAGACTTCTGGTATCAATCCCACTTTGATTCAATTTCTGGAAATGAAATTCAAGAACATTGATTCTTCCATAATGCACCTGAGCTCAACTATGGAAATGAGGATTTCTCATCTTGAGCAGAAATCAGACAGCAGATGGGAACAGTTCAAGCAAGACAAATTCAAGTCAGACAAAAAGCTTCATAACTTCATGGAATCCCTCCTTCAGGTATGTCAGAAAGCTGGGTCAGTAATGCACAATCTGAAAAGCTTGCATCAACAATTTCTGAACAGGCTACAGGCTGTACAAACATATAACCATAATGTCAAGGAAAACTAATCCAAGTTGAATTTGAAATATTCCACCCTGATTGATAAGAACAATGAGTTCAGTGAAAAGGTTCAAACCTTGTTTGAAAAGATTACATCTTTTGGTACGGACCTTGCTAAACTATTTGAACTAACCACTCTAGTGGGTGATGAGGTAATGGATGTTTTGCACATTCTAAAAGAAAATTTCCCACCCACACTTGAGGATCAGCGTGATGTGTACTGCCCTCCACCAACAGAAGCCTCCTCTTCTGCACCAGAATGGGGATCTCAGCAGAAAGCTCAAGTGGACTATCTGTTTGACATCTTACACAGTTGGTTTGACAGTGTCACTTCAAAAGTATAGGATTATCATAAGTCTATTCTGCAAAGAGATCAGCAATTTTTGGACAGACTAGACAGTTTGGCATCTTCTATAACTCAGCTTCAGCAACAACTAGACAATGTGTCTGCAACCATCCTTCAGTCACACTCTTCCTCACCTGCTCCCCTTCCTGATGATGTCAAAGGGGGAGAGACATGAATTCAAGTTGGAACCTGGAATTGCATTGCATCTGCATCAAATGTGATTGAGTGAAATTTTCCTTCTTTTGCATATTTTGTGAAATGCTCGAAAGAAATTGTCTGTGAGATTGCCCAACTTTTTGTTAGAAAAATTCTTTTGTTCCTCTTATTGATGTTAAACCTTGGACTTAAATGAAATGAACTGAACTGGTGTTCTGGTCTCTGAATTGAATTACTTGTTTGATCTGAACAATGCATTTTTATGTAGATGCAATGGCATACACCTCATAGTTGCCATCATCAAAAAGGGGGAGATTGTTGTGCCCCTGGTTTTGATGATGACAACCATGAGATGTGTGTGTGTTAAGTTCAACAGAACTGATGAATTAACCCTTGATTCATTAACGCATGTATATACTTTATTCTTGAATGCAAGGAAGAAACAAGGTCTACGCAGGATGCTCAAGGCGTCCACGCAGCGATTTGCATTAAAGGACAGCGTCTACGCAGGATGCTAATTGCGTCTACGCATCAGTACAAGAGGCAGAAGTATCAAATCACTAGCATAGCTCAGTGCGTCAACGCCACAGTTCAGCAGCATCGACGCAGCAGTTCAAGTGGCAGAATCATTGTTCACTGGAAGTACCCCGGTGCGTCAATGCTACAGCATGATAGCGTCGACGCAGCAGTTCATTCTAAGATAAAGATCGCTCTGGGTCAGTTCAGTGGGTCGACGCAGTGACCCCATGCGTCAACGCATCCAGCTTTATAATCAAAGACATGTGGGGCATTTCAAGGCTGCGTCAACCTCATGGTCTCAATGAGTTGACGCCATCTTAATTTCATCAAGAGATGATTGGGTGGACCCCAGTCGTAAGTAGTGTTAGATGCCACATCATCTAAAAGAGCATGCGCTCTCTTTCCCTCTCGATTCCAGAAGCCTCTAGGACAACAATCATTGGGCTAACCAGAAAATCTGGTTGGGACCCACAAAAAGGAATATTCACGTGAATAGGTAGAGTGTGGGAAAACAAAACAAAAGGAGGAGTAGCAGTCGAACAAAAGGTAGAGGAGAGTTCTATAGAAGAAGTAGAAGAAGGTCTACATCATCGGCTTGCTAAGTGCGTGCTGTTGCATCCACTGAAGATCAGAGGAAGCCCAATGGCAGTTGATCATTGCAAGATTATCTACCATCCGGAAGGAGAAGGCCAGCTGATCGACAAAGCCGTTCCTCTCCGATCTCTACGTTCAAGATTTGTGAATCAGCACCATCATATATCTGAGGCTCCTTCTTCCATTTTCAAGTGATTTCGTTTATTGTTTTTCATTTCAGTTTGAACTTCACTACTGTATTTCTCCCTTGTACTAGTTGAGTAGAGGGAGGGGATTTGATCCAGCGGAGTGTGCTTGGGTCAAGGGTTCTGGGCTTGTATGCCCTCAAGCTATTTGTCAGCGGGTATCTGGTGAAGAGGATATGTTCCTCTTGTCAACCAAGCTGTAGTGGTCAGTAGTGTTGAGGGGATTGTTCCTCGTTTAGCAAAGCTGTAAGGCTCAGCAGGGATCCTCACTGATTTAGTGAGGGGTGGACGTAGGTCTCCACAGGGAGACCGAACCACCATAAAAATCTTTGTTCTCTTGTGGTTTGCTGTCTCTTGCAATTTGTGTGTGACGCTAGATGATTGATTAGGTTCGATCTCCACACCGTCTATTTACTGAATTTTGAAATAGTATTCTGGTTCTTAAAAGTTGATTGTGATTTTTCGCAAAAGATTTCAAAGGGTCAACCTATTCACCCCCTCCCCCTCTAGTTTGACCATCCACTTAATCCAACAGGTCAGTGGTAGGAAAAAGAAAGACCCCGCACAAGCACACCGACATGGCTTTCGCTATGGCTTCGAATCTACCGCTCTTGTTCTTGTAATAGGCGGTTATCCATTGTGCCATTGGTATCAAGTGAATATGTTTTGGGCTAATCATGGTCCTAACATCATTTGGGCTATGGATTAAATCACTTAAGATTAGTGAAGGATCTATGGGCTCAACCGTGTGGCATACTAAGTCTTTATCTCCTACTTTGGTCTTAGCAAGTGATAGGTAGATCTCTACCTCCTCCAAAAGGATTGTGGCTTCAAAGGAAGGGAAGAGGAATTTATAAGTTTGGGGATGCCATTTTTCTATAAGGGCTGAGATGCTTGCCCAATCCAAGGATAGCTTGCGGAAATTCTTCCCTAGGACGACTAAGGGTTGGAGGTGCCATGCCCTTAAGATGGAGATAACCTCTAATGGAAGTTCCTTAATCATGCAAGCCACCCACTTCAGGTTGGAATAACACCTCGGGCCAGGAAAAGGCTAAAAGAAAGAAGAAGATGATGAGAAAAGAAAGGAAGATCATAAGAAAGTGTAGAAAAATTGAATCTTTCTAAATTTAATGGCAAAATTTACCTCTCTTAATGGATTTGAACTGAGGTGTTTGGGGATGGAGGTTAGCCTTTGTAGCTCCCCATGCTCTTTTCTAGCAGCTTTGGGCCCGGTGTAGACCCTTTCCTCCATGGCAAAGGCCCCAAAACTTCTTTTCATGGTGTTCTTGGCAAATTGATGAATTTTCTGAACTTGTAGCAGAGAAATAAGGTAAGTTGCGAATTTAGGGCTTGATCCTATTTATAGAGGTAGAATTTTGGTGTTAAAATGTAAGGACTAAGGTTAGGAAGTCTTATCCTAGGTCCAGAAGGGTTCTAGCATGGATTAGGCCCCCTTCCATCCAACTTCGGATGCTCTTGAGAGAGTCCCGTTCGGATTCTGTTATTGTCTAGTGTAACAGTCTATTGTGGTTCCATTACAATCTCCTGACGCGCCATGGTTGATCCGTCACATTCTGCTCATCCACCGCCTTCACTCTGTTGACTCTAACGGCCCTACACTGGTCCGTTACATATTCCTGGCGGTCTGCAATGATCCGTTACATAGTCTGCTGCAGGTTGTAGATCAATTCGTTCCCTCTCTCTTTGGCCAAACCTGCCAGTCCCGTCACATGCATTCATTCCATCCACACAATCACGCATCCACACAATCACGCATCCACACATTCACAGTCATAGATTCGTTACACGCATCCACACATTCACATGTCCATTCGTTCACACATCCACACATATAACTAAACATAAAACACACAAAAACAAAACTTCATTCCACTAACTGTCATGTACAAGTATGTGTGTCAAAACGAAAGAACAACAGAAAACATATCACTCGGTCGGTCTATCTCCCGGACCATCACTATTCCCAGTACCCTCTTGCCACTTGGCTGGCGGCTCCATGGCACTGTGTTCCTCCTCCCGTGATCGTCTCCTCTCCACCTCCTCGTTCCTCCGCCGACTGGAAGAACTAGCCAGGTAGTCTCCTACCGATCCGCTCGGTGCTCCACTCCGCGTGCCTCCCACTGCAACACTCCAGGATGTTCTCCGCTCAGGTCCACGGCCTATCATCCGGACTGTCTACTCTACGACCCAAAGCTCGATATTCAAATCATGAACCTTGAGTCGCGCCTCCCGAGCCTCGGTTCGGTATCTCTCAAGGTCTGTTGTCTGGGTAGATGCCGGGTCTAATTCTCTGCTCAGCCTGGCCACCTCTGCCTGAAGGCGCCATGCCTCCGCTCGGGAACGCTCTAGCTCTGCTCGGGTCCGCTCAGTCTCTACTCAAGCCCGATCCGCATTGGCTATCGCTCTGGCCAGTTCTCTCGCCTGCATTTTTGCATTGCATCATAGTCATAAAGCATTTAAGCTTCAAGGTTTAGTTTCTTACCCGCTCTGTGAGGGTAGCCTCGGCCTCCTCGGCTCGAGCTACGGCCTGGGTAAACTCTGCATGTCGCTCAGCCCTGCCCCCGGCAGGCTGTGAAGTGGAGGACGGTGCATCTGGTCCGATCCTCTGGGCTCCCTCGGCCCACTGCATTTAGAAGTTAGAGTTAGTCAATTATCATATACATGAACATTCATTTGAGTCCAAGGTTAGGAAGTTTACCAGAAGCTCCAAAGCAGCCCGATACTCATCCCGTTGTTGGACGGTGGCGAGGAGTAGTCCCTCGAGCTCAGCAATGCATCCTTGTGGGTCTAGCTGCATTTAAAAAGTTAAAAGTGTCAAGGCATATAGAAATAAATCATTGCATATAGCAAAGTCTGAGTTTAGAGTTTATACCGGTCATCGGATACCGCGAAAAACCTGGTCACCGTACCGCTGGGCGTAGGCCTTCAAAGTATGCCTCATCGCCATCAACCTGCTCGATCATTACCCTGCCCTTCTGCTTCCAGTCCTCAATATACTTTCTCGCCCGGCCGCTCCAATTTACATTGCCACTGATCCCTTTGGAAGATTTCCCTGGCCGCTAGTCGTTTCGGCGAGGGAACGTCACCTCCGGCTGATGCACTTCTCGTGTCCTTATGATCAAGCAATAGTGGAGAGGCTCGATCACATTGATGCAATGAAGCCAGATGTCCCGTCCTCTGTAGGCCAAGGAAGCCGCCACCCACGGTTGCCCCTCGTGTCGCTCGTTCGGTACGGTGTCCAGCGCACCTGAAAGGCCAGTTAAGTTCATGTCAGCATTTAGAAGCATATAGAAAAGGTTTAAGTTTGAGAATTTACTGATGCATGCGGGTATGAGTCAATGTCATCTTGGATCGCCTGGGTCAATCTCTTGATCGACCCCGTATCTCGAGCTACCGACCACCGCCTCCCAATGGGAATCTGCCCTGGATGTAGCTCGGTCCCTCGCCCGATCCCGGGTAGGTAAAGGAAGACCCAGATCTACACTTTAGGAACATGTGTTAGCATGTGTCAGCATATAGGCATAATCAAAAGCATTTAGAAACCATTTAGAAGCATTTAAGGCATTTACCTGTAGAAAAGGTGAGAAGCCACCTAGCATGGTCTCCCGGTCTATCGCCCTGAGGGAGTCGAATAGGAAAGCCAAGACAGTCGCTCCCCACGCATATCTGCCCACTCTGTCCAGATCCGCTAGCAATGGAAGGAGCCTACAGCTGATGACGTCAGCTCGGGTCAAAAATAGGAGCTTCCCGAATAGCAGCATCAGGAAGCGCCTCAGCACTTTGTCCCCATCCGGTCCTGCCTCCGCCGCCACACTCAGGAGCACCTGCTCCACCACTCGGTCGATGTGCTGCTCAGGTAGCTCTCCAACTGTGATGGCCACTCCCCGGAGTCCCAAACTCTCTTGCAGCACTGATCGTGATAATTGGGACGATGGATGCCCTTCCCTCATCAAATCCAGCCCTAGCAGCTCCTGGGCTAGCTCTCTGTAGTCGCCATATGTCCATCCCGTCACCGCCTTCCCGTGCACCCTCAAGCCACTAATCCTTGCCATGTCTTCTAATGTTGGGATCATGTGCCCCCATGGGAAGATGAAAGCTCGGCTGATCCGATCCCACCTCTCGTGCAACGCATACAAGAGGGTCGTGTCTACTGTTGTCACCTCTATGCTAAGGACTTCCCCGAAGCCCATGGCAGTTAATCTCTCTCTCTGGTACCCCGGCAATGCCAAGTACGCCGCCCGCACTTGAAGCCATGTGATTATTGTTCTACTCTTTCCCTACACACATTTAGGTCATAAGTTAGTCATTAGTCACATTGCATTACATTAATCACAAACAAAACAACAAAAAATCAAATAATAAAAAACCCCAAAAATGTCATTTCTAGTTCTGGTTCCCCTGACGCACCAGTGGTGGCGCGTCAGGGAACATAACGGTCACTGGAACGACCGTTATGTTCCCCCGCACCGGGCATCATCTTCTTTGATCTTCCAGCCCGTGGGAATGGCCAATATGGCCTACAAAGTACCCCAATGGGTCCCCAGACCCATTATCCTCCCCTAAACACGCATGCAATCCATTGAAAATTTAAAAACTAGGGTTTAGGGCGATTTGGCCTACCTCGGGGTCTTGGCCGCGTTTCTTCTTCTCCGGCGCAATGGGCTCATCCTCGCCGCCAGTAGCTTCTCTGGCATGTTCCCCTCCCTCTTCAGCTTCCTCTAGGGCCAATGGGGCCTCTTCTTCCGTTGATTGAGCCGCCGCCGCCGCTGGTTGTTCTTCTGGCAAACCCGCCGTCGGCGCATCATCCCCCCGGGCAATGCGGTCCCGACACCATTTGATGGCAAGCTGCTTTCCCCCCCTCTCCTTCGTCATGGTGGCTGGAGGACTCGTCGCCGATGAGGTTTTGGGGAAGGGTCTTTGGGCGCTCGGGTTTTGCTTTGGGGTGTGTTAGGGCATGATTAGCATAAATGAGAATGAATGAGGGCTTGGTTTGTTTTTTTTGCAAACTCAGAAACATTAACGGTCTATCGTGAGACCGTTACGGTCCTCTAGCGCACTATATTGAGTCCGTCAGGTGACTGGGTCTTCCTTTGTTGAATAATGAGGACCGGTGGACTATAACAGATCAATATAAATCCGTTACATTGATCTAGCGCATCTTCCCTAATCCGTTACAGTCTTGAAAACATTTCGGTGAAATATAATCATTATCGTGCATATTATGCCTGATATTTTGAAAAGGTGATTAATGATTATTGAATGGTTATGCTCTGTTTATGCTTCTATTCTTGATTGGATAACCCTCTTAATGAAATCATGAATATCATTAAGCTCTCATGCTTTGTCGTTCGCCGAGCAGCTAAGTCAGGTAGTGTATTTTGATTCCCTTTATCCCTTAATGCATTACTATATGTTATCTAAGATATATTTATCTCGAGAACCAGCTGGTCATTCATGTGTTCTGGGATCTGATGTTCCCTTGAAACAAAAATGATGATGATCTAAGTGCACATGTTTAATCGTTGGATACGCTGTTAGGTTGGAAAATTTGGGGATGATGGTTCTATCTTGCACGCCGTGGTTGCAGATGGTGTCCTGACCCTGGTTTCTCCAGTCTAGCAATACTATTCTCGAGTATCTTCCTATTTTTCTTGGCATTCATTTTAAAGATTTCTTTTTTCTTTAGCCCAGCATGCATCATACGCATTTTGAGCATTCACGAGCCTCATCTGTCCATGTGTTTCAATAATGGTGGATAGCTATGTCTGTAATCTCGAGTAAGGAGAGTCATTCCACTTTGAGTCAGAAGGTTTCCTTCGGTCTTATTGCTTGGTTTGGTTAGCCGAAGATTCCCGTATGGAGTTTAGTTAATCGTCTCTTTTCCTTTCCGTTGCTCCGGCTGATGGCCGTATTTTTTTTTCCTTTCCTTAGTTGTTAGTTCCTCCAGGCGTGCGTCATTTTGGTTTACCATTCCTTGTGGTTAGTTCGGAGTTTTTCGGAAGATTCCTATCGCTCGTTGGTTGAAAACGGGTGTCGTTTGCCTTAACGCCCGCTTTTCAGTCTGCTCCGCTTCATTTCCGCTTCATCTCCATGCTCCATTTTGCTTTAGCTACACCTCCGCTCGCTCCCCTGCAAAGAGGACGTTAAGGAGGGACATCTATTGACACCCGTTTTATGACCAATAAGTTGAGTCATCTCCTTATTCATTTTTAATGATGCTCCGGGTTGTTTACCCTTGTTGAGTCTTCTTGGGCAATTTGAGGTCTCTTTCATGGGTCATTTTCTTCTTGGTTGGGTCTGGTTCCTCGTCCTTGTCAGCTGGACGTTGCTTGGCGAGCTCTCCATTTCATTTGTCATCTTTTCATCCCTAACGCATCAATCCTAGCATGTTACGGTATTCTAACGCACCTCCCATGGACCGTTAAGTGATCCCAGAGTCCTGAGCTGACCGTTCTCTTTTCATGCTTATCCTTTACAATGTAACGGACTTCTTTCATCCGTCACCTTAGCCTAACGCATTATCTATGATGCGTTACATCTTCCAGAGTCCTCCTTTCGAAAACTTCGCCCGTTGGTCTTATCTCTTAGAGGACAAGGTTGTGTAACGGACTAGTCCTGGTGCATTACTTTCTTGTGGCGGTCTATCGTGCAACCGTTACATCAATCAGAGTGTTCTAGCAGAACTACTCTTTCTCTGCTACTCCATGGCTAGATTAAGAGTTTGATCTGATGATTTCTCCTTCAAATCTGATCCTTAGAACCTTCTGTTTGTTTCTATGGACTCTTGGGAGTATTATCTTCAGGAGTTTGTCAAGAAACCTCCTAGTTTTTAGCTGGATTCTCTCCAACTCGAGCCTAGACTTTGAGGGTCTATAAATAGAACCCTTGACTTCATGGCTTGTATAGGAAATTTCTGGAGTTCATGACGAAGTGCTGCCCCATCCTAGAGCTAGAACCGACCAAGGAAGGTTGCATCCCACGTCCGTCGTCGTCCTAAGTCCAGGGAGTATTAGCTTTAAGGGGCTAGTTCAGTCAAGTTCAATCTTTAGTTTGTCCTTCCCTCTTCTATCATCCATGGCATGTTCCCTTCCCTTCTCCCACGTTCTCTCTCTTACTGCATATATCTAAACCTCCTTCCCATCTTTTAAACACCCCAGAGGGGTAAAAAAAATAACCACCCCCAATATTCTCCCTTCCATTTTGCACGTTCTTCAATTCTTTTGATTTATAGCTACTACACTTTGCAAAGGCTAATCTGGGTGTTTATTTTGTTATCTACATTCTTTTGCATGTTTTCCAAGGTTAAGGCACGAGGCCTAAGCTTCTGGCCGACTGAGAAGCTTGGAGATCAAAGATTCTCAATTCCTTTTCTGCAGACCTCTGACGGATCAAGAAAGGCACGTTACGGTTCTCTGGCGCATCTACACTAGTTCGTTACGCTTCACAGAGTTGCAGATTGCAGTTCCTGGTTTTTCTCTCTCCTACTGGCGGGTGCTTCATCCACCTATTCTAAGGTATGTTCCAAGTCCTTGGATTGTTATTTACCTTAGTGGCGATCATGTTCCTTCTTACTTGGGCAATAGCTCTCTCTCTCTTCACATCTTTTCCTTTAGTTGCTTGTTTCACCCCTTGCGGTGTGTTTTCTATTCCTCTTGCTCCACGCTCGGCGTGTGTTTTTATTTCTTCTTTAGTTTAGTTCCCTGATTGAGATTGCTTGCCCATGTTTAGATGTCATGATGGTTGCATAGGTATATGTTGCACATGTCTATTGGTAGATTGATTACATTATTCCACATATCTGCATAATTGATCACATCATCTTGCAATAAAGAATCATCACAATCACAAATAATAATCAACAAGCACGAAGGCGATAAAAAAGAAGTAGATCAATTTTCAACGTCAGGGAAGTACCCCAGGTCATAAACCTATAGGTTCTACATTGGAGAGTGGTTACTAGACATGTGGATGTACTGTAACTATGGTGGACCTAAAGGAAGAGATTGAATGAGAGGATAGAAATCTAAACAAAGGAGTTTTCAAGGAAACAGTCTAAAATGACAACAAGATGAACTGAGGACTCAATTTGGAATGGAATATCCCATATTGGTGAAATTAATAATCAAGTGATTCTCGAAATCGAGTTATAAGAGGAATTTTTGAAAGTCCTACATGAATACATGCTGGGTTAAAAGAGAAAAATTAAAACAAATTAAAGTAGAATGTAATCAAGGATAATATTGTTAAGCTGCTCAAACTGGGTCAAGATCCTGATTCATTAGCTGATACTAAGCCAAAGCTCGTTTATCCACGTACCAACTCATAAAAGAGGGACTGTAGACACCTAATTTCAGACATCCCGCAGACCTTGTCTAGTCATCATAGAAGTGACACTTTCTCTTGGATGATTTGGAGTGTGGGGTCTCATCCTTATCTAGGTAGACTCCACCTTGTCCCTTTGCAGATCCAACTTTACAGTTAGTTGGTGGGGGGTTGCAGGGGGGTAGCGCCCCCCCCTTCCCATAAGGTTGGGGGTTTGGGGGCGAGAGGCCCCAAGGCAAATTTTTTAAGGTATTATATACATTTTCACACTGATCTCTAGGCGGCCAGGGTGCTGGCCGCCCAGATCCCAAGGCGGCCAAACACCTGGCTGCCCAGCCCAAGCAAGGCTGCTAGACTCCTGGCCGCCTAGACCTCAAGGCGGCCAGACTACTGGCCGCCCAGATTTCCAAGATGGCCACAGCCTTAGCCGACCAGCCTCCTTTGAACGGCCATCGACCTGGCCGCCTCCTAGCAACCGCCCGTCAACTCCACGATCCGCCCACTCCGGGCATGTCCTCCACACCTATTCCCACTTCGAGAGGTGGAGGCACACATAGTCTCACACATACTCGATTTTTGAATGTGGGGATGGAGGGAAATCCCCCCAATACAAATACCTCGTTCCGAACCATTTCACGGGGGTTTGGACATTTTGGGGGAGACGTTTCGAGGAGGTAGTAAGAGCTCGGAGAACCCTTCCCCACCTTAGTCTCGTCAAAGAGCTTAATCCACGGGAGGGAGCTTGTGTCTGCCGTTGGGGAAGCAAAAACTTGTTGAAGGCGGCGATCGACATGGCCGCCCACCACCTCTGAACGGCCAAACAGTTGGTCGCCTCCTATTGGTGGACGGGCAAACCCCGTTGTTCTTCCCTTGTTCTCTATCTTGCTACATTTCTTTCTATTTTACTGCATTACATGCATACTAGATTCTCCTAGATCCCTATTACAAAGAGGTTTTCCAATCCAAAACATAGGGAAGGCGGAGGGTCGAAAGTCTCGACCATCCCCCTTCCCAACCCCCTTCTCGGTACGATTGACCTCATTTGCATGTTTTCTTTCCTTCTCTGAGCATATACTGCATTTCCTCAGTCTAATGGTCTAATTTCTACTATTTGCTGGTTAATTTGCAGGAACTCCATCACCAACATGCAGAGCTCCCCGTTCTTGGCCGGCCGAGAGCGAGGACAGGAAGAACCCACATCTCCCATTCCTAAGGCATTCGCGATCATCCTATCCCTATGAGGCTCAAGTATAAGTCTCTGGCGATCACCCCATTTCTATCTTTCTAACCCGTGCACTGTAGGCCGCAGCAGCACACATCGGGAGAGGGCACACACGCCGCCCGCATTCCGGTAGCTATAGGGACCATTGTCCCAAGTCTTAGACGGCTCAACAACCTATCCGTGCGACTAAGATTTCTCTGAAATTATCATTATTTTTTAGGAAGGGGAACTCAAATTCTAGATTTATCAAAGTCACATGGTCATTGATATAATCTAATAATGTAGGTAACATATAGTAGAAATGCATATAGAGAAGATGGTGGAGGCAATAATCACGTTAGGACCTGAGAAATGAATTCATATGCAATGTAATCACCATGGGACCTGAGATTCAATGTTCAGATAGTGGGACCAAAGAGCTTCTTCTTGTACTCAAAACTTGTTAGCCAAGATATCATAAAATATAACAAGTAATGAATAAAAGGCAGTTAAAGTATAGCATGGATCATAGCATTAAAGCATTTAAACATGCAAAGCATCAAAGAATCATTGTTTGTTGTTATGTTTAGACCATGAGGATGACAAACTTGGCTAGGCATAAGATTTGCACTTGAAGGATCAGGATCAGAGTGATGATGCCCAGAATGGTAGGAATAATCAGGTAGATTGACAGTGAATGACATTGTTGAGAGCAATGGGAAGAATAAAAAATAGATGTATGTCAAAGGGATGACTTATCCCTTGTTCTTTGTTCTTCTTGTAGCAGTTGTCCTTGTAAAACACCATCTGAACAAACAGTTAGTAGGGAAATATAATGCAATTTTTTTTGTTTGAGATATGCAAATTTTTATGAAGTTTGGATAATATTTAAATTTTTATGGATTTTAGAAAAATATGTAAATCTTTAGAAAATATTCAGATTTTTATGGATTTTAAAAAATATTTAAATTTTTATGGAGTTTGAAAAATATTCAATTTTTTACGGATTTTGGTTTAAACATTGCTAATTGTAGCATCAAGGGTACTTCAAACCACTAGCCAGAGGTCCTTGTTCCTTCCCCTTTCACTAAGAACTACCCAAAACAGGGCGTGCATTTAAGGTGGCACCTTATAGCTGGTTGTCTTTGGTTATCGGTGCCCCTACTAAGCCCATACATGAGAAACATTCGATCTTAGAGGGAGAAGAGAAGAAAATATGAGGGATAAACCTAATATGGGTTTAGAATCAGGTTCGACTTCCTTCCGTAGCACAACCCCTAGAGATTCGGTCTGTTATGCCGAGATTTTTTGTCATATCATCAAACCTTAATTCTCATTTAGGCATGCATACGACCAGGCACATAACGTCCCATGAGAAACTGTATTGCCCTCTTGCCATGCCAAATTATTTTTGAATTGTTATTCTTCTTTTTTTCTTTTTTTTTTTGCTCACATTCTTTTCTTTTGGATTTTGAACTTTGATCACTTTCTTGACTTTGGATCTTTTGAGAGTAAGGTCATAACGGACTGCCCTTATTTGAGACTTCCTCTTGTCGTGGTATGCTTTGGTCGGTTGTTTTGCCCAAACTACCTCTGCTCTCATATTTTGGTCGAGTAGAGAAGAGAAAAAGACATCATGCCCTTGAGCATGGCCCAAGTAGCAACGGTGTTTTTTGCGGGAGACGGCTAAAGACGTTATGAAGTGTGTGCGGTACTCATGCTTAGAGTTGCCCTTAATTAGCGGGGAGAAAATGAAGTGCTGGGTTCTCTCAGCCAAAGTGCTGCAAAAGCAAGCTAAAACTCTCTTTTTTTAACATTGACTTAAAGAAAGACCTAGGACTATACCTTGTCTATCACTCTTAATCATGTTAAGAAGCACTTCATTTTAAAAACGTATGTGAATGAGGTAACGAAACACAAGAATGCATACTTACACAAATGAATTACCTTGCGACCCTATTATAAAAGCAGTTGTCGAGGGCGACTTTGATCAACACGGGATTTATTCTCCTCACTTGGTAGATAGAGAGACATGGAAACAAGGATTTGAAGTGGCTTAACATGAAGGAGAGGTGCCAAGGCCAGACTCAGACGAATAAGGAAAAAGGGAAAGAGGTGAGGGCTAGAACTCCCTCACTAAGGTGTAGAAAACTTGATCACATGAAAGGTTTACAGAGGGAAAGGGAAATTAATGGGAGGAGTGAAGACTAAAGCCTCAAAAGCAATGGGAGATAGGGCAGATGCCCAGAGCAATTGATGTGGGAGAAATCAGGTCAGACTCAAGATTATGTGAAATTAGAAGAATGAATTGATAGATTGAAAGAGGTGGATCCAGAGAGTCTGAAGGGAGAGGGTGAGAATTATTGGGAGAAAGATATGGAGGTTCCGGAGGAAGAAAATGTTGAGGGACCCGATGCTCAGGGAAAAGGGATGAATAAAGATGGTTCCAGAGGTTTCGAAGGAAGGGAGTAACAAAGGACGTGATGCCCCGGAAGAATAATAGAGGGATAGAAAAGTGAGAACTCCGGAGGCTCTAGAGAAATAAGAATACGAAGAACGTGATGCCCTAAAAGAATGGGTCAAAGAGAGGGAAATATTGAGGTTCTGGAAGGAGGGGATAAAAAGGGGTGTGATGCCCATGAAGGACAAGAGAATGAGATGAAGAATTCAGAGGCTCCGAAAGAAGAGGGTAGGAAGGGATGCGATGCCCTGGGAAAACAGATGGATTAAATAGAGAGAAATTAGGAGGTTTCGAAAGACGAGGGAGATGAGGGTCTAGAGACCCGAGAGAGAAAAATGAATGCAAATGCAAATGTAAAGAAGGCAAGGAATGAAAAGAATGCAAGGATGAGAACCTCCTTTTCACCCAATAGGTGGCCCATAAGAAGAAGTTAATGATCAATAAAAGAAATGATGTAATGGAGTAGCGAGCGAATGGATCAATAGAAGGCCCCTCAACATAAGAATCCTCACCCCTTAAGAGCCAATGACGTGCCCGGGCAGATGGCTCAATTAGTGGAATTGGTGCCCATAACCTCTCAATTGATAAAGTTTTAATAACCATGGAATCCCATGCACATTCCAAAGTAAATGACAACTCTCTTGGCAAATAATCATAGTGAAAATTTTAGAGTTCCACCTGTGATGTGGGAACCTCAGCATGAAATGGTTTCTTCAAAGATAACTTTCGTGGCAGGTAAGCAATGTCAACACATGGAAGTCGGACCTTCGGCATCAGAAGCTTCGTAAAAAGCACGTTGCCCATGGATCATGAAATATCTTCTTTAAAAGTGTTTGGTAACATGGGCACTTGCCCCTTGCATGGAAGTATAAATGGGGTAGATATGGCATTGAAGACTTCTAGCAGGGAATGCCCTGACCCGCCCTTGAGCATGAACTTCATCATCCCCTTCGCAGCAGAGTGTGTCATTATAATGCTGGGGGAGAACCCCTTCTCTTGACTAGGTACGTGCACTATAACGGAACAAGGGGTAATGAGAGCTTCGAAGGTATCCTTGCCAATGAGCAGTGTGACCTTAACAATCTTAGCCTTTGGCTGGCATGGCATCAATTTATAAGGATTTTGCTTGGTGAGCATCGGCAGAGACTTGATCTTTTCAAACTTGCCCAGTATGAGAACAAGAATTGGCATCTGGCAAATGAAATATTGAATCTTGAACGGCATGGCCGTAACCAAGTTCTTCTTGTCCAGCTCTTAAGAATCATCTTTTGCACATGTATTTGTAGAAGCACACCTGCTCCGAGGGGTGGTAGAGGAAGGTGAGATTGAAAGCGTTGTTGGAAGGGTAGGTGGAGACTTAAACACGTCGAGCTTCACCTCTTACTCGATAGCAGATGGGGTTGGCTCGAGTGTAAAAATAGGTGGACCCTGCTCAGGCTCAGCCATGGGTTTGGGTGAAGGGTCAAGTGAAGGATTGGGTATGATTGGCTTTGGGATTGCAGGAATAGTGGAGGGTTTAGGTAGCGGTGATGGTGGCTAATTGGTTGAGAAAGGGATGATTTAGTGGAAGGCTCGGTGGAGGCTGATGGCATGACTTTTGGAGGGTGGATGACGGTAGGCTTAGTACAGATAAATCATTTAATTTTGGTTGGAGGGGAAGGTTTAAGGGTAGGAGGGTAGTGGAGTGTTGTTGGTGCATTGATGTGGGTGGTTGAAATATCGACTCGGCATCGAAACACCAAGTGGTTTTAGAGATGAGGGTAAAGATGGTGGCTGATAGATGGTATGAGTGGATCTAAAGGGGGGGTGAATAGATCCGCACCCAATTCTTGATCACTTAAAACAAATAAGCAAAGACTGTGAGGTAGAGGAAGCTAGTTCGAGTGTGATTCTATGCTAACACAAGATGTTTGAAGAGCACACACAGAAGGCACATTGATCAAACAACAACACCTGTGAAGGGGAGGTAGATGAAAAGGAATCGACACAACAAACCACAACACACCAGTTTTTAAGGTGGTTCGGCTACTATCTAGCAGGCCTATGCCCACCCCTCACCAACTCGGTGAGGCTTCCTCTTCTGGCCAAAAAGAACACACACACACACACACACACACGCTGTCTAACAGCTTGCACGAGGAAACATTCCTCAACACACACACAGCTGCAAGGCAGCCAACACACACACTCTGGTCTCTAAACAAAGCACTGGAAAATCACTTAGGAAGCTCAGCAATCACACACCAAACTGATGAGAAGGGAAATGAGAAACAACAAAGAAAAACTCCAAAAAAGAAATTCAAAATGCAGCTTCTGATAGAAATCAAAAGGCCCAAACAAAAAAAGTGTAAACTTCAGTCTACAACTTCTACTCTACTGGACTGGCGCGAGTTGCTTCCAGGGCTGTGAAACTCTCCTCTCTTCTTTTTCTCTCAAAGTTCTCTACTAGATGCTTCAGGCAAACTCTCTCTTTCTTTTTCTCTATTTCCATTCTTCTCTTCTCCAGGAAGCTGTGTTGGTAGCAGCAGCAGCAGCAACAACGTTATGTAGAGGGCCGCTATTTAGAGATGGAGGGGGCGGATGATTTTCCCTCCCAGATCCAGCCTTGAGATTGGTTGGAAGGAAAATGATGTTCTTGGACATGGAGCTCTTCCAGATCCGCCTCCTCATTGGCCCAGGACAAAAAAGGATGGACCTCTGTCCTAGGTACTTTTCATAGACTAAAATCTGATTGGCTGTGGCCAAAAAGGCAGAGTACCATAAAAAGGGACTTTTCCCAAATGTGTCTACTGATAGATCTCCCTTCAAAAAGGTATTTTGACTTCCTCATGATGAAAAGGACAGTTCTCTATCCTAAGATCTTCTTTTCAAACCTTGAATCAAGAGATTTGGGAGTTCCTGTCGTTGATGTTGTGTGTTTGAGAGGGCTGACTTCGAATAGGCTTAAATCAGACAAAGTTCTTCGAATGGCGTCGAAGCACTTGACTTCCCGCGTCGACGCAGCTAGACATCTTATGAGCTACTGGGAGCCAGACCTTCATGGACTCGATGCAACGAAGCGAACGGGATCGACGCAGCTAGCTTTCTGCTTGTTCTATTTGCGAGCTAAGCCTTCATGGCGTCGATGCAGCCAATAGGGTACGTTGACGCATCCGTTGAAAGATGTGTTTATAACGGTTTCTGTGAGGGCCCCTGTGCCGACACACTGTGAAAGCGATGTCGACCTATTTGAGGAGTCTTTCCTTTTACAGGGGTGAGTGTTTAGTGTTGGTCCCGGGTAAGCGAGCGGACAAGAAGGGGGGTTGAATTGTCCCCTACTAAAAATGGCAAATTAAAACTTTCTTAGCGGAATTAACAAGTTTGACGAGATTAAAAAAAATAAACTTAATAAAGTAATTTAAGTTCACTCAATCTCTCCGATCTCACACCCGACTAAATGGAGTAAGTAAGGAACACACAATCACACAATGCAAACCATAAGATACAAGGGTTTTTAAGGTGGTTCGGGACCACGACAGGCTCCCTATGTCCACCTCTTATCAAATCGGTAAGGATCCACTCGCCGGTTAAACCAGCACGGGGAAGACTCCCCAACACGGAGCAAGGCTCCAACAAACACGGGTATAAATCCCCAACACGGAGGTGATGCTCCAACAACACGCGGGATGACACCTGCACGCACACACGGGGACGCGCCCCAACACACACACACACGGAGATGATGTCTCCAACACGATTCGATGATCGGATCACAACACTCTCACACACACATTGCAACAAACGTAGCACAATGACACACACGATCGCACGTAGGTGATCAAACACGACCGTATACACAGACGGTCACATACACACAGAGTATGCTTTCAGAAATTAAACAAATGTTCAAAGCAAGCTCAACCCAGATTATAAATCATGGAACACAGCACAAAGAACAGATATAAGATGTGGAAATGATCCCCCTTTGTTTTCCAAGGCCGAATGATAATGTTCTTTGATGCTCGGGTCGGAGGTAAGCAGGATGCCGTCGATTTGAACGTCAACGTGTTCCTCTCTTCAATCTGCTTCACTTTCTCTTCATACATGATCTCCAAATCCTTCTGGATGTAGATAAAATCCGCTTGGCTTGAGCTCTTCCTTCCTTTCTCCTTTTCTTCACCTGCAAGATAGAAAACCATGAACACATTTGGGTTGTGGCTTATGAAATTTGTAGCTCTCATATGCATACAAATAGAAGGCATCAAAAGACTAGTATAACCCTTCTACAAACCTCCAAAAGGACCCCCAATAGGTCTCCCACCAACCCAAGGGCAAAGGGGTAAGAGTTGTTGAGTAGTGGATAGCGGATCTAGAGGGGAGGGGTGAATAGATCTGCCCCTCTTTTCACAATGCAACCCTCTATATAGCTAGACAAAATAAATCGCAGCGGAATATAACTAGCTTATCGAAGAACACTATGATTCGCTTGGCAAGATGAGCAACTAATATATCAATTTGAACCTAAGCATGCATCTAGAACGAAGCAATCACATAAATAAACTACAACACAATGGATTTTAAGGTGGTTCAGACTGAATCCCCAGTCCTACGTCCACCCCTCACCAAATCTGGTGAGGCTCCACTAGTGCCACGCACTCAACCGTAAATCGGAAAGACCTCTGATTGCCTTCCTACTAACCACAGGTAGGGACGTCAACACCGCAGATCGGACAACTTCCGATTGCCTTCCTACTAACCACATGTAGGGACGATCTTCAGTTTCAAATATTTGAATGAAATGAAAAGAGAATAAATATCAAAACACTCAAATAAGATATAGAATATGCTCAAAGAGAAAAGATCTTATCTGAGATTGCTGGAGCATGAATCTGATGCTTCAATGGTATCTTCTTCCTTGTGAAAAGATCTTGCTTGGATCACCTTGAGTTGATGAAGACGATGAAGGATGTATATTTGATCTTCTTTGAGAATGAGCTTCTTTGGATCACCTTGAGATGATGAAGAGGATGATGATTGCAGCTTTATCTTCACTTGGCTTGGGGTTGATCTCCTCTTGAAGTAGCTTGAATCACTTAAGGATTTGATGAAGAACTTCTTCCTAGAGTATTGTTCACCGCTACAATACTCGAACTCCTCTCCCTTGAACATACCCTTGCAGCCTTCTTTGATCTCCCAAATGATCAACTAGGGTTTCTAACCCTCTTGCATGTGTTTTATAACCTTTGAATGGTCCTTGCACATCCCCCAGACCAGATCCACATTTTGTGGGTGATTGGGTGACTTTAGGATTAAAGAAATTCATGGGGAATGGCCCTTCTCGAAGTGGAAAACAAAGTCAACAATTGATGGATCGGGGCTGGCGGTCGACCTGCAGAAGCTGGCGGTCAGCCGCTACTGAGAAACACTGTAGATTTTTAGTCCCTGGTATTTCCGGTCGGCCGCTACTGGGCTGGCGGTCGACCGCCACTGAGAGTCGTGTAGACAGTGGTCTGCTGGCTGGGGCAGTCGACCGCCCCTCTGCTGGCGGTCGACCGCCAGCTGGGCAGACCCCGGGTTTTCCCGGGTCGGTCCATTAACCTATTTAGCTCCGTCGCTTGAGTCCTTTAGTAGCACATTCTCATCTGTGGCATCAACCTTGACAGTCTTGAAGATTTCTATTGATTATATTACTCCTATAATCAAAATTTTGTTCTGGGGGCTCCGCCCCCGGAAACCCCCGCAAGGGGCGCTGCCCCCTTGACCCCCATGACCTGACCGGGCAGGTCGATCCCCGCGACCTGACCGCACAGGTCGATCCGCGTGCGAGGGCACAATCATTAAGCTTTCACTTTTGCCATCTCCACTCCATTCCTTGACATATCTATCATGAAAGAACATCAAGTAGTTTAGTCATATAAGAGTGGTAAGACATCAATGACTTATAGTGTTTAGCCATTATCAAAATCAAGAATATCAAATAACTCAAATGACCACAGGATGATGTCGAATGACCCAAGTAAAAACAAGATGACTCAAATGACCATAGGGGCACAACAAGAGTTAGGCACAAGTTGACTTGGTTTAGATGGATTTCAGAACCACGTTCTTGGGTTTTCGCCGCTGTCGGTTGACCTACATGGGTTGGGCGATCGACCGAAATTTTACAAACTGAAATCTCCCATCACTGAGAATTTCAGTCGACCAGAGCCCTATGGGCGGTTGACCGCCAGCTACAGTAAAATCCAGACTATCACATTTCAGCCCCAAACTCCATTGCAACTTTTCCAACCTCTATGGCATCAAACTCCTTTGATCTTGGGGAATATATACTGAGTGTTTTGACCAAGATTTGCATGAGGGGTTCAGTAACACTTTGCTAGCTCATAAAGCCTTGCAACTTAACATATTGAAAATGCATGAAACACAGTGGGATTCGACATAATGCAATGAGTGAGTTAATTCTCTTTTTCAACTGAGAACTTCATTGATGCACTCCTTTGAATTCCAAAACATGAACCATAGTTTTGATCCTGCAAACCAATATATATAGCATGAGTTCATTAAACACTAAGGATTCATATGACTTGCAAGTGTGAACCTTGAAGTTATCTGTTAACTCATCAACCAAGATGCATACATGTTGCTCAATGAAACATACACAGGTATGCTCAATGATGCACATCACCACAAGCACAATCGTTTTGTTATCATTAAAACCAAAACACCAAACAGCAACTAGGAGATGCAACAGTCTCCTACAACAATCTTCCCCTTTTTGATGATGACAAAACAATGTGTGTGAGAGTTCCTAAAGATGGCGTAGAAGTAGTTCAATGAATGTTATGAGAATGGTGAATAAGACTTTAATCACATTCAATCACATTCTCCCTCAAAACTACTCTCTCTTTATTGAGCAGAAGGCAATACACAACCAACAACATTGAGCACACAACCAACATCCTCTTCTCCCCCTTTTTGTCATCTACAAAAAGATAGGGTGTTATTGGCCATGATATAAACATGTTAGGCCATAAGAGATGATACCAATGTGGATACCAATTGCTGGTAATTGTTGGCCTCAAAGATGTGAACCATTGTTTGAAGAGTTATGCAACATGATGTGTTCAAGATGATAGCATTCAAAGTCTAAAGCCCATTTCAGATCTTCACAAGATGCAAGAGCAAAGCAACGACAAGATGGCATATCAAATGAATTTCTTTGATGTTTTAAATTTTAGATTTTTAAATTTTCTTTTGAAATGCATAAAAACTCAATGCAAGCATATGATGATACTATGAATGCATGCAGTGTAACTAAACAGATATGCCTGTGAAAAAAAACTTAGCCAATTGTTGAGCTCAAAAATCATGTTGATTATTTCCATGTGAGGGTCACAAATTTTGATTTTCATGGTTTTCAGATTTTTGAATTTTCTTTAGGAGTGCATGAAGCTAAATGCATACAAATGATGAGATATGAAATGCATCATGCAACCAAGCAGATATATACATATTACATGCAACACAGCTCCCCCTTACTTATTTAAGAGGTAAAAGGGTATAAGAAAAGTGCATGAGAGTCAAAACATCTAGGATGCTTATGTGTAACACCTAGGGGATTGTGCAATCACACATAGGAGTTATGCAATAGTCAATGCAGTCAATCACTTTTTTGAAAACATATTAAATCAAATTTCTAAATGTATAGGTGAATAACATGAAAATAGACTGTAGCCATATGGATATTCAGATTTTCAGATCAACACAATGAGAGATTATACAAACTACATTTCATTTTAAGAGAACAGTGTATTGGAGGCTACGCTCTGCCATAATGAGTTTTCACCAATTTTTTTAACTCAACCAATATCTCATGATGGTCAAAAATTTTCAAGAGTGATCAGGTTCGAATAAATTTTTTTTACGCGAGGAGACACATGGAGCTCATGCTAGACTCCCCGGTTACTCAGAATATTGAACCATTTCACCTCATTTTGAACAGAGATACTATAGTACAACACCTTTCTGAAGTGAACCACATCACGTCTCAAGAGACATGTGCCCAATTTACTTAGTGAGACTAAACATTGCTCTGCCATTCTTTTCAGATTCTTTCTACATAAAGTAGGCATGCAGCTTTTTTCTCAACTGTCTCTTTGACATTCATGCAACAAGTTTAATATTTCTAGAGTGTTGAAAGGAAATTCCTACATCCTTATCTCTAACACTCATTCTTACATTTTGTGCATGAAGTGTGCAAATTTGATTCAGCATGTATACTAAAAATTTCATGAACACATAACAGTGCAGCTCCCCCTATCTAGATGCACTTATCAGAAGATTACTCCCCCTGAGTGTATGACATGTAGCACTCTTGTGATGACTCAATTTGCAACATCATTTAGCAAGAAATATGAGGTCTTAAAAATTCAAGGAAGGGGGTGAATAACATACATAACATGCAAGCACACAATTGAAAGTTATGCAATGTGCAATGTAAAATGTAGAATGCATTATGAATGTAAAATTTAATATTTTTATTTGAATGTCCTAAATGCAATGCAAGGTGCAAGATGTAGCCTGGATGCAAATTACAAGTTTTCAGTTTTTCATTTGGATGATCTAAATGCACCTAATGCATTGAATTATAATGCATGCAACCTATACCTATATGAGAATGGAATGCAAGATGAAAAGGTAAGATGGGAAAGCTTGATTTTCAGAACATTTTTCAGATTCCACAAGAGGACATTCAGTTTTGAAGGATGAACAACAAGCATTTCTCAGCACTAGGCCTTTCAGAACAAGGGTGCATAAAAGATCGGAAATGAGTAATGCAACCCATTTTATTTTCAAAAACTTTTCAAAAATAGATTTTCAATAGCATTTCAGAAGTGCAGAAAATCATCCACAAGTCAAACAGATCTTTCAATGACTCTGGTACGAGGTGGAGATGAAGGTCTGAAAACCCAACTCACACATAGTGAGAGCTTCTAGGTGGACGTAATCCACCCTTCCACTACACACCATTTGATATACCAGATACTCAATTAAGCTCAGATGCTCATGCTTTTCAGATTGAAAAGTATTCAATAGGAAAAGACATCATGTTTATTCCTCAAAATTTTTAAATTCATTCAACCAATGAGACATGTTCATCATAGCAGAATACAAGAAAAATAGATCAAGTTTAGAATCAATATCTGTCAAATGAGCAATTCTGCATTTCAGAAATTTTGCCTTCTTGAAGCAAGAAGGAATTTCAGAATCAATTTGAATGCACATGGTATTTCAGAATTTCAAGGCAAATTGATTTCCTTCTAAAAAATATGTTTCTCATTAGCCAAACAATTCAATTTCTGAATTTTGGTACAAGGCGGAGAGCTTTGATCCGAGGATCACCTTACGCATGATGTTAGCTTCCTGACAGACTTAATCTATCATTTCATATATCAACATTTGATATACCAAATATTCATTCAATGAGAGCATGAGTGGCTTGTAAGGGATGCAATTCATACATAACAAAGTGACAAAAGAAAAATATCAGAAATGCCAATTTGACAAAGAAGAAACAAAGTTGGGGTTTTACCATTCGCGTGTACCTTGTTCCATTTTGTTGAAACCCCTTTTATTTTTTATTTTCCTCAAGGCACATCTCCATCAAAACCAATTCAATAGACAGATTTTGGCACCCAAGCCTTCTTGAGTCCTTGGAGATTAGAAGCATTTCTACTAAGAACTTTCTTGGACATTCTCATAGACATCATATCATCATTCTTCATGATCATGTAATCCTCAATAACATGTCTATGGTTTCCACAATAAAGGCATTGAGGAAAAGTAATTTTACCATAAGATTTTTTTTAGGAGCAAAGGAATGTTCAAGTCATGCCATCTTCTATTTTCAAGAGATCTAGATTTAACAAAATTAAACCTCGCATTCATTTTAGAAGCATGAAATTTTCTATTTTCAAAAATCAACACTCTTTCATAAGATGCCCGTACTTCCCACAATCAAAGCAACAAGGAGATGTGGGTATACGGAATGACTTTCCATTGTTTGCATGAGCGTTTGTGAACAAGTTTCTCTTATGGGATGAAAACCTTTGAGCATTAGAAGCATGTTCATTTTTGAATTTTCTTTGAAAATTTGATTGTGTATTCATGGCATGAAACTCATCATTTTGCTTCACAAAGTAATTTTTCATCACATGGCCTAGTTTATGACAATAAAAGTAAGAAATATTTTTCTTTCTTTTGAAAGTAGATTTATCTTTGCATGCTTTTGCATCATCCATTTTCATGACAACACAATCATTCATTTCATGGCCATGCATGCCACAATAAAAGCATTCAACATCCAATTTCATTTTTTGCCCATTTTGAACTGTTTGAAACCCTTTTTGCATGGTGGGTTTTGTGTTGAGATTTTTCTTTTTCTCAAAATTATTTTCAGACTTTTTCATTTGAGAAGTGGAGGGAGATGCTTTGGAAGTGCTAGGAATATCAGATGTATGAACAAAAGAGGTTGTCATTTTATGTTCAAAAGATTTTTTATTGACCGGGGTGTATCCAAGACCTTCTTTTTAAAAATTCACTTTAACACCTAACATCTTATCCAGATTTTCTTTCCCTTTGACAAATCTAGATAGATCATCTTTCAACCTTTTCACTTCTTCTTCCAGACCAGAAATATGCAATTCAGCATTTGTGATTTCTTCTTCGCATGCAAGATTTTATCATCATATAGATAATTCTTTGATGTGAGTTTCTCATTTTCTTACATGATTTTCTTGTTTTCATCATTTATAGTATGCAGTTTTTCAGTCAATTTTTCAAGAACTATCTCAGTTTCATCAAACTTTGAGGTCTAGCAAGCAACTGTTCATTATCATGTTTCAACAATGAGATTTCTTTTTTAAGCTTATCAAAGCATTTCAATCTTCCCTCTAGCAAAGAATTCTGAATTAACATGACACCATTTTTCTTTTTAAGATCTTCATTTTCATCCATGATACTCTTGCTATCAATTTCAGAATCGAGTAATTTCTCAAACAACTTATCATCATCAGACAAAGAAGCTAACTTGTTTCTAAGAGATTTTTCTGTTTCTTCAAGCAATGAAATCTTAGACAACAAGTGTTTGTTCTGATCAAGCAAATCATGACAGTTGTTTTCAATTCCAAATGATGTATTAGATTTTCTATCCATTTCAAGCTCTTCAGTCATGCAGAAAATCTCATCTGAAAATAATTCAACTTTTGATTCAAGAGATTCATTTTGCTCTTCTAGATTTCTCACTTTTGATTCCAAAGTTTTGCAGTTTTCACATGAAGAATTAGCGTGCACATTTTCATCATTTTTCTTTTTCAATCTCTTGATTTTAGATTTGTATTTTTTGCATCTATCATGCAAATCGACATATGCTAATTGCCAGTCTTCAATTGAAAGTTCTTCGGAATCAGAATTTACCTGACTCGAGCTTTCCTCACCATGAGCCATCAAGCATGTACTCACTTGGGAATCTTCTGGGTTTCCTTCATACATAGACAGTTTATCCCATAGATCTCTGGCTGACCTGCAAGAAGAGATTTGGGAAAGAACATCAGACTCTATGCTATTCCTTAGGAAATTCAAAGCCTTAACATTAATATCATTTCCCTTTACATCATTATCATTCCATTCTCTTCTATCTGATGGGAGTTGATGTGGACCATTACATACTACTTTCCAGATTTCACGTTCTTTCATACCAAGATAGAGAGACATTTTGTTTCTCTAAGAAATATAGTCGTGACCATCAAAACACGGAGGAAGGGAAGATAAACAAGTATAAGAAATGATTCTCAATGAAACTCGCCGAGCGATCACTCTAAAGGTCGTTAGACCCAAGAAATTAGAGCTGGGCTTTGATACCAATTGTTGGTCCCGGGTAAGCGAGCGACAAGAAGGGGGGGTTGAATTGTCCCCTACTAAAAATGACAAATTAAAACTTTCTTAGCGGAATTAACAAGTTTGACGACATTAAAAAAAATAAACTTAACAAAGTAATTTAAGTTCACTTAATCTCTCTGATCTCACACGATCGACTAAACGGAGTAAGCAAGGAACACACAATCACATAATGCAAACCATAAGACACAAGGGTTTTTAAGGTGGTTCGGGATCACGACATGCTCCCTACGTCCACCCCTTACCAAATCGGTAAGGATCCACTCGCTGGTTAAACCAGCACGGGGAAGACTCCCCAACACGGAGCAAGGATCCAACACACACGGGATAAATCCCCAACACGGAGGCGACACTCCAACAACACGTAGGATGACGCCTGCACACATACACGGGGACGCGCCCCAACACACACACACACACACGGAGACGATGTCTCCAACACGATCCGATGACCAGATCACAACACTCACACACACACGCTACAAAAAATGCAGCACAACGACACACACGATCGCACGTAAGCGATCAAACACGACCGTATACACAGACTGTCACATACACACAGAGTATGCTTTCAGAAATTAAACAAATGTTCAAAGCAAGCTCAACCCAGATTATAAATCATGGAACACAGCACAAAGAATAGATATAAGATGTGGAAATGATCCCCCTTTATTTTCCAAGGTTGAATGATAATGTTCTTTGATGCTCAAGTCGGAGGTAAGCCGGATGCCATCGATTTAAATGTCAATGCGTTCCTCTCTTCAATCCGCTTCACTTTCTCTTCATGATCTTCAAATCCTCCTAGATGTAGATCAAATCCCCTTGGCTTGAGCTCTTCCTTCCTTTCTCATTTTCTTCACCTGCAAGATAGAAAACCATGAACACATTAGGGTTGTGACTTATGAAATTCATAGCTCTCATATGCATACAAATAGGAGGCATCAAAAGACAAGTATCGCCCTTCTAGAAACCTCCCAAAGGACCCCGAATAGGTCTCCCACCAACCCATGGGCAAAGGGATAAGACTTAGGCACAAGTTGACTTGGTTTAGATGGATTTCGGAACAACATTTTTGGGTTTTCACCACTGCCGGTCGACCTACACGGGTTGGGCGGTCGACCGGAATTTTACAGACTAAAATCTCCCATCACTGGGAATTTTGGTCGACCGGAGCCCTATGGGTGGTCGACCGCCAGCTACAGTAAAATCCAGACTATCACATTTCAGCCCCAAACTCTATTGCAACCCTTCCAACCTCTATGGCATCAAACTCCTTTGATCTTGGGGAATATATACTGTGTGTTTTGACCAAGATTTGCATGAGGGGTTCAGTAACACTTTGCTAGCTCATAAAGTCTTGCAACTTAACATATTGAAAATGCATGAAACACAGTGGGAGTCGACATAATGCAATGAGTGAGTTAACTCCATTTTTCAACTGAGACCTTCATTGATGCACTCCTTTGAGTTCCAAAACATGAACCATGGTTTTGATCCTACAAACCAATATATATAGCATGAGTTCATTAAACACCAAGGATTCATATGACTTGCAAGTGTGAACCTTGAAGTTATGTGTTAACTCATCAACCAAGATGCATACATGTTGCTCAATGAAACATACACATGCATGCTCAATGATGCACATCACCACAAGCACAATTATTTTGTTATCATTAAAATCAAAACACCAAACAAGCAACTAGGAGATGCAATAGTCTCCTGCAACATTTAGCTTGCGTCGACGCCATTGGGTGCTTGCGTCGACGCACTCTTGAAGTGTGCTTGAAGACAGTTTCTGGAGGTCATTTAGAGTCAACGCCTTAAGGTGTTGGAGTCGACTCAGTGAAGACATGGCTTCTATAAAGACCATCTGGAGTTGACCCAGTGAAGGGATGGAGTCGACGCTGTAGTGAAGGGCGCTTTGACTGCTCTTCTTCTTGTGAGAGGGCGAGTCGACACTGCCTGTAGAAGGGGTCAACACAACCTTGAAGATTTGTTAAATTATTCATATCTAGCCAATAAAAAGACGTTTCAGATTCTCTAAAATAATTGGCCAATGACTGGCAGTAAGACATCATCAAAACATAATTTACACAACATTCTCCCCCTTTTTGACGATGGCAACTTTGAGTCATTGTGCTCACAGTTTGAGATGGAATTCAGACAGCAAATTTTGGCATGCAACAGGTTTTGACATAAATAGCATGAAGCATTGAATGCATGAAGGATTCATCAGGACATGCAGTGAAGATACACCAATCACCCAAAAATTAATGATTTATCTGACAGACATGCAGACTGAGGGACTCTTGCAGATTATGACTCATCAAAAACTTCTCCCCCTTTGACATTATCAAAATACTAGGAGAGGGGTTCAAAGATGCGGGGAAGCTATCAAAAGGAAGTTGAATATATGTGAAGAGAGAGGAGGCTGAAATAGAGTTCAATGAGGGGATTCAAACCCAATACATAGTTCATCATTGTACAAGACTGACTTTGAATACAAAGATTTTCCTCAAAAAGCATTGCATGGTGAACTTTATGATTGAGTGATGTAAGGTAAATAACTGGGAGGTCATAGAGACGAGGAAAGCTGATGGGGACATCAAAGCAAGATCACTAACTTTTTTTATTTGCATTTATACCCTTGTGTTAAATGGGTTTACAATTGTATGGCAACTATAAGCCAAAGTGTGAGTCCTTAGGTTTTAGTGGGTTTCTTTGCAAAAGGCCATGTTGGCCTGGCGGGACCCCCACCTTCTTTCCCATTGGTCCACCTAGGCTCTAGGGCCCATGTGGGGCTGGTTCAAAGTCCAAGGTGGCCTTAGACCAAGACCTTTCAAAGTTGGACCAAGAAAAATCCAAGATGCCCACTTGCCATGGGCCCCCCCCTTTCCACCTATTTTTTGAATTTTGTATTTTCTTTGACCACATTGGAGAAGGAATTAAATATTCTTATCCTTAATTGCCCCTCCCTAACCCTAGATCTGAGGGTAGCAATGGTCATTTAGTTAGGTTTATAAAACCAATGTATTTTGTTATTTTCACAAGAATTAATGCAAAGAAAAGTTAGAATTTCTCCAAGAGAGCCCAAGGACGCCCCTCTCTCCCCTTCTTGCAATTGTGAGAGTTGCAACAATTTCTAGGGTGGATTCCCTAAAACTTGGTGGATTCCAAGTTCTATCATCTCTGCTGGATGCGACTTCCAGCCACAGTCGCATCCGCCTCCGTTCGTGCCGCCGTCGAGCCGCCACAGCCCGTTCTTTGAAGTGTTGTCCAGGATTCCAAGATCTAGAACAAAAGCTCAAAGAAAAGGTTACTCCTCTCAATCCGTGTATCTGATGATCTTGAAATTTTGAGAGATAATTCCCCTCCTTGTTAGCCATTCCCAGTTTAAATTTTGTGTCAATCCGTCACCGTTTGCTATTTTTCCCAGTCATTTAGTTCCACCCCTGACAGTCTGCCAATCAGCAGATCTGCGGGATAGTAGTCTATTGTTATATTTTTCCCGCCCCCTTAGCCATCTCTAAAAATTACCAAAACATTCATGCGTGATCCTCACTTCCAACCCTTCCACCCATAAAATTCCCAGAGTCCAGATCGACCATTTTCCTTTGGGTCAAAATTTGTTTCCAGATAGATCTCGTTATGTCCTGCTTGATCTGGATTCTGACCTAGAAACAACTACAACCCACAGAGTTTTTCATTTCCAATCCGTTTACTGGATGGTTGTGAAATTAATTTATGTTGTAGACCTTTGAGTCCTCTATCCGACGGCGCCAATCTCGCCTCGATTTGCCTCCGGATATGGGCACAAGAATTGTTTTCATGGAGGTGCGCAGATATATTCCGAGTCAGGCCAGCAAGAGCAGTCCGCCGGATAATTCCTCAGAAAATAAGTCGGCTCAGATTCGGTCGCCGTCGAGTTCAACGATCAAAGAGAAGGATTCCACTGGTGTGCCAGCCAACCGCCTCGACCAGAAGTTGACTAGAAGCCGCCATTCCAGCAGCCGAGTTCGCTTGTTGTCCAGCGAGTTGAAACAGTACCGAGTCGGACCAGTAGCCCGCCTCCGGCCCAATAGCCCTTTCGGCTTGCTGCCCGTTAACCAGAGTTCGCTACTCCCGGGTCACCATTGTAGCTCATTACCTCCCTGTGTGGAGTGGGCAACAAAATCATTTCTGTAATTAGTGTGAATTATTTATACCAGGAGTACGAGTCTTGGTCGGGGTCGCCTTCCCCACGCCCGGAGCGTGGAGGTACGTTTTTGCTCCTTCATTGATGAATTTGCTTATCTCGTATATATTTTGAATGCCGCTGCATGAGCGGTTGTTATGATATTAGCTCGTTCAAATTTCATCACCGCTGCGAGCGAGTGAGTGGAACCCGTCCCGTGACTCGATTCGAGCACGCGGGAAAGCCGATACCCGTGACTCGTTGCCGGTTTCTTAACCGCACACATCCGCACGCTTCCCTCGCTAGGGACGAGTCGCGAGTTTGCCTAGAGTCCAAGGTTCACATTCAAATTGGCGTCGAGTCGCGTCCCATCCCGCATCAAATTGGTATCAGAGCTGGTTATAGTCTAGGGTAGTCGGTCCAAAGTGTCGCATTGCATTCCGATACCCGGTATATTAAAAGGTGCCTCCGGAACGATAGGTTACGCCTATCGGGAAGGTAACACACTTGCGTGAGTGTGATCTTTGGATCAAACCTCCGCCACGTACCGGATACTGGTTGAGTCTAGGTTTGTAGTCGAGTCTGCATTCAAACTTTACATTATTGTTTTAGGGTCGTGTCTAATACATTAGGGAGTCAGTTCCGAGTGTCTGCATGTCCAACCCACCCAAACTTCCCCCAATTCCCCATGGGTACCTAGTACCATCACCCTGACACTATGGGCGAACCCCGAGGTGCCACCCAGCGAGGCCGATCCCTGGATGACTTGTTCGCTCTACTCATGGAGTGCATGGATAGGTTCGACCAAACTCGTAGGGAGCATACCGACCACTTGGTGGGCTGTTTCAAGGCCATGGAGGACCATGCCGAGGCTTTCGACCGATCTGTCCAAGCTCTGGTTGGAAAGTTAGAGAGTGTGGGAAGAATCCCCCGCCAGGAGCTCCCTGGAGCTGTTCCGGTCCCTCAGGCGCCGGCTACCCAGCCCGCCCTCTGGCCACCCATAGTGAGAGTAACCACTTCCCCTACTAGTGTCCTTCACGTTCACCTATCTTAGAGGACACACATTCGGAGGATGCCCCACCCGAGTTTACTCTAGTGAGTTATGAGGCTGACCAAGAGTTGGCCGAGGAGTACCTCGTTGAGGTTGTGGGGTTAGAGAGCAATCCCAAAGAGTGCCTAGTGTGCAAGGGTGAGGCGCCACCCAGCGACTCCATCTTGTTAGTCACCCAAACCCCACCGGTCGTCCGGGAGCTGTTTGTCCCACCCACTTTGTCCTCGGTGGATGTGCCATCCGCCGACCCTATACAGTCAGCCATCCCGCTTTTACCCGTCTCTCCTACAGTGGCGCAACCACTAGTCACTATCGTACCACTGTCGACACCCTATGTTGACACTATATGGTCTGATTTCTTCCACGCATTCGAGAGACAACATCCAGACTTCCTTTTTGTTGTGCTTTACATCAAACGTCCGGATGACTTTCCCATTACCCACCTCCTTGTCCTCACACATTTCTATACCCGAGGACGAGTCTTCTCCAACCGGAGATGGTTGACGACAGTTAAAACTCGTGACCTTAAGTTGTGGGTCAGTCTTTCTTTACACTTGGTATATGCAGATGGTGTCCATCATTCTCACCGAGTCATCCCTTGTGTTTGTATCTCTTTGTCATCAATCATAGTATTACTATGAGTGTCTAAATTTGCCTAGGGTCATGTGTGAGTGTTTGTTTCGTACAGTCTGTGAGAGTCTGCAGACGAGTCGGTCTAATGCAAGCTCATAAGTGTCAGTCCCTTTCGAGTGTGAGGCAAGTCGGATCTATTGCGTGTGTTGTAAACTTGCCTGAGAAATATGAGACCCAGCGGTGATTCCCAGTGAGTCGTTGGTGCCGTCTCCCCCTTTGAGAGTGACCCCACCCCAGAGTGTCCACCACTAATCTCATTCCCCAGTAGCGTGTGCATAAAGAACATATACAAGATGAGCAGGTGACGATTATTTGAAGTGGAGCGTACCCGCGCTACCTGGTACGGTGACGGATCCGCTGGAGCGATACATGCATAGCCGCACCCCTTACTCGACGGGGTAGAGTTTCTCCCACCCGGGGAGAATTGATGGGGTCATCAAAGAAAGGCCACTAACTTTTTTTTATTTGCATTTATACCCTTGTGTTAAATGGGTTTGCAATTGTATGGCAACTATAAGCCAAAGTGTGAGTCCTTAGGTTTTAGTGGGTTTCTTTGCAAAAGGCCATGTTGGCCCGGCAAGACCCCCACCTTATTTCCCATTGGTCCACCTAGGCTCTAGGGCCCATGTGGGGCTGGTTCAAAGTCTAAGGTGGGTATAAACAAAGACCTTTCAAAGTTGGACCAAGAAAAGTCCAAGATGCCCACTTGCCATGCCCCCCCCTTTCCAACTATTTTTTGAATTTTGTATTTTCTTTGACCACATGGGAGAAGGAATTAAATATTCTTATCTCTTAATTGCCCCTCCCTAACCCTAGATCTGAGAGATATTAGCTCGTTCAAATTTCATCATCGTTGCGAGCGAGTGAGTGGAACCCGTCCCGTGACTCGATTCGAGCACGCGGGAAAGTCGATACCCGTGACTCATTGCTGGTTTCTCAACTGCACATATCTGCACGCTTCCCTCGCTAGGGACGAGTCGCGAGTTTGCCTGGAGTCCAAGGTTCGCAATCAAATTGGCGTCGAGTCACATCCCGTCCCGCATCAAAAGCACCAGGTGTGCTTGCTCACAGACTTACTAGAATTGAGGAACTAGGACACACTGGAGGACCTTAACACTCAACTTGGAGCCTTGCTTATGCAAGCCCAGTGACATTTCAAGAGAAACTTCCATTAGCATTGAGGCCAAACAACTTGAATTAGTGAAAGTCTATGCAATTAAGCACCTCTGGTTTTCAGTGGAAGGCACTAATTAATTAGCTTAGATAAACTGATAGTCACGTTGAGCTAACACCTTTTGACGTGAAGAAGTACATTGGTTAGATGCAACCTTCCCCAGTTACTCAGTGATGTTAACTATTCTGCCTCATTTTGGCTAGAGATAACTTGCCACCTCATGCCTTAGCCCACATCACTTCTTTTGACGAAGGGGCATTGTTTCTCAACAGACTGAAGCCATTGCTCTATGTATATTTGTAATTTTTTTTGATATATTAAACCATAGCAGAGTTAGTTACATCACTACCTTTTTACGTGAACAACCTCACGTCTCAGGTGAAGTGTGCCCGGTTACTCAGTAGGCCTAGGCCATTGCTCTGCATAAAATGCTTCAGATAGACTGAGATATCATGAGTGTTTGAAAACAATGCTCAATGTGAAGTTAATCAATCAAAACAATATTGAGCTCTTATATCCAGGTGAGAGGAGCACTAGGTTGTAGCACACTCAATGCCTCAACATGAATAAACCTGAAGAAACTTTCCTTTAGCTTCCCACTTTCAGACCTCACAAAGTTATTAGCCTTAAACCTTCAGTTTATTGAAACCACCATGATGCCAGAAGTTGGAAGATAGTTATTTCAGGAAAGTCAGTCACTGAAGATCAGTTATTTGGTGTGAATCTCCCCTTGAACCAAAGTAATTTGTAAGAGAATGAAGCACACTGTTGAGCAAGCAGCTGAAGGGTTTAGAATGCAAGATGAATGAACACATAGAGGTAGGAGCAGGTTGACTCACTGAGGCTGTGGGTCGACGCAGGAGACCTTGACCAACAAGACTACATGTGTAGCAGATTAACAAGGAACCTATCTCAAGGGATTGCTACTGACTCCCCCTCAACCCATGGACTCTAGAACACTGTATGTGAGGACCCTTGGTACTTGGCGGAGCATCTTCTCACGCATAATGAGTGCTTTCAGATGGACTTAGTCCATCCTTCCACACGCCACCATTTTATATACCAATAGGTCATTCACACAAAAACACCCTACAACTCAAGAGACAAACTAAATATGCATAAAGGACTCCCCCTTTCAAAAACAATCAGTGACCTCTCAGACTCACTTGACCTGAATCATGCAGAATTAACAAGAAGGGGGTTTACACAAACCCAACTCTCTCCTTAGACTAGAAAAACATTCATTGTTCAGAGGTTTTGTAAAGATGTCAGCAATTTACCTCTTAGATTCAACAAAATGTAGTTCAAAGTTTTTCTTACTTACCTCATCCCAAAGGAAGTGATGCCTTATTTCAATGTGTTTAGTTACGAAATGTTGAATGGGATTCTTTGTTAAGCTAATGGCACCAGTGTTATCACACATGATGGGTGTGCATCCAAGATCTACACCATAGTCCTGGTGTTGGTGCTTTATCCATAACACCTGGGTCCCACAACTCCCTATAGCAACGCATTCGGCTTCTGCAATGGAGAGTGCAATCGAGTGTTGCTTCTTGAAAGCCCAAGAAACCAAACACCCACCCAAAAATTGGCAGTAGCCACTAGTACTTTTTCTATCAAGTTTGCATCTAGCATAATCAGCATCAGTAGAAGATATTAACTCAAAACAACATGATGCAGATACCACATCCCTAAGTCATGTGTGCTTGCAATGTATCTTAAGGTCCTTTTCACACAATCAAGTGTGATTCTTTAGGATTTGCTTGGAATCTTGCACACAAGCACACACTGAACTAAATGTCAGGCCTAGAGCCAATAAGATATAAGAGTGACTCAATCAGACCTCAGTATGTCTTGGGATCTACAGATTTACCATTTTCATCTGCATTTAGAGATGCATTTGTTCCCATGGGCGTGGAAATGTGTTTGGCATCCTTCATCCCAAATTTCTTTAGAATCTCTAATGTATACTTGGACTGATTTATGAAGAATCCATCCTTGGTTTGTGTGATCTACAATCCAAGAAAGAATTAGAGTTCACCCATGATGCTCATTTCAAATTCTGTTGTCATTAGTTCAGCAAATTGCTTACATAGGTTTAAATCAGTCAAACCAAACACTATATCATCAACATATATCTGCACTATAATGATATGGCCATTGAAAACTTTTTTAAATAGAGTTTGGTCAACGTTACCTCTGTTGTAGCCTTTGCTGGTCAGATGTGCACTTAATCTGTCATACCAGGCTCGAGGGGCCTGCTTTAGTCGATATAGTGCATTATTTAATTTATATACATGGTCAGGCAAATCATCATGTTCAAAGCCAGGAGGTTGTTCTACAAACACCTCCTCTTTTATCAAGCCATTCAGAAAGGCGCTTTTGACATCCATATGTTGAAGTTTTAGGCCTAATGAGCATGCAAATGCTAACAATATTCTAATGGCTTAGATTCTAGCTGTAGGAGCATATGACTCTTCAAAGTCAATCCCAATTTCCTGATTATATCCTTTAGCCACCAATCTGGCTTTATTTATGGTTATGACCTCATTCTCATTCAATTTGTTTCTAAATACCCATCTAGTCCCAATGACATGTTAGTCTGCAGGTCTGGGAACCAGATTCCACACATTGTTCCTTTCAAATTGCCTAAGCTCCTCATGCATGGCATTAATCCAATTTCATCCTGCAAGGTTTCTTCAAAAATTTTGGGTTCAAATTGGGAGACTAATGCAATGAGGTCTTCATTATGTACATCTTTATGAAAGGATCTGGTCCAAGGGGGTCATGAAGGCTTCCAATTATGTTTTGGATAGGGTGGTCTTTTAAGGTCCGAATGTTGATAGAAAACTCACCGGGCATGGTTGATTGGACAAAATTTTCAGTCGACCGACCGATTTCCTGTTCTGCAGATGGCAGTTGGCTGCCTTTCCCTGGTTCTTCCTTAGATTCCAGAAATGTTCCATCATCATCATCCATTTTCCTGTCATTAACAATTTTATTAGACTCATCAGGCATTTCAATAAACACTACATGTGGAGTTTCTTCCACAATTTGATTCTTTACATTAAAAACCCTATATGCCCTAGATGTCTCAGAATACCCTAAAAATGTTCCAATATCACTCTTAGCCTCAAATTTATCAAGGTCAGATTGGTCATTGTTATGGATATAGTATTTTGAACCAAAGGCTCGAAAGTAGGCTAAGTTGGGTTTCTTACCTTTGAGCATTTCATATGGGGTTTTCTTACTCTTTGGCCTTACCATGGCCCTGTTGATTATGTAACAGGCTGTGTTTGTTGCTTCAACCCAAATTTCCTTGGCAACTTGCTCTCAATTAGCATTGAACGGGCAATCTCCACAATTGTCCGGTTCTTTCTTTCTATAACGCCATTTTGTTCTGGGGTCCTGGGAGAGAAAATCTGAGTCGATCCATCCTGGTTACAGAATTCAGAAAATGAGGAGTTTTCAAACTCTCCTCCATGGTCAAATAAGATCGTAGAGATTCTGAATTTATCTTCTTATCTTACTTTTCTGAAAAACTTGTGAAATTCATGGAAGGCATTATTTTTGTTTGCTAAGAAGAAAATCCATGTAAAATGGCTGAAATCATCAACTAACACATAGCCATATCTTTTACCATTGATGCTAGCAGTTCTTGTAGGTCCAAATAGGTCCATGTGCAAGAATTCAAATGGTATGGATGAAATCATTTCTAAGTTTAAAAGGCTTTCGGGTCTATTTTCCAAGGGGGATGTTTCATACACTTTGGTGTTATTTTTGAAGGATAGCTTGGGCAGACCCCTTACCATTTCATGCTTGGCCAATTTGTGCAGAACTCTATAACTGACATGCCCCAGCCTTCTGTGCCACAGCCATGCATCATTGGGCTGACTGGCAGACAAGCAAAGATTTTTAGAAAATGAACCATCAAGGTCTACCATGTAGACATTATTTACCCTATGACCTATAAACTTCACAGAATCATAATTTTGTTCAAATATCTTACATTCATTGGCATTGAACAGTACCTTGTGGCCTTTGTCGCATCGCTGGCTTATGCTAAGCAAATTGTGCTCAAGACCTTCAACAAGCATGACATCTTCAATGAAATTGGAAGAATTCTTACCGACTATACATGTGCCAATGACCTTTCCTTTGTCTTTGCCTCCAAATCTCACTTGGATCAGATGAGTAAATTTCTTTCTGTCTCCCATCATGTGCCTCGAGCAGCAGCTGTCCAAGTACCATCAACTGTGATGAGCTGCTAGGCACTCCTGCATAGAAGAAATTAGGCAGAAGCTTTTGGAACCCAAGCAAATTTGGTTCCATAGTTATTATTGAAACTATGCAATAAACTTCTTGGAATCCAAACTTGTTTGAATGATTTCATTTTCTGGTTATACCAGCGTTGGTCGCTGGTGTGTCCTAGACGGTCACAGATATAGCATACAAATTTTGCAGAGTTCATGAAGTGTGAATCAGATCGAGGTTTGGCCTTTTGGTTTCTGAACTTGCTGAATTAGGTATAGTGAGTACCTAAGTTTGGCTGACTGTAGGTCCTCCTTTTATTACTGAACCAGTTGTTCTTTTGGAAATCAAAGCCAGAGCTGCGTTGACTCAGCTGCCAGGTGCGCCGACCTAACTGTTCAATTGGTCTGGATTGAGCGACGGTGCATCGACCCTTGTGGACCAGTGCATCGACCTTGCTGCCTTGGTTGAGCTATGGTGTGTCGACTCGGTTGACCATTGCATCGACCCAAAGGTTCAACATGTTTTCTATAACTAGCCTGATGGCTACTTCCTTGATTCTTGGTATTTTAACCTTGGCCTTGAATGTTCTAATTTTTTATTGTTTTGGGCTTAGGGGCATTCTTCCATGTTGGTTCTTCGGTTATCAGTTTTCCTTTCCTTTTCTCAGGACAGAATGATATAGTCTTTAGTTCAAACTTCTTTTTCTTAGTGGGGTTGAACCCTAGCCCTTCTTTCCTAAAATTCACCCAGGTTCCTAAGATAGCATCTTGGTTGGACTTACCCTGGGTCATTTTTTCTAGGACAAACTACTTGTCCTTCAACTCGTTTTTAGCCTTCTCAAGATTTTTCTACATTTCATCATTCACGGCTTTTGTGGCTTCAAATTTTTCAAGGTTTAGTTGATTTTCCTTTTCATGTTTCTGACATTTCAGTTTAACTTCATTAAGTTGTTTTATGATATCTTCATTTTTCTTTTTCAGATTCTCAAGTTCTGAACTGTCAGAGTCACATTCCTCAATCTGTCTCCTCAGTTTTTCATTTTCAGTTTTTAAGGTTTCTAGATTTTTGTTGACAGGGTTGTCATGAACTAAGGCATTGATTTTCCTTTTTAGATGTTTGTTTTCTTTCTTAAGTTCTTCGTATCTTTCAAATAAGTCAGTGTACGCCTCTTCCCACTCTTCAGTAAAAAAATTGTCAAATGGAGTAGTTACCTGATCTTCTTCTTCTTCATTGGCCATTAGGCAAAGGCCGTCCTCATCTTCATTTGTAGAGGAATTGTCATCTTCCTCTTCATCATCGCTCCAGGTACAGAGCATTGTTTTGGGCTTCTTCCCTTTGGCCTTGAATGTCTTTTTAAGCAATTCAGGGCACTCTCCTCGCATATGCCCAGGCCTCCTACACTTGTAGCATAGAACTTTATCAGATTTCTTTGTTTGATCAGGTATAAGATTGGGAATTCTACTTACCTATGGAGTCCTCTTCTTCTTCTGGAATTTACCTTTGCTTCTTAGGCATTTTTTGAACTGCCTAATGAGTAGAGCTTGATCACCTAGGCTGGCTTTTGGGATGTCATCTTCTTCATCCTCCTGGGACTCATCAATGCTCTCAGATACCTTGAGAGCCACTGACTTCTTCTTCTTGTGGTCTTCCTCATTTCTCTTCATGTTGAGCTCATATGTCATGAGCGAGCCTATCAGCCCATCAACTGTCATCACAAACATATCCTTTGAGTCTTCAATTACAGTGGCTTTGGTGTGCCAGGCTGGTGTGAGAGATCTAAGAATCTTTCTAACCAGTTCACTATCAGAGTATTCTTTACCCAATAAATTTAGGTAGTTTGTCAGTTGGGTGAGTCTAGCATACATTTTAGAAATGGACTCATCATGTTTCATTATGAACATTTCACAGTCAGATGTTAGCATGTTGGCCTTGGTAGCCCTGACATCAGAAGTTCCATCATAGATTAACTCAAGCCTATCCCACATCTCTTCTGTAGATTTGCAAGTTGATACTCTAGAGTATTCAGTGGGATGGATAGCGCATTGCATTGTGTTCATCATGCTCTAGTTAATCGTGGACTTCTTGATCTGGTCAGGGGTCCAGGTATCATCCACTTCTGATAAAACAAAAGGGCCTCGACTCACTACATGCCAGATCAGGTGATCCTAGGCACGAAGAAAA
This sequence comes from Amorphophallus konjac, assembly GCA_022559845.1. Classification (NCBI taxonomy): domain Eukaryota; kingdom Viridiplantae; phylum Streptophyta; class Magnoliopsida; order Alismatales; family Araceae; genus Amorphophallus; species Amorphophallus konjac. Next base: position 76,300,761 of record CM040128.1, on the reverse strand, counting down.
ACTTCCATTCGATTTTTCCAATATAAGTAGTTTGTTCTATCAAAGAACGGAGGAATATTAATGAAGTGGCCCTTAGCTATGAAGCTACGAGGGATGTTCCCATCATATCTCCCTTGGTCATTGGACCACATTTTAGGAAACCCGCTCTGATACCAATTGATAGATGGTATGAGTGGATCTAAAGGGGGGGTGAATAGATCCACACCCAATTCTTGATCACTTAAAACAAATAAGCAAAGACTGCGATGCAGAGGAAGCTAATCGAGTGTGATTCTATGCTAACACAAGACGTTTGAAGAGCACACATAGGAAGCACATTGATCAAACAACAACACCTGTGAAGGAGAGGTAGATGAAATGGAATCGACGCAACAAACCACAACACACCAGTTTTTAAGGTGGTTCAGCTGCTATCTAGCAGGCCTACGTCCACCCCTCACCAACTCAGTGAGGCTTCCTCTTCTAGCCAAGAAGAACACACACACACGCTATCTAACAGCTTGCACGAGGAAACATTCCTCAACACACAAACGGGCAACACACGCACTTTGGTCTCTAAACAGAGCACCGAAAAACTGCTGAGGAAGCTCAATAATCACGCACCAAACTGATGAGAAGGGAAATTTGAAACAACAAAGAAAAACTCCAAACAAGAAATTCAAAATGCAACTTCTGATAGAAATTAAAAGGCCCGAACAGAAAGAGTGTAAACTTCAGTCTGCAACTTCTACACTACTAGACTGGTGCGAGTTGCTTCCTGGGCTATAAAACTCTCCTCTCTTCTTTTTCGATCAAAGTTCTCTGTAGGATGCTTCAGGCAAACTCTCTCTTTCTTTTTCTCTATTTTCGTTCTTCTCTTCTCTAGGCAACTGTGCTGGTAGCAGCAACAGCAATGTTATGCAGAGGGCCGCTATTTAGAGATGAAGGGGGCAGACGATTTTCCCTCCCATATCCAGCCTTGTGATTAGTTGGAAGGGAAATGATGTTCTTGGACATTGAGCTCTTCCAGATCCGCCTCCTCATTGGCCCAAGATAGAAAAGGATGGTCCTCTGTACTAGGTAATTTTCATGGATTGAAATCTTATTGGCTGTGGCCAAAAAGGTAGAGTACCATGAAAAGGGACTTTTCCCAACTGTGTCTATTGATAGATCTCCCTTCAAAAAGGTATTTTGACTTCCTTATGATGAAAAGGATAGTTCCTTATCCTAAGATCTTCTTTTCAGACCTTGAATCATGAGATTTGGGAATTCCCGTCATTGACGTTGCGTGTTTGAGCGGGATGACTTCGAACAGGATTAAATCAGACAAAGTTCTTCACATGGCGTCGACGCACTTGACTTCCTGCATCGACGCTGCTAGCCATCTTGTGAGCTGCTAGGAGCCAGACCTTCATGGAGTCGATGCAATGAAGCGAACGGGGTTGACGCAGCCAGCTTTCTACTTGTTCTATTTGCGAGCTAAGCCTTCATGGCGTCGACGCAGCCAATAGGGTGCGTCGACGAATCCATTCAAAGATGCGTTTATAACGATTTCTGTGAGGGTCCCTGTGTCGACACACTATGAAAGCGATGTCGAACTATTTGAGGAGTCTCGCCTGCTACAGGGGTGAGTGTTTAGCCTGCGTCGACGCCATTGGGTGCTTGCGTCAACACACTCTTGAAGTGCGCTTGAAGACAGCTTCTGGAGGCCGTTTAGAGTCGACGCCTTAAGGTGCTGGAGTCGACTCAGTGAAGACATGGTTTCTACAAAGACCATCTGGAGTCGACGTAGTGAAGGGATGGAGTCAACGGTATAGTGAAGGGCACTTTGACTGCTCTTCTTCTTGTGAGAGGGCGAGTGGACGCTGCCTGTCGAAGGGGTCGACGCAGCCTTGAAGATTTGTTAATTTCTTCATATGTAGCCAATAAAAAGATGTTTCAGATTTTCTAAAACAATTGGCCAATGACTTATAGTAAGACATCATCAAAACATAATTTACACAACAGTGGCATCATCCTGTGCAGGAGGTTCTTGTAGGTATTATGATGGTGGGGGTAGGAAGCGAAGGAGCCTCGGTGTAACGCCCCTGGATTTTTAGATTTTATTTTCCCAGAGTTCAGATTTTTTTTCTGTGGATAAATTAATTTTTAATTGTCAGAATTCGTATTACATTCAAATCGTGGCTTTTCGGGAATTTTTCGCAGGTGTTTACCTTATATGCAAGAGGATAGGGTATATTTATAATTTTAATTTTTGGGGGATTTTGGGGAAATCCCAAAACCTTTTCTTCTTCTCGTTAACGTGACCCTGCTCCTCTATCCCCTCACTCTTCCTCTGCTTATGAATGCGAGACTCGCTCGCCCTCCTCTTTGGCTGTAGACGGCGAGCTCGAGGGAGAGCACGATCGACGCCGACGGCGGGGTAGGCGAGCGTAGGGAATTAAGGTGGTTTGGGCGTGCACGTGCGAGATTGAGTTCTTCGCCTGTGGGTTCGTGATCCGGCGGTTCCGGCATGGTTCGAATGTGCCATTTGAGGTTAGAAGCTTCATCGAGGTAGGGAGATGGATCCCTAGCTCCCCTCTCGCATTTCCTTTCTGATCGGCAATGATTTGGGCGAGAGAGTGGGGTGCATTGCAGGGGAAAATGCCATGTTCAGGGATGCGAGTTCAAATCGGCCCAGTTTTTCACGATTTCTCGCTTAGATCAGCCTTATCGTGTGTCATCCTCGTCAGGGATGAGTTCCCATTATTTTTTCGGAGTTCTTGCTTGCAATGGGGGCGAGACGGGCTTGGGAGGGCCTTCTGGTTGAGTTCCGGAAGGTTCTTCTTCTAGAGACGGCCAGCTAGGCAGCCGTCTCTACCCAGTAGGGCGGCCAGCGGGCTGGCTGCCTAAATGGGTTGGGCAACCACTGGGTTGGCCGCCCAGGATCTTCTTTCTCTAGGCAGCCACAGCCCTGGCCACTCAGGCCTCTGGGCGGCCAGAGTGCTGGCCTCCCAGGCTCTGTTCTGGGCAACCACAGGGGTGGCCATCCAGGGTCATTCACACAGGGACAAAAATCTGTAGGGCCCCTCTTCTTTGCAGCTTGAGTCTGGACTGGGGCAAAAATCAACTAGAGGACCCGACTTAGAGCGCATAGTCTGTGTATGCACACGTGGTTGGGGCCGTCGGACCCACGCTGACGAGCGCAACCCCAGCTAGTCCTTGTTCTGTGGTTATGTGGCTAGTGTGTCTCAGTTTCCACCTAGGGCATATAGGGAGACACCTGGGACACCGACTAAGACGTCAGTGGACGTATCTGGCCTTGCTTCTAGTGGGTAGTACTCCTATCTCCTGAGACGTAGTGACTCTGGTTTCCTTCGTCACGAGGTTACCATTCTGATGGTTCCCTACATGTTGTTCTGCATGTCGTGTGATTTATGAGGCTAGCACTTGTGTGGTTCTCTTTTATTTTATTTACTACCTCCTTCCATTATATGATTATTATTTATTATCCTCTCTTACTGTTTATCATGCCGTTGTGTTTCTCATTGTGAGGTAGGGATCTACGGGACCCCTACTGAACCAATGAGATGAGGCTCACCCCCTTTGCTTTTTAAGTGAGGCGAGGTTGACACGGAGTACTTCGGAGACTCCTCGTGGTGCCGGTGGCCCAGTGTAGTAGCCAATTTTCCAGAGATGGGGTATACCCTGTGTTCTTGTACTTTTATTTCGGTTGACTATACTTATTATGGACTTGGATATTCTGGACTATATAATTATTTATTTGTGATAATTGTTTAATTTTCTGTATTAATATATTATGTTTGTGGTTCTACAATTATTTTAGATTCTTATACATCTCCACACCATCCAAATAACCCTTCCGAGCCTCCCAACTCGTGGGTGGCGGGCTAGGATCCGAGCCGTACTGGTTCCTTTTCGGTACCCAGATCTTGGTCATTACAGTTGGTATCAGAGCGTGGTTGTGGAGGTGTATAGGAACCTAAAATGGCTGTAGAAGTCCAGAAAGTCCATAGTGTTTAGTACAATTGGCAACTAGCTTAGGTATTGTGTGTTTTATTAACTCTGCCGATTGTCTTTTTCTGTGCTAGAAGAGGGTGGCACCAAGAGGAGGACACACTCCCAGCTGGGGCAGTCAGCTGAGGATCAAGGGGGCATAGTAGAGCGTCAACTGCAGCAGGAGCGGAAGGAGCAGCTAGAGTTCAAGGGCGTGAGGAGTTCATAGAGGGCATGTACCGGTTTTTTCTTCGACAAGATTGTGGAGAAATCGATGAGGGCTCATCTTCTCAAGTAAGTCGTGGGTGTGCGCTGAAGGAGTTCCTACAGTTCCACCCACCTCAGTTTGATGGGAAGCCAGATCCAGATACAATGAGGGCATGTACAGATGCCATGGAGAGGGTGTTCGTTCCATGGAGTGTGCAGATGATGAGAGAGTGTTGATGGCTACCTATCAATTGCAGGGTTCTACTTTGGCTTGGTGGACGACTGAGTGGGAATCGACATTTCATTCTCGCCCCCTCCAACAGATTCAGTGGCAGGAGTTCCTCGAAGCCTTTGAGCGTGTCTTCAGTCTAGAGCATGTCAAGGCGAAGAAGATGTATCAGTTCACGGAGCTGACCCAGGGTGACATGTCAGTGATGTAGTACAAGTCCAGGTTCATAGATTTGGGACGCTATGCTCCTCACATTATGGCAGATGAGAAGATGAAGGCTCAGCAGTTTATCAGGGGTCTAAGGCCAGAGCTCAGGCATGTTGTGATCGGGAGCAGTGTTATAGACTTGGAGGCAACTTATCAAGCAGTAGCAGACTTGGAGGAGGACTTGTAGAGGACTCGGGAGCAAACCGACGTTGGGCGGTCATAGTCGGGTCGTGGTCAGCAGTCATTTGTGTAGCAATAGAGTGCCTTCCAGCACTCCCCCGGCAGCATAGGGGCATCACCGTCAGCATCGTCGGCCGTCGGTTCTACATATTTGGGATCAAGGCTCAAGAAGATGTTTAGGAGTGCCGGTTTCGGTAGGTGGCGCCAGGAGCGTAGAGAGTAGAAGCAGGCGTCTGTGGGCAGTGTGCAGCAGCCTTCACCACTCCTGCGCCAAGGTTCTGTTAGTTGGCAGCAGGGGGCGTGTCCCCGGTGTGGCGACTTTCACCCAGGCAGACCATGCCCTATGCCCTTGTCGTGTTTCAGGTGTGACTAGGTGGGGCACATGGCATGTGACTATCCTTAGAAACTGCGCCAGCCACACAAGTTCCAGCAGCCACCACCACCATAGCAGCAACGACCTCAACAGCAGGGTCAATTTCTGCCAAAGCCACGGTCTGCCAACGTAGGGAGGCAGAGGTCCCGAGGCCGCGTGATACATATGACCCGAGGGTAGACACGCCAAAATTGACATCATTTTGAGCATATCTCCTATCTCATTATGATGCCCCAATTTGACCCTCAAATCAACTTATTTGAGTGGTTTTCCTCATTTTTTTTGAATCTCCAACTTTCCAAGCTTTCCCACATATTTTCCTATTTTTTTCAGATTTTTCTGAGACTTTTCTCTATTTTTTCAGGGCCTTTTCTAATTAATGGCAGCCTCCCTATCGCTATTTAATGGGCGCCCCTGACCTGGGCGCCCATTACTCCAATTGACGCCCAAGACCTGGGCACACATTCCAATAGGCGCCCAGTGATGTGACACAACCTAGGACCTAAATTGCAAGCAACACAACAATTTGGCAATGTCACGCAAGCGGACTCACTCGCGTTGGCACACTCGAGTCCGTAGGTGGACCAGCGATGGGGTGAGGGTCCGAGGTTGGACCAGAGGTTTCCAAGGGTACGGATGGCTTGGGGAGGACCCCTATGGGTTAGGGGTTGCCCAAATTCATGAGCGGTCAGCACGCCGAAGGCTTGGGTTGAATGATCACTCTCACAACTCACCCGCGGTAGCCACACAATTAAACGATAATTTGGGTTCGGGCACTCTCTTAATGCCGACGGCACTAAAATGCAATACTAATTAAGCAAAGGAATCCAGCAAATAGGAGTGTTTATTGGCTCACCTGATCGGTGTGAAGACACCGATCCCAGCCGGACACGACACCGACCGAGGAAGTGTGGGCTTACCCGCACGCCGCGCCGGAGAAGCTTCAACCTGAAATTTCAGATTACATGCACTACACCCCATGCAAGGGGGGATCTTGGGGAAGGGAAGCCAGTGACTACACTCAAACACTACCTCCACGCAGGGAGGGGCCTTCAGCCGGCCAAGCGAAGAGGGGAGAAACCAAGCTAGAAGTAAAGAACGGTAGCCGATGCCGATGCTGTCCACCCTCTGCGCTTTAGGATAGACAGTTGGTCCTCTGGACGCTGTAAACACTCCAGAATTTTTCCGATGACGAAACCACTTGGAGATTGCTCGTAGATGGGCCGGCATGATGCCTGAATTTTGATAATTTCTTCAGGCACCGGTGTTGGTCGGAGTAGGAGCTTGAACAGGGGAGAAGATTAACAAATCTCACTGTCTCAGGATCTCAGCATTAGGAAGCAGAGGATGCCACGACCGCTCCCGAGCTCAGAATCAGGTTCCGCCATAGTATCTAGAACCATGGACGAGTCCTTTTCGAAGCAAGACTGACGGGGAAGCCAAATGTTGTCGGAGCAGGCCGGTAGACTCTGAACACTGTGGCAGGGTCGGTGCAGACTGAGTGGAAGCAGAACCACGTACCTAGGGAAGAAAAAATGATAACTCTCAGGTCCAGTCTCCAAACTGGGCTCTGCTTATTGGGGATGAAAGAAGACTTGTAGTAGAAGATTTTTGTAGAAGAACTCTTGATCATATTCCTAACAAGTTTATCGCAGTCGAGCTTCCACTCCGGCTCTAGTCTCCTGCCAGAGCAGCTTTGCGCAGTTGCGGAGGAAAGGGCCTACCAATCAGCACGGTGCTCGGATGTAGACGAAAACACCTCGCTTGGAAATATCTCTGAACGACCTTTCTAGAGATGTATGCCTTGCCACCAGAAGATTCAGGGAAATGTCGGAGATGATGCAGCTTCTAGGACCAAATTTGTTGTCTGCGACCAGCAATGAAGTTGTAACCTTGAGGTGGCAAATGGTGTGGAGTGGGGGTGGAGGGAAGGGGAGGGGCGACCTGACCTAGGGGAGAGGTGGTTTGGGCGACCAAGGGCTATGGAGGGAAGGGAACTTTCAAATTCAAATGGTCTTGGGAGGTGGAGGGTTGCATGGGGAAGAAGGAAAAGTGTTTGGGAAAGAGGGAGGGGTAGTTGGGAGTTGGGAGGTGAGGTGGGGATTGGGGGGTTCCCTCTTGGGACTAGGGGAGACTTAATGTGAGGGTGTGGGAAGTTGTAGAGGCTTTCAATGGGGTAGGTGGGGGTTGGAGGTGGTTGGGAGGGGAGGAGAGAGAGTAGGGGGCGCACCCCTTAGGGAAGGAGAGAGAGAGAGAGAGAGAGAGAGAGAGAGAGAGAAGCTCACAATTGTGGTGGATTTCAAAATTCATTCATTGATTCATTAGTTCAAAATGAGGGAAATGGAGTCCTATATATAGGCAACCCACATTTTACAAAAAGTCCCTGACATTTGACTCAATGACGAATAACCGAGGAAGGTGGGGGGGCGCCCATGGGCCAGCCCAATGAATTGGGCCCAATAACAACCTAATCAATCCTAATGATACTCAAACTTAGGTAGATGACTCAATGACCTAGGTACTTGACTCAAATAAAAGGAAAATTACAATGACATGACTCAAATAAAATATGAAAATTACATGAATCGATTCAGAAAAATATGACGGACACAATGGAGCTATGCTGACGAGCAATCAAAGCTGTGGAAAAATGTGAAGGGCGAGAGATGCCCCCATCATACCCCCGGGGTGCGAAGAACTCGACTCCGTCGAGTATAGGTCCGCCAGGGAAGAGGTCCTCCAATGCAGCTCCGGGTGAGCCACAACCTCCAAACTCAACCTCGCGTCCTTAGCCGGGGACTGCTCTTCATCCTCTCAAGGTGGCTCGGGCACACCCTCTTGCTGGCGATGGTACCCCGCTTGCTTAGTATTGCCTCCGTGTGCACACGTCGGACTCTCAAGCTGATATGAGGAGGCTCTCTGAGGGTGTCACTCATAAAGGTGAGGGTAGGCTTAAACTGCTCACTGGGATCCACCGCGGTGCCCTTAGGGGGTGCTAGATCCGCCACGTAAAAAGTGAGGTATATCCCAAGATCCCATCAGTAAATCCAACCCATAAGCCAGGTTGCCAAAGCCACTCGGAACATGGAAGGTCCAAGTCCTCGTGCCCTCGATTTGGAGGTGACCGTAAGATAGAGCCATTCCAAAGCCACCATCGTAGGGTTGCCTACTTGGAATCCAAAGTGGCACTCGTGAGTTTTTGCCCGCTCATTATGAACATCACCGCTCGTTGTGGTTTGCTTGCTTAAATGCTCATGCCAAGTACTATGATGCGGTGTGAGTGGGAGATGCATGATATGCAAAGGGGGGCCAGGACAACCATACGTAGACCAATCATGCAGTGATGCCATGGAGACTTTGAAGGGTGTGGGAGGGCTGGGGCATCGATAGGTGTCCCTCTCATTCGTGGGTGTGATGAGTGCCGGAGGATCCGGACATCCATGAATGATCATAACATGCTTAAGACTCATGATGAATGAAGGCGGACCATTACATCCGAATATGGACCTCTCATGTTTCCGACTTAACATGTGGGTGATATGAATGAATGTACCCGACTTATGAATCATGTCAAGTGGTTTGAGGTGCCAAGTCACATATTTTCCTAACCCGAAAATGACTTTGATGTGTTGGGGTATGGTTTGGCATTGGAGTTTCCATTCAAAAGGGTCGAAGGGGTCAAGGAAGGTGGACATCATGGAAAGAGGCACCTCCTTGTTCCTTAGGTGTAGATCTTCCTTGGTCATAGCTACCCTTGTGTCGCCTGGGACTTGGGAGAGGTGGGCTTGGCCCAACATGGTGGGTGAGGGTACGAAGGAGTGGGTGATAAGTGATGTGGGTGGATCACATGGGTTCCCGGGTTCCCATTGGGAGGGGTCAAAAGGATCAACATAAGTGTACCCGGGGGAAAGGAGCTCTAAGTTCATCTCAACATCCTCAAGGTCCTCACAATATGGTGTTGGATCATCCTCCTCTAATGAAATGATTGGGCCGAAGTTCTTAGTGGGTGGATCGGCTATGAAGGGAGGTTTTGGCTTTCTACCCGATATAATAAACTCCAAATTGAGGAGAAGGTCGGGCTCATCGGGTGTAGGGAGGAATAGGAGGAGGTCGCTAGTGTAGCAACCAATGGTGCAAACTGAGGTGATAGACCCGACACAAAGGTGTAGGAGGTCAAGGCTCCTAGATTGGTGGGCCATGGGGGTCAACAAACCGGTCAACTCAAATTGCTAAGCTAAGCCCTTGAGAAGGTCCCCTAGTGTCTCCACTTGATAAGATGATTGGATGGTGGTGCGATAGGAGTTGAAGGGCACTATGGGGAGGTGTCGCTCCAAGGGAGGGTAGGCCATGATCGGGTGAGCTAGGCTCTCTTTTAACCATCTAGCCAAGGACCCAATTATGATGAGTTCACTCCCTACTAGGGGAGAGGGCATAGAGTGAAGATGCAAGGCTTTGTCCTCATCTTGGGCATGTGTTTCTTTCAAAGTGGGGGTTGGATTCGGGGTGTTCACCACTATGGGGTAGGGTGTCAGGATTATGGGTTCTTATACCAAGGAGGTGGGTAGGTACTTTGTGGGTGGGGTGATGATGATCGGCACATGGTGCATCCGGGGTGGTGAATGAGGTCGGACTTGGATTGAGGTTGGAAGTGGAAGTAGTGGTGGCCTAGGTTGTGGTAAGATTGGGGTTGGAAGAGGAAGGTGGGGTGGGTGCAGAGGCTTGGTTTGATTTGTTTTGGGAGGTGGGTCCCTTTTAGGGGGCGATGGAGGGGTAGTGGTGAGGACTTGGAGGTACGGTGTAGATGTGGTGGTTGGGGTAGGAGAGGTGGAAAATGGTGGGGAATGTATGATTAGGGTCTTGGGTTGGCCAAGGGGAAATGAAGGAGTTGAAATGCTCTTTGGGCTTCGGTGTTCGGAATGGGAGGGGAAAATATATCTAGCCCTAAGTTGTTCCTTCATGTCCCCCCATGTTGTGAGGGGAGCTTCCCTTCTAATTATTCTTAAGCCTTCAAATTTCAAACAATGAGTTTGGGCCCGTTTAGTAAGTTGCAATTTCGCAAATCGGACTTTCTCATCCTCGGTCATGGGATACCAAGTGAAGTAATGGTCCATCAAGACTTCCCAATCTAAATAGTCACTAGGTTGAGTTCCATCAAATATGGGAGGTGGGGGAGGAGCCCTACTATCATCCGCCCATGGGGTGGGCCCATTTTCTCCTATTTGGTCGAGTCGACCCGATAGGTTATCAAGCCGCTCATTGGCATGGGTCAAGGCCTTCATGAGATAGTCGACATGGCCAGAGAGGTCATGTGTGTTAGTGGTAGGCATCCCTTGAGGGTTTGGACTTATGGAGAGGGCCGATGGGTAAGGTCGGTAAGAGGTGGTCATGCTAGTGGACAAAAGAGATGCCACCGAGGACCCTAAATGCATACACACGCCCTAGGACCAACTTGATAGAGACAAGTTGTGAACTTGATCCGATACCAATTTGATGTGACACAACCTAGGACCTAAATTGCAAGCAACACAACAATTTGGCAATGTCACACAAGCGGACTCACTCGCGTTGGCACACTCGGGTCCGTAGGTGGACCGGCAATGGGGTGAGGGTCCGAGGTTGGACCGAAGGTTTCCAAGGGTACGGCTGGCTTGGGGAGGACCCCTATGGGTCAGGGGTTGCCCAAATTCACGGGCGGTCAGCACGCTGAAGGCTTGGGTTGAATGATCACTCTCACAACTCACCCGCGGTAGCCACACAACTAAACAATAATTCAGGTTCGGGCACTCTCTTAACGCCGACGGCACTAAAATGCAATACTAATTAAGCAAAGGAATCTAGAAAAGAGGAGTGTTTAGTGGCTCACCTGATCGGTGTGAAGACACCGATCCCGGCCGGAGACGAGGGCGAGCGAGGAAGCGCGGGCTTACCCGCACGCCGCGCCGGAGAAGCTTAAACCTGAAATTTCAGATTATATGCACTACACCCCATGCAAGGGGGGGATCTTGGGGAAGGGAAGCCAGTGACTACACTCAAACACTACCTCCATGCAGGGAGGGGCCTTCATCCGGCCAAGTGGGGAGGGTAGAAACCAAGCTAGAAGTAAAGAACGGTAGCCGATGCCGATGCTGTCCACCCTCTGCGCTTCAGGATAGACAGTTGGTCCTCTGGACGCTGTGGACACTCCAGAATTTTTCCGATGACAAAACCACTTGGAGATTGCTCGTAGCTGGGCCGGGATGATGCCTGAATTTTGATAATTTCTTAGGGAACCGGTGTTGGTCGGAGTAGGAGCTTGAACAGGGGAGCAGATTAACAGTTCTGACTGTCTCAGGATCTCAGCATCAGGAAGCAGAGGATACCACGACCACTCCCGAGCTTGGAATCAGGTGCCGCCAGAGTCGCTGGAACCATGGACAAGTCCTCTTAGAAGAAAGACCAATGGGGAAGCCAAATGTTGTCGGAGCAGGCTGGTAGACTCTGAACACTGTGGCAGGGTCGGTGTAGACTGAGTGGAAGCAGAACCACATACCCGGGGAAGAAAAAATGATAACTCTCAGGTCCAGTCTCCAAACTGGGATCTGCTTATTGGGGATGAAAGAAGACTCATAGTAGAAGATTTTTGTAGAAGAACTCTTGATCCGATTCCCAACATGTTCATCACAGTCGATATTACACTCCGGCTCTGGTCTCCTGCCAGAGCAGCTTTGCGCAGTTGAGGAGGAAAGGTCCTACCGATCAGCACGGTGCTCGGATGAAAACGAAACCACCTCGCTTGGAAAGCTCCTTGGACGACCTTTCCAGAGATGTATGCCTTGCCACCAGAAGATTCAAGGAAATGCCGGAGATGACGCAGCTTCTAGGACCAAATTTGCTGTCTGCGACCTACAATGAAGTTGTAACCTTGTGGTGGTAAATGGTGTAGAGTGGGGGTGGAGGGAAGGGGAGGGGCGACCTGACCTAGGGGAGAGGTGGTTTGGGCGACCAAGGGCTATGGAGGGAAGGGAATTTTCAAATTCAAATGGTCTTGGGAGGTGGAGGGTTGCATGGGGAAGAAGGAAAAGTTTTGGGGAAAGAGGGAGGGGTAGTTGGGAGTTGGGAGGTGAGGTGGGGATTGGGGGGTTCCCTATTGGGACTAGGGGAGACTTAATGTGAGGGTGTCGGAAGTTGTAGAGGCTTTCAATGGGGTAGGTTGGGGTTGGAGGTGGTTGGGAGGGGAGGAGAGAGAGTAGGGGGCGCACCCCTTAGGGAATGAGAGAGAGAGAGAGAGAGAGAGAAGCTCACAATTGTGGTGGATTTCAAAATTCATTCATTGATTCATTAGTTCAAAATGAGGGGAATGGGGTCCTATATATAGGCAACCCACATTTTACAAAAAGTCCCTGACATTTGACTCAATGACGAATAACTGAGGAAGGTGGGGGGGCGCCCATGGGCCAGCCCAATGAATTGGGCCCAATAACAACCTAATCAATCCTAATGACACTCAAACTTAGGTAGATGACTCAATGACCTAGGTACTTGACTCAAATAAAAGGAAAATTACAATGACATGACTCAAATAAAATATGAAAATTACATGACTCGATTCAGAAAAATATGACGGACACAATAGAGCTATGCCGACGAGCAATCAAAACTGTGGAAAAATGTGAAGGGCGAGAGATGCCCCCATCACCCAGGTCATGGGCGCCTATTCATGCAGGGTTCTGTTTGGCCGGCTATTCAAAATCTTTGAATTAGTGACACTCCGGAAGGTCGCCAATTATTAAATAGGGACCGTTCGGAAGGTCGTCAATTCTTTTTTTCATATTTTGAGCCGAATTCGGATTATTTTGATTCCACGACTGTTCTTAAGGTCTTCAATTCATAAATGGGTGCCCGTGCATAAAGTCGCCAATTTCCTTGCCTTATTTTGAGCTTTTAACTCTGACCAACATTTGTATTAATTCCTAATTGGCGACCACCTCATCGGCGCCAATTCTTTTCTGATTTCGGAAAGTCCTAATCCGTCTCCAAATGCCTCAGAATTGACGACGGTTAGGTCTGTCGTCCTTTTAAATAGCGACCACTGAGTGGTCGCCAAATCTTTCAGAATTCTGAACTCCGGCAGAATCTCCTCATTTCTCCATTTTGAGCCTCTTTTCCACTTGCAAAAGGGTCCTAAAGGTTTCTAAGGTTAAGGGGACACATGGCTAATGTATATATTCTTCCAAATCTAATTGAAACCTGATTTCCTAATTTCTCTTGGATTAAACTCTAAATTTCAGCCCTACAAATAGGACCCCTCTCTCCCTTGTGAAAGAGGCATCAATAATAATCTAAGGGGAGGTGCTACCGGTTTGAAGGCTCAACGAGGAAGTCTTCAACATGTACCAAAGCTTCATCCTATGAAGGCTTCTTCCCTATTGAAGATCTAAAGCAATGGAGAAAACCAATAAGCCCATATTTTCCCCTTATTCTCTTCTTTTGCGTCTTTAGTTCATATTCATGTTCATGCATCATACTCTTTTTTTATTATTCTTTTCATCATCTAAACCACGTTGAGAACCTCATTTTGTGCAACACTTGCACATCTCCCTCTTATTTCTTCATTCATCATACTTTTACCCACCCTTTACATAGGGGTTTAAGGGCCAACACCCAACAAGGTGTGTTCACTTATATACTTTCCATGTTTATATTCATAAGAACTTGATGCTACACACACCATATTTCTAATCAATATCTTTTATTGTTGGTGTTTTCTTTGTTGATTTTGCAAGGGTAATCAAGTCAAGAAGAACTCTCTTCATCAACCGACCGATTGGAAGAGAAGGTGACACTCACAATCCCCCGCACTTCAAGGTATTTATTCGCAACCCCTCCTTTACTTTATTGTTATATTCTTTTGAGGTAACCCCTCTAGCGATCACCTTTCCCCTTAGCATCCACGCATGCTCCCTTGTTCTATCTCTTTTCCCTTTCTTTTCCTACATTATTATTGATATATTTCTTATCTTTCCTCAAGTGGATTTTTCATAGATCTATAAATTGACGATCACGGTGGGACCACCATTGTTTTTCTTTGATTACCCTTTCCTATTTGCACCCACGATGCACCTCCCTTTGTGCTCCACGTAGCACCCTTTTTATTTTTTTATCCCTTGTGCACCGCGTGCACACCCTCCACTTGTGATTGTTACGTTGTTAGATTTTTAGAAATTTCATTTTTTACTTATCTAAAAAAATGATGAGCATGTCATGCTTTGTTTAATAATCTTGATTGTCATGATCCATATTTTGTGATTGTGAGTGTTTTTCCTTTTCTTTCCCATTGGTTTTCCTCATTGTGTAACCTTTCTGGCCGGTGTTGCAGCTTTCTGGAACAGGAAGGAATTGGCGCCCATACAGTGGGCACCCATTCAAGAATTAGTGGCACCTGTCAGGGCGCCAATTCCTTGATTTCTTAAAAAAAAGGGGGGTAATTAGAGCCCAGGAGAAGGGCACTCATTAAAGACTTAATGGCAGTAAGCAGGGTGCCAATTCCCTGCCTACTCTGAAAAAAAAAATAAGAATAGGAATTGTCGACCAGATAGAGGGCACCTATTCAGGAATTGGTGGCCACTTTCAGGGCGCCAATTTCCTATGCTTTTCACAGGTTTTCCTTCTTGTGTGACCTGTTCTGCATTATTCTCACATATTTCTGTTCATAAATGTATATTCTCTTTATTTTGCATTCGTTTTGCATTCATAGCCCATCTGGCTTGGGAGACAACCTCTCCCCACACTTTCTAGGAGATCTTACACCCTCTTGGTGAAAGAAGGACCCTCCATTGAGCATTCCGTCTCTTTAAACCGAAAATTCCTAAACCAACCCTCCACCCGGGCAGGTTGTACCTTGAAGCTCCCCGAGTTTAGTTGACCTACACATGGTGAGAGAGTATACCTAGTTGGCATTGAATAAAATCACATTGAAACTAGGTTCCTACCTTGTATGAACCATATCAAATTTTGTCAAAATCATCTAATTCACATAAAGGTTCAACTTAAAAACTCAAGCGTAAACATCAACTTGATTGACATCTTTGCAATTGTTTTGATTGAATATTGTTTGTTTGCATAATGTTTCACTTTGATAATCAAACCAACATGTTAAATCATTCATATATCCATGAGGATGATCAACCTAGCACATCCTATGACCCTCAATTTTATAATCCTCACCACAACTTTCCTAAGGGACCACGTCCTCATTCTCATGGTTTTGCCCGACCTATGGGCAATTTCCATTCTTGTGGCCCCTTGCATCAATCACAAGCCGCTATTCCCTCGAGACCATCTCCCCCACATGATGAGAAGGTTTCCTAAGTCTTGAATGCATTAGATCATCTCACCCCTCAACAAATCCAAGCCCTTAAGGCTATTATTGAGGGTGCATCTTCTTCACCTTCTCCTCCCAATTCTTCATGGGTGGCCCATCACCCACCTACCTCTATTTACACTCCCGTTCGGGTGGCCCATCACCCGCCTCCCTTTTCTCAGCCGCCTTCTTCTTCATATACTCCTTCTCGAGCAGTCCATTGCCTGCCTCCTTCTATTCCTTCTTCATGGCCCCAACATCCTTATGCATCTTGTAACCCGGCCTGTCCAGGTCCTTCCATGGACCGGCCCGTTAATCCTCCTCCACGGCCTTTATATCAAGCCGCTCCTCCAAGGCCATCATGCCAACCCTCTATTTCGCATGTTACACCCCTCCAACAAACTCTTCTTGATAAAATTGCGTCCATGGAGGAACAACTCAAAAGGGTCACAAGCCCGTGGCCCTCTCCTCCTCCTCCTCAATTCAATCCTCTTCATGTCTTTATGAATACCATCACCAAGATGGAAGAAGATTGGAAGGAGAGGAGAGATAATTGCATCATAGATTCAAGTGAGCAAGATGTTCTTCCAAGTTTCAATAATCAAGCGGACACCGTCTGCCCTCCACCCGCTCATTCATATGGCCTTCCGCCTCCGCATTCACCTCCACAAAATCTTCCACCATATCATGACCCTCCGCATTCACCTCCACAAAATCTTCCACAATATCATGACCCTCTGCCTCCATATTCATATTCGCCAAACCCTCCACAAAATCCTCCACCACAACATTATACTCCACCACCCGTCAATACGCCTCCACCACGGCGTCCACTTGATTTTGTTGATTGTGAAGAATTAGAGACGGCACATGAAGATGAGGCTTTTCAAGAGGCACCCACTCCGAGTTTCCTTCTCTTTCCTATCCATCCATTACCGCCTGATAAACCCCCTGGTCGGGATGAAGCCACCATCCCAAACCCCGTCTATGAGCCCAATTGGTGTTACGATGATGGGTCGATCCTCCAATCACCCACGCCGGCGCATCATGAGACTCCAACTACCCCTAACACTTCTCGCCCCAAAATCCGACGCTTCTTGAGCACCAAACCTCCCCCTTCTACACCCCCAATTACCACATCATCAACTTCCACTCCATGGGCCTCCACCGAGTTTCCATTAACCTCCACTCACCGGCCTCCGCCAAACCTCCTGCTATACCTGGTTCCAAACCAAGTAATCCTCCATTGTCGCCACCTAAGGCCTCCATTCCCCTTTTAACCCCAAATCCAAGCTTACCTATCCCTCCACTTAACCTTTTACTCGAACCCGTGGCAAATCCTAAGCAGGGTCCACCCCTTGTTGCACTCGAGCCAACCCTATCCGCTTCCAAGCAAGGGGAGAAGCTCGATGTGTTTCAACCTCCGCTTCTATTTACCCCTCCACTTACCCTTCCACCAACTCTTTCCATTAAATCCCCACCATCCATTGAGCCTACCACCTCCACCTCACCTTCCTCTACCACTCGGAGTGGGTGTGTTTCTACAAGCGCATGTGCCAAGAATATTCAAGAGTCGGGCATAAAGGATGTGGCCTTGGCTATGCTATTCAAGATTCAAGATTTCATTTGCCGGATGCCGATCCGTGTCATTATGCCGGGCATCTTTGAGAATGCTACCTCTCCGTTAAAGCTCACCATAAAAAGTTTTCAAGAATTGATGCCATGTCGGCCCAAGGCCAACGTTATTCATGTCACTTTGCTTGATGGCCGGGATATTTTTGATGCTATCATCACCCCTCATTCCGTCATCATGTAAATTTCTAAGAAGGGGTTCTCTTCATGAATTTCCATAACACACTCTGTTGCCAATGAGATATTTTGTGCCATAATTTCATCCTTTGGGCAGCCTGGCCAAGCATGTCATCTATCATAGAGGAGCGGGCTTTCTCAAGGGCCTTCCACCAATTCATTTTCACCCTCCTTTTTATCAACAACCAATTTCTCATTATGGGCCGCCCGTTGGGTATGGAGGGGGTCCTCATCCTCTTGCCCCTTATGTTCTGTGCATTCCATACATCCATCATATCCAATGCATTTCATGCATTTGCATCCCTTCTTTCCTGGGTTACTGAACCTGTATCTTCCCCGTCTTCCGGCACCTCCGGATTATTCTCTCCCCATAGGGCATTGTGTCCCTTCTCGTCTCTTGCCTCTGGAATCTCCGGACCTTTCTCTCTTCCAAGGGCATCACGTCCCTACTCATTCTCCCCGATTTTTAGAACCTTCAAAGTTTTCCCTTTCCCCTGGGCATCGCGTCCCATGGTACCTTTCTATTCTTCCAGAATCTCCGGACTTATCTCCTCACCCGGGGCATCGCGTCCCTCTGTACTTTCTTCTTCTGGAACCTCCGAATCTTCCCTGTTCTATCTCTCTTAATTCATCTCTATCCCCGAAATTTCTAGATTTTTCATCTCTAGGGCATCATGCCCTCTCCAATTTTCTCTCTCCGAAATCTCTAGACTTTCTACCTTTTCTCCCAGAGCATTGCACCCTTCCTTCTCATATTCTTTCGGAACCTCTGGACTTACCGGGACATCGTGTCCCTCCTCATCTCTTGCCTCCGGAATCTCTAGACCTTTCTCTCTTCCTAGGGCATTGCATCCCTCCACATGTTATCCCTCTGGATTCCTTACTCCTCCAAGGGCATCGCGCCCCTTCCTATCCTCTTCCTCCGGAACCTCCGAATCTCCATTCCTTCTTCCCTCTCCTCCGATTTTTCTTCTTACTCCTAGGACATCGCGTCCTTTATTTTTTTCTTCCTCTTAAATCATATTTTTCCATACCTCTGCCCGGGGCATCGCGTCCCTCGCCATCTTCCTCCTCTAGAACCTCCGGACTTTACCACCTGTCATGATTCTCCTCCATCGCTTCCGGACCCTCCGGATCCTCCTCTCTCCATCTACCAATTTCTCTTGATTCCTCCCGATTACGGGTCCGACCCGACTTCTTCCACATCCACTGCTTTAGGCATTTGCCCGTTCTCCCACTGCTTTTGAGGCTTTAGCCCTCACTCCTCCTCTTAACTCCATTTTCCTTCTGTAGACCTTTCAATGTGATTATGGTTTCCGCACCTTAGTGAGGGAGTTATAGCCCTCACCTCTTTTCCTTTTCTCCTTATTCGTCTGAGTTTGGTCTAGACACCACTCCTTCTTGTTAAGCCACTTTCAAACTTTGCTATCCTTCCTTATCTGTCATGAGGACACAAATCCCATGTTCATCAAGATCGCCTTCGACAGCTGTATCTACAACCAAGGTTGCAAGGTAATGTATGTGCGTAAGTGTGCATTCTTAAGCATTTTCATCACTTTATTCAAGCATTATTTTCAAAAAGAAGTGCTTCTTAACTTGATTAAGAGTGATATTCTAGGCCTTTATCCTAGGTCTTTCTTTAATTTAAATTCAATTTCAATGTCAAAAAAAATCAAAAAAAGAGTCTTTATGCTTACTTTTGCAGCATTATTTTGGTTATAAGAATCCCGTGCTGGGAGTTTGGCATTCTCTCCCCGCTTGTTAAGGGCAACCCTTAGCTGGGCACCGCACACACTTCATGATGTCCTTAACCGTCTCCTTGGTAAAACATCGTTGCTACTTAGGCCATGCTCGAGGGTACGAGGTCTTTTTCTTCTCTACTCGGCTGAAATATGAGGATAGAGGTATTCTGGGTAAAATAACCAACCTAAGCACACCCTGATAGGAGGTAGTCTCAAATAGGCACAGTCTATTATGACCTTATTCTCAAAATTCCAAGCTCAATTGTAATATCTCTCTAAGTCCAAAGGACACCAAAATAAAAAATGATGAGCAAAATGAAAAGAGAAATCAAAAGCAAATTCGATGAATTTGGCATGGCAAGAGAGCATTACAGTTTCCTCGCAAGATGTTATGAGCCGGATCGTATGCGTGCCTATAAGAGAATTAAGGTTCGATGATATGACACAAAGCCCCGGCGCAACAGACCGAATCTCTAGGGGTTGTGCTATGGAAAGAAGTTAAACCCGATATCTTCAAAACTTATATCAAGCTTATCCCAAATTACTCTTCTCTTCTCCCTCCAAGACCAAGTGGTTCTCCGGTATGGCCTCGGTAGGGGCACCGTTATACAAGGGCAGCCGGTTATAGGGCGCCACCTTCAATGCACGCCTTGCTTCGGGTAGTTTTTAGCGAAAGGGGAAGGAACAAGGACCCTTAGCCAGCGGCTTAAACATCCTTTGATGGTGCATTAGCAAAATCTAAACCAAAAATCCAAAAAAGTTGAATATCTTCTAAAATCTAAAAAAAATTGAAAATTTCCAAATAAACAAAAAATTTCAAATATCTCCAATATCCATAAAAAAAATTTTGAATGCTTGTCAAAACACATAAAAATTTATATATTTAAAAAATCTAAAAAAATGCATTATATTTTCTGATGGTGTTATTGCAGGAACAACTTTTACAAGGACCAAGAGCACGAGATAAGTGCTCTCCATTCATTACTATCTATCTTTTGATCCTCCCCTATGTTCTTAACAATGATCACATCTTCATGATTTGCCATTGGGCATCGTCACTCTGATCTTTCTAAGTAAACTCCTGCTGACTTCACTGGATCACTCCTGTCATTCTGGGCATTACTTGATCTCAATCTTTCAACTCAAAATCTTGATTTGCCAAGATTGTCATCCTTATAGCAAACAACAAACAATGATACTTTGCATGTTTCACGTATCAATGCTATATCTGCTGTGATATTCAATGCAATGCTATGCTTTAACTTATACTATCCATTCTATTCATGCTTTCCTCGATGCTATGCGTGCTTTGCTATTGATGCCATACATGCTTGAATGCTATGCATGCTATGCTTTGATATATGCTATGATTTGAACGGTTTATTGCTTATTCATTGCTTGTTACCCTTTATATCTTGGCTAATGAAATTTTGATCGCATGAAGAAGCTTTTGGTCCCACCATCTGGACATCATCACTCAGGTCCCACGGTGCTTGCACGTCATTTCTCAATTTGCTCATGCTTATTGCTCCATCATCTTCTCCCCATATGTATTTTTACTATATGTTGTCTACGCTATTAGATTATATCAAGGACCTTGTGACTTTGGTAACTCTGGAATTTAAGCTCCCCTTCATCAAAAATAATGATGATTTCATAGGAATCTTAGTCGCCCAAATAGGCCGTTGAGCCGTCCAAGACTGGGGATGATGGTTCCCTTTTAGGAGTTGGTGCGCGGATAAATGGGCTTCGACTTAGTATCAGCTCACAAATTAATATCTTGACTCAGTCTGGGCAGCTTAACAATATTATCCTTGATTACATTCTATTTTAATTTATTTTAATTTTTCCTTTAAACCTAGCATGCATTCATATAGATCTTTGAATCAACTTTGGGAAAATCATTATGATAACTTGATGTTAGAGTCAATTGATCATTAATTTCCAAGATATGAGATATTCCATGCTGAATGGTGTCCTCAGTTTGCCTGGTTGCCGTTTTGGGTTGTTTCTTTGAAAACTCCTTTGTTTGAATTTCTATCCTCTTATTTCAATCTTTTTCCTTTGATCCACCTTGGCAATAGCACGTCCACATCGGCTGGTAAGTGCTCTCCAATGGTGAAACCTATAGGTTTGTGACCTGGGGTACTTCCACCACACTGGAAGTCGATCGTTCTTATTATCTCCTTCGTGCCCTCGTGCACCCTCCTTCCTTATCCAAACAACCGTTGCTTTCATTGAATCTCCTCAAGACTGCATCATCTCGAGCTTTCGATTCAATTCTTATCAAGTGATGTTGATCACGTGTCTCATCACACCTTGACATCTACTTTTCAGTTCGCTCTCACTTCATTCCATTCCATTCCATTCCAGTCCACTCCGTCTCGCTCCCATACAAAGCAGACGTCAAGGCGGGACAGCTGTATACACGCCAAAATTGACATCATTTTGAGTATATCTCCTGTCGCATTACGATGCCCCAATTTGACCTTCAAATCAACTTATTTGAGTTGTTTTTCTCATTTTTCTTGAATCTCTAACTTTCCCAAGCTTTCCCACATGTTTTCCTATTTTTCTAAATTTTTCTGAGACTTTTCACTATTTTTCCAAGGCCTTTTCTAATTAATGGCAGCCTCCCTGTCGCTATTTAATGGGTGCCCCTGACCTGGGCGCCCATTACTCCAATTGGCGACCAGGACCTGGGCGCCCATTCCAAGTGGCGCCCAGGTGATAGGCGCCCATTCCTACGGGGTTCTGTTTGGCCGGCTATTCAAAATCCTTGAATTAGTGACACTCCGGAAGGTCACCAATTCTTTTCTTCATATTTTGAGCCGAATTAAGATTATTTTGGTTCCACGACTGTTTGGAAGGTCCCCAATTCATTGTTGGGTTAGATGGACGCAGTCTATCTCCACAGATTGTGGATCTAGAGGGGGGTGAATAGATCAACTTGCCTAATTTAAAACTATTGTAAGTTCTAAAGCGGAATTTAGGCAACAGTCAGTTAAGCAAAACTCAGAAAGCTAAACAAAAGGTCAAAAGCTAGACATGAGCATAAGCGATGCAATCAAATGAGCTAAGCAAGAATTTTTCATCGCACACAGATCACACAAAACACAAGCACACGGCACACACAACTTTTAGGTGGTTCGGTCAACGACCTACGTCCACCCCACACTCAACCGAGTATGGCTTCCTGCTGCGCAACACAGCTTGCGTCCGCTGGGCTCTACAGCTTGGCCAAACAACCCGCTGATACACAGCTTCGCAGGGCACTACAGCTTGCCGACCAGAGGATCTAATCCTCTGCAACTGCTGGGGAAATACAGCTTAACCCGTCCAGTGGAGACCACCACTGCAAGACCGCTGACACACAGCTTGAAGAAACAGCATTCGGAAGTAAAAGACAGAATCAAAATGAAAATAGAAAAGCTCAAAAACAATGTAGCTCTAAGATCAAAAGCTCAGCTCTGGTTTTGAACCACGAGACTGAGATACAACCACTCTCACTCTCACTCTCGATCAGCTCTCTCTCTCAACTCAATCTCTCTAGATCTCTTCCTCTCTCTTTTTCTCCTTCTTCTATTCTTCTTCTTCTTCTCTTTCTCTTTTTCTCTTCTTATGGATCGAAGGGCTTTTAGCTCTTCAGGTTTCTGCTTCGATCATCCTTCATCTGTGGGCGAAGGCTTCTATATATAGCAACAGCAAGTGGATAGGGCACAAAACGTGTGTGCCTCCCACGCTCGATCCAGAACCTTCCTGCCACGTGCCTTTATCGGATTGGTTCCTCTTGTCTTGGATCACGTGCAGCCCATTTATTTGGGAATATTCTTCCTCGTACCTGTAAGGAGATAAAAACCATTAACACGCTGTATGGCCATTAAAGCTAAAGCTGCATGAGGTATATGATAACAACACGACGTGACTACTACACGGGATAAGAAAAGAACGACACGAAATACAATAATAAGACTAACACTATAAAGAGTACGACACGAAGTACCACTATAACAAGACAAACACTTTGAAGAAAACGACACGAAGTCAGATGAAAACAGCACGAGGTGAGAAGAAAATATCACGGAGTGAAACAATACTTGAAAACATAAGAAAAACAACTCGAGCACAAAATAGCTCGAATGAACGACTCGAAGACGAGGCGACACGGGCTGACCACGACACGAAGACAGATAACAGAAACCGTCACGAGTTGAAGACAACACGAAGATGAAAACAGAGACCGACACGTGTTGAAAACAACACGAACAC
Source organism: Amorphophallus konjac (assembly GCA_022559845.1). NCBI lineage: Eukaryota > Viridiplantae > Streptophyta > Magnoliopsida > Alismatales > Araceae > Amorphophallus > Amorphophallus konjac. Next base: position 76,277,431 of record CM040128.1, on the reverse strand, counting down.
GAAACACAGGAATTGACACGGAGTGTGGTCAAGGCGAGAAGGACACGAAGTCTAAAGAGAATAACAGCACGAAGACAAAAGAGTGACACGGCTATCACGACACGTGATGAAGCAGTGACACTAGTAAAAGGTGACTCGAGGAACAACAGTAAGAGACACGAAGTTAAACAAGCAGACATAAAAGATGACACGAGATGAGCAACTTAAGGACAGAGAGAAACGACACGAGGTTCACAGAGAACACAGCTAACACAACAACGACACGAAGACGAGTACAACACGGACTGAATCCAACTCGAAAACAAAGAACAGAGCCCTACACGAGGTGTGGTCACAAAGCAAAAAGGACACGGGATCTAAAAAAAACAACACGAGAAGAGAAAACAGGAATGACTACAACGACACGAGGTTCACAGGGAAACGACTCGAAGTTCATCAGAACAGATCGAGCTGCTCCAGTAAACAGCACGAAATAGAAAAGAGAATGACACGAAGTATAACCTCATACAAGTTTTTCCTGTCAAGTATGGAAATCAACACGAAGTGTTGTAAACTCAGACGACACGAAATCTTTTCATGTTAGTGAGGGGAAACAACACGAAGTGTGGCTCAAGTGGCACTGAAAGCAACACGAGGTGCTGCAATGTTCTGCACACAATGGAACAAAACGACACGAAGACAAGCCCTGAAAATAATGTTTAGATTTCACGCTGTACAGACTTTGAGGTTTAATGCAAAGGCCAGTGTACAGACTTCTAAATGCTGAAGCGTTGTATAGACTTTTATGAGACGTTGAAGTCTGTATAGACTTGGCTATGCGAGCAAGCTACACGTTGTGTAGACTTAGAAGCTTCTGATGGGTGTATAGACTTCAAATGATATAGACTTCAAATGATAACGCTGTACACACTTAACCAAATCAATTGAGATGCAGTGTGTTAAATGCAAAGAACACATAGTCAATCTGATAAAGCAGTTTCATCAAATCATAAAATAGTTGCCAATCAATCAAAACAATGGTGTTGCCAATGAAATAAAGCAAGTGTCAACATCATCCATCATCAGTCATAGAAGGGTCACAACAATCTCCCCCTTTTTGATGATGGCAACCCCATATGAAGTAGAAGAGCAACATCCTGTCATATAGATATATGTTTGATGAAAGACATGATGTGTTATGAAGATTGACATGCAGATGCAAGAATGACATGCAGATGCTATGTATTCTCCCCTTAGACATCCCCTAGACAATATTCTCCCCCTTTGCCATCAACAAAGAGGAGGGAAAAGTTAATTACAATGGAGGAATCAAGAGAAGAACTGACTGGCATTCTGAACAGGTAGTTCATGAATAAGCATTCTAAAGCATAGAGTCTTCAGTCATATGAATTTAGAAGCTGCTATCAGAAAGATTTCTGGTTTAAGAATGATAACATTTGGAGTTCATGCACTACAAGCAATAGATAAGTTCACTGTGCATGATAAAATAATAAACCAGACTCATATTTGCATGAAAGATTCAGTTTCATAATATCTTACTTTCATAGTCTCATAAAAATATTGAGAGAAATCAAGTCATGTATTGAAGTTAAACAAATTGACACTCATGGACTTTTCTTTTAAAGGAGCAGCATAATCAATATTAGATTATATTGAGCATTCAGGTACCACAAGTCTTTCTGCGTAAGGGTATACGTTTATAAGACGCCAATACCCCTAGATACTCAACAAGATGGATCATTCTGCATATGATCAAATTCAACAGAACTGAGTTGCACCTTTTTGTGTGAAGGTACACGTTTATCAGACGCCAGTTACCCCCAGGTACTTAGTGAAACCAGCCTGCTGTTTTGAGCATTTTAAACAGAGATAGCTGATACACTTCATGACATGAGTGTTGTCCACTTCTTTGATGGATCACTCAGTTTCTCAGTGATTTATCAGTCATTGCTCTGCCAATATTGATTTTCAATTATTTTTATTGACTTTCTTAGCTGTCCTTTTTATGTTTCAGAATGACTTGTTCAAGAACAATACACATACTTAACCTTTCTAACATGATTTCAGATGAGTTTTCAGATTTCAGATATGATTAGCTTTGTCTATCATGAAATAAGAAAGAGGTTGAGAGTTTTATCAATTTTCAACTTTCTTATATACTGATTGCAATCTTTAAACTCCAACCATTATAAGATTTAAACCATTACATCAGTCTTTGAACAATTCAAATTCTTATTAAATGAAGAAGTCCATTTTCTACTGCTTAGAAATCAGAACTGACCAACAGATTGCCATATTATCGGAGACAAGTATTCAGAATTAAGGTTGAATGACTTCAAGAAGGTTGAAACCACTCTGAATTTCTAGCAATACTCCCCCTATCTATATGCATGCAACATGGCAAGAATTAATTGAGAGAGAACTTATGCATAGATCACGAATGCATGATATGCAAAGACTTGCAAAGACTCGACAAGCTCCCCCTGAATATATGCACTACAGGACAGTTCTACATCTGCATTCACATTCACATGATTTATCCAAACAATCAAAAACAAGTCCACATCAGAGATTTTATTCACAGCAATTAAACAATCATTCATCATGCTGAAATTTACATAAGCCAAGTTCTCTTCTAAGAAACTTAAATTTTTCATTTGCAAGAGGCTTAGTAAAAATATCAGCAATTTGTTTGTCAGTTTCTATGAAGTTCATTTCAATCTCCTTTTTATTTACAGCATCTCTAAGAAAATGATGTTTTATCTCTATATGCTTAGTCCTAGAATGGTGAACAGGATTTTTAGCAAGGCAAATAGCACTAGTATTATCACATAAAAGTGGAATGCATCCCAGATTTATCTGATAATCCGCCAGTTGGTGCTTAATCCAAAGTACTTGGGCTGCACAATTACATGCTGCAACATACTCAGCTTCAGCTGTGGATAATGCTACAGTGTGTTGCTTCTTAGATGCCCAAGACACTAGACAGCCACCAAGGAATTGACAGTAGCCACTAGTGCTTTTTCTATCTACTCGACACCCAGCATAGTCTGCATCAGTGTAGGCTAGAAGCTCTAACTCACACTTAGCAGGATACCAGAGACCTAGTTCTTGGGTGCCTAGTAAATACCTAAAAATCCTTTTCACAGCTTTAAAGTGATTTTCTTTAGGACTGGCCTGAAATCTAGAGCATAAACACACAACAAATTGTATGTCAGGCCTAGATGCTGTAAGATAGAGAAGAGATCCGATCATACCTCTGTATAGCCTTTGGTCCACAGGTTTACCTTTAGAATCTTCATCCAAACTGGTTGATGTACCCATTGGAGTAGCTATTTCCTTGAGGTTGTCCATTTTGTATTCTTCAATAAGTTCTTTACATACTTGGACTGAGAGATGAAGGTGCCATCTTCTGTTTGTGTAACCTGCAGTCCAAGGAATAGTTTGAGCTCACCCATTGAGCTCATTTCAAATTCATCAGTCATTATTTGAGAGAATTCCTCACATAATTTGGGGTTAGTTGACCCAAACACAATGTCATCCACATAAATCTGAATGATAAGAATATCTGGATGGCTTACCTTGGTAAATAATGTTTGATCAACTATACCTCTTGTGAAGTTCTTGTTGGTGAGGAATTTGCTCAACCTGTCATACCAAGCTCTAGGAGCTTGCTTTAAACCATAGAGAGCTTTATTGAGCTTGTAAACATGATTAGGGAAATCTAAACATTCAAACCCAGGAGGCTGTCTCACATATACATCCTCATTAATTTCCCCATTTAGAAAAGCAGATTTCACATCCATCTCTCAAGTGGCACTGAAATACATGACTTGTAAACTCAGACGACACGAAATCTTTTCGTGTTAGTGAGGGGAAACAACACGAAGTGTGGCTCAAGTGGCACTGAAAGCAACACGAGGTGCTGCAATGTTCTGCACACAATGGAACAAAACGACACGAAGACAAGCCCTGAAAATAATGTTTAGATTTCACGTTGTACAGACTTTGAGGTTTAATGCAAAGGCCAGTGTACAGACTTCTAAATGCTGAAGCGTTGTATAGACTTTTATGAGACGCTGAAGTCTGTATAGACTTGGCTATGCGAGCAAGCTACACGTTGTGTAGACTTAGAAGCTTCTGATGGGTGTATAGACTTCAAATGATAATGATGTACACACTTAACCAAATCAATTGAGATGCAGTGTGTTAAATGCAAAGAACACATAGTCAATCTGATAAAGCAGTTTCATCAAATCATAAAATAGTTGCCAATCAATCAAAATAATGGTGTTGCCAATGAAATAAAGCAAGTGTCAACATCATCCATCATCAGTCGTAGAAGGGTCACAACATTCATAAATGGGTGCCCGTGCATAAAGTCGCCAATTTCCTTGCCTTATTTTGAGCTTTTAACTCCGACCAAAATTCGTATTAATTCCTAATTGGCGACCACCTCATCGGCGCCAATTCTTTTCTGATTTCGGAAAGTCCTTATCCGTCTCCAAATGTCTCAGAATTGACGACGGTTAGGTCTGTCGTCCTTTTAAATAGCGACCACTAAGTGGTCGCCAAATCTTCCATAATTCCGAACTCCGGCAGAATCTCCTCCTTTCTCCATTTTGAGTCCCTTTTCCACTTGGGAAAGGCTCCTAAAGATTTCTAAGGTTAAGGGGACACATGGCTAATGTATATATTCTTCCAAATCTAATTAAAACATGATAATCTAATTTCTCTTGGATTAAACTCTGAATTTCAGCCCTATAAATAGGACCCCTCTCTCCCTTGTGAAAGAGGCATCAATAATAATCTAAGGGGAGGTGCTGCCGGTTTGAAGGCTCAACGAGGAAGTCTTCCACATGTACCAAAGCTTCATCCTATGAAGGCTTCTTCCCTATTGAAGATCTAAAGCCATGGAGAAAACCAATAAGCTCATCTCTTCCCCTTATTCTCTTCTTTTGTGTCTTTAGTTCATATTCATGTTCATGCATCATACTCTTTTTTTATTATTCTTTTCATCATCTCAACCACGTTGAGAACCTCCTTTTGTGCAACACTTGCACATCTCCCTCTTATTTCTTCATTCATCATACTTTTACCCACCCATTGCATAGGGGTTTAAGGGCCAACACCCAACAAGGTGTGTTCACTTATATACTTTCCATGTTTATATTCATCAGAACTTGATGCTACACACACCATATTTCTAATCAATATCTTTTCTTGTTGGTGTTTTCTTTGTTGATTTTGCAAGGGTAATCAAGTCAAGAAGAACTCTCTTCATCGGCCGACCGATTGGAAGAGAAGGTGACACTCACAATCCCCCGCACTTCAAGGTATTTATCCGCGATCTCTCCTTTGCTTTATTGTTATATTCTTTTGAGGTAACCCCTCTGGCGATCACCTTTCCCCTTAGCATCCACGCATTCTCCCTTGTTCTATCTCTTTTCTCTTTCTTTTCCTACATTATTATTGATATATTTCTTATCTTTCCTCAAGTGGATTTTTCATGGATCTACACCTAGCTGAGGCAAAGGCATAAAAGTTAGTGGAAGGTACAGTTGTGATTTTGGGTTGTGCGGCATGAGTTTTATTTGATTCTTGTACTTCACATTCTTTCATATCTGAGAATTTCATTCATTGTGCCGAGGATTCCACTACCGAGATGTCCTGTGATTTGGCAGTAGAGTTGCCCAAAGGTGATTTCATGTTCTCTTATTACCTTGACAAGGTGCCAGTGTGGATTGAGGAGCAGAATTTGCCAGCGAGACTTTATGTGTTGCAGCTTAGAGATTTTGATGTGATTTTGGGAATGGACTGGCTCAATGAAATAGATCTAGAGGGGGGGATGAATAGATCTACCCCAAAATTTAAAACAATATTAAGCAGATAAATGTGGAATTAAAAATTTCTTAATCAGAACAACCAATTTAGACACAGAGTCACGAGAACCACTGAATTAACAAAAGACTTAGTCAAGTGTTATGTGAGAGATGTCAATAGAGAGAATGAGTAAATTTAGATAGACAAGTGAAACACAACAGCAGCAAAACTAAATTCTAGGGAGATGAAATGTGAAGAGGTACTTGACGGAGGTTGTACTCAACGAGCCTCCTCACGCAAGATAATCCACTTTTCAGATAAGTCTAGCTTATCCTTCGAGTAGTACCTTTTGATATACCTTCTTCACTCTCTTGAATACTCAATATATCAACCAAAAGAAACACGATAACACTCAGATGTATATATGCAACAATCACAAACCATCAAGCATAGACACGCGATTTTTAGGTGGTTCGATCTCCTGCAGAGATCTACGCCCACCCCACACTTAAACCAAGTGTGACTTCGCTGCTGATTCACCACTTCCAATCTACTGATCCACAGCTTTGGGGAAAACTTCCCAACATACGCTGAGCCTTACAGCTTAAGCTACCCAGAGGAATCCACCTCTACAGCTGGGCCTTACAGCTTGCCAACAACCGCTGACACACAGCTTGTAAAACAAGGTTTCAAAGCAGAAATAGAAAATCAGAAAAGCAAAACAAAAATTTTAGCTCTCACAAAGCGCAGATCGGCTCTGGTTCTGAGCCGAGAAGCCGGAAACAACAAATTGTAGAGACTCAGACTCACACTCTTCAAACGATGCACTTCTCTTCTCTCAAAGCTCTCTCAAAGCTCTCTCGATCTTGCTGGAACTTCCTATTGACTTGGCTGCTACTTTTCTCTCTTCTTTTTCTATGTGTTATATTGAGATTGGGCGATCTGCCTCCTTTTATAAGACAGTAGAAGGTGGGCATGTGGAAACCATGTTTCCCGCCCAAAAGTTCATTCAGATCTGAATTGAGATGGCCACGTGGCAGCATCTTAATTGGGTTGCTTTCCACGTGTCACGAATATCATTTAACCTTTTGCCTTGGATCACGTGCCTTTTATCCTGGTACTTAAGTTGCTCGTGACTTAGAGTTCACAGGTAGTTGGGACATGCGTCAGGTGCTTGATCATGAGTCTTACCTATCTTTGAAACGAACAAAGATATTAGTCACGTGTTATGAACTTAGACAGCTCACATGTCTATGTGTATAGGCACAGATGCAAGGATATAGAACTAGCACGGACTAGTTATGATATAGAGCAGATAGTGCACTGACTGTAGACACCCGTTTTTGGCCGATAAGTTGAGCAATTTCTTTGTTGTCCTAGTTAATGCCCCAATTGATCCATAATTGGTTGATTTTCTGGGATATTTCTCCCTATTCTTGGCCCTACAATTCAATTTCCGTACCTTGGATCTCGTCTCGAATTTGGCATTCTCGCGCTATTCACTCACATCACTTTCTTGTTTATAGCGCGTTATGGACCTAAGTGAATGATCATTTGAACAGTCGTTATTTCTTGATATTTGATCTTTATAGCATCCACTCTGGTTGTTATTCTTACTTAATATTTGATTAAACGACTGTCCAAAGGGTATTTATTCTTTTTTTAGTCATTTGGCGAACCAGTCGTTGTCGCGCTATATCGTTATAGCACGTTCATGAAGAACGCGCTATATCATGCTAGCGTGTTCTCAGTCAGAAACCCAGTCTAACCCGGACTCCCCTTTTTCGATTTGGGTCCTTATTTTGATAAGTTTCCAATCATATTTCGTCCAAAGGAAGGTTCCAAATCCTAATAGGAGTCTTTCCCCATCATTAATCGGCAAGATTGCCTTGATTTGAGCCACCAAGTCATTAGATTGGATCGAACTCCGACCTAGGGTTTGTTCTTGATCATTCTCCTATAAATTGGACCCTTGGACGTCATTCTGAGGGGATGCAACTCGAGATCTTGACGAGGAGGAGGCTGCTCTCCGTTCCAAATCAATAATTCCTCGCTCCTCACACATCCAAGGGAGTATTTTGGGGCTCATTGTGTTCTTCCTCGTTCTTAGTTTTTCTCCCCAATTCGTTTATTTCAATCCTCGCATAACATTGCATATTGATTTCAAAAACACTTCTTTTACAAAATACACGCATTCACACACACCAAACCTATTTTTGGCCCTTCCATAGGGGTTTAAAAACCACCAAACCCCCAGGTGATCTAGCCCTTCACTTATATGCTTTTGATTAAGAATAGGGACAGATTCTATATAAATCTCGATCTAATGGGCCTTTTATTTATTGTTTATGATTGTTTGCAGGCACTAGAAGATTGATACGTGGAGCCCTTGCACCTTGGTCGGCCTTGGAGCAAGGAAGAAACGAATCCAGTTCATCCCGCTTTATGTCTGATATCGCGCCACACGAACATTGCGCGATCTTTAGAAGGCGCTAGGACGATATAGCGCGTTCATTCTTAGGCCAACTCTTGGCCCTCTTGAATTTCTGAGGTATGTAACATGCCCTTATTTTGATCTTCATATTATTTGGCATGTTGTTGGCCTCAGTGGCGATCACGGATTTTTATTATTACATGTGACCCCCCTTTTTATCGTTGATTTTGGTTCTATATCTTGTCAAATCATTACTCCCATTCAAATCATCAATTGAGGGAGGTCTAATTTTAGATCTACAAATTGGCGATCACGGTGGGACACTTTGTGCCACCACGTTCGTTCTTTTGGTTGCCTGCTTGTCAATCCATCAAAGTGTGTGTGATTATTTATCTTTTGGGGTTTTCCCCCTCTGTCTTTAGTCGCGCTATATATCCATAGCGCGTTCTATCAGATCGCACTATTGATATATAGCGTGTTCTTAACCTGAGGGTATTTCACTCACACCTTCTGTCGGGGTTCTAATTGTCATCTTCTCTGGTTGAATCTTGTACATTTCCTGTTGTGTATTCATTTTTCTTATATTTTCTTATTATTTGCTAGTTCTAGTTTAGATATTCTTGCATTACATAGCATCATAATCTTGTTGGTTTGGGAGACATCCTCTCTCCACCCCTTTTAGGATCCATACTCCCTTGGTGAAGGAAGGACCCTCCATTGAGCACTCCGTCTCTTTGGACTGGAAATTTCTAAACCAAGCCTCCGTAAGTCCCCGCACCCGTGGATTCCCTCACGGACGCCGGGCCGGTTGTACCTTGAAGTCCCCCTGGTTTAGTTGGCCTACGCACAGTGAGAGTTGACCTAGTTGGCACCGGAGTTAACTTACATTGAAAACTAGGTTCTTACCTTGTGTGAATTATTTAAATTTGTCAAAACAAAATTCCATCACATCAAGGTACATATAGAAACAAAAGGAGCAACATTCATCATTTAATATCTTTGCTTATCGAGTGGAATTGTTTGTAAACTTGCATGGTGTTCTGCTTTGATAAAACAAGTCAACATGGCTAATAATTTTTATAACCAAGAGGATAATCAACCAAGCACATCTTATGTTCCTCAATCTCATTGCTCTTATCACAACACTTCCAAGGGACCGCATCCTCACTCCTACGGTATTGCCCGACCTGTGGGTAATTTCCAATCTCATAATCCCTCGCATTCTCTACGCGTCACTACTCCCTCGGGACCATCTCCTCCCAATGATGAGAAGGTCTCTCAAATCATTCGTGCATTAGATCATTTCACAAGTCTATATGCATTAATCAAGTCTGCACCGACTTGAAACATGCACAAGGATGATATGCACAGACGCAAGATATGAGCAGATGAAGACATGCACAATATGCACCGGACTCGTATGATGTGCACTGACTTAGTCTTCCCCAGTGCAGAGTATGCACCGACATGAATTTCAACAGGTTGCATCATCTAGTGCATACATCAAGAAGCTGCACCGACTTAGACCTACATAGAGATGCACTGACCCTTTCACGCACAAAAGTTGCACCGACTATGTCAATAAGAGGAAATGACATACCTTAATGCATGCAAGAAAAACAGTGCACAGAACAATGTACCAACCTAAAACAGCAACTGAATGCTCATCAGTTAAATCATCATCAAGGCATACAGATCAAGCACTCAATTATAGATTAACCATGTGATGACACTAATGTTGCTATCATCAAAACATCACTGCATCATCAAGGCACAAGGGGCACAACACACCCCTCAACAAATCCAAGCCGTTAAGGTTATTGTTGAGGGCACATCCTCTCCTCATCCTCCTTCCAATCCCACATGGGTGGCCCATCACCCGCCTCCTTCGTCCACACCTACTCCTATTCGGGTGGCCCATCATCCGCCTCCTTCGTCCACACCTACTCCTATTCAGGTGGCCCATCACCCGCCTCCTTCTATTTCTCATCCTTCATTTAAATTTGTCAAAACAAAATTCTATCACATCAAGGTACATATAGAAACAAAAGGAGCAACATTCATCATTTAATATCTTTGCTTATCGAGTGGAATTGTTTGTAAACTTGCATGGTGTTCTGCTTTGATAAAACAAGTCAACATGGCTAATAATTTTTATAACCAAGAGGATAATCAACCAAGCACATCTTATGTTCCTCAATCTCATTGCTCTTATCACAACACTTCCAAGGGACCGCATCCTCACTCATACGGTATTGCCCGACCTGTGGGTAATTTCCAATCTCATAATCCCTCGCATTCTCTACGCGCCACTACTCCCTCGGGACCATCTCCTCCCAATGATGAGAAGGTCTCTCAAATCATTCGTGCATTAGATCATTTCACAAGTCTATATGCATTAATCAAGTCTGCACCGACTTGAAACATGCACAAGGATGATATGCACAGACGCAAGATATGAGCAGATGAAGACATGCACAATATGCACCGGACTCGTATGATGTGCACTGACTTAGTCTTCCCCAGTGCAGAGTATGCACCGACATGAATTTCAACAGGTTGCATCATCTAGTGCATACATCAAGAAGCTGCACCGACTTAGACTAACATAGAGATGCACTGACCCTTTCACGCACAAAAGTTGCATCGACTATGTCAATAAGAGGGAATGACATACCTTAATGCATGCAAGCAAAACAGTGCACAGAACAATGTACCAACCTAAAACAGCAACTGAATGCTCATCAGTTAAATCATCATCAAGGCATACAGATCAAGCACTCAATTGAAGATTAACCATGTGATGACACTAATGTTGCTATCATCAAAACATCTCTGCATCATCAAGGCACAAGGGGCACAACACACCCCTTAACAAATCCAAGCCCTTAAGGCTATTGTTGAGGGCACATCCTCTCCTCATCCTCCTTCCAATCTCACATGGGTGGCCCATCACCCGCCTCCTTCATCCACACCTACTCCTATTCGGGTGGCCCATCACCCGCCTCCTTCGTCCACACCTACTCCTATTCGGGTGGCCCATCATCCGCCTCCTTCGTCCACACCTACTCCTATTCAGGTGGCCCATCACCCGCCTCCTTCTATTTCTCATCCTTCACGGCCCCAAGACCCATTTATTCCTTACAACCCGGCCCATCCGGGTTCTTCTAGGGGTCAGCCCATTAATCCCCCTCCACGGCCTTTTTATGCGGCCCCTCCTTCAAGGCCATCTTGCCAACCCTATGTTGCTCAAGTTACACCTCTCCAAAAAACTCGTATTGATAAAGTCGCTTCGTTGCAGGAACAATTAAAGAGGATTACGAGCCCACAACCCGCTCCTCCTACTCCAGTCAATCCCCTCTATGCTGCTCTAAATGAGATTACAAAGATGGAAAAAGAGTGGAAGGAGAGGAGGGACAATGGCATCAGCGATATATGTGAGCGAGAAGATGTTACAAGTCCTGATAATCAAGTGGACGCAGTCCACCCTCCACTCATCCACACTACGCATTTACATGGCTCTCCGCCTCCATATACATATTCGCCTCCTCAAAATCCCCCACAACACCATACTCCACCACTTATCATTTAGCCTCCACCACGGCGTCCACTGGATTTATTTAATGATGAAGGTTTGGAGACGGTACAAGAATTTGAAGCTCCTCGAGATTCACCCCTTCCGAGTTTCCTTCGCCGTCCTCTTCCTCCACCACCAGAAGACCCCTATGCTCAGGACGATGCCACAGTCCCCGATCCAACCCCCATTTATGAGACCTCTTGGTGTTACGATGATGGTTCGATATTTCAACCACCTATACCGTCACACCATGAGTCTCATCCTATCCCTAACACCTCTCGCCCCATCCGGCATTTTCAACGCACTAAACCTTCTCCTTTCGCACCTCCCGTAACCACACCAGTAGCCTCCATTCCATCGGCCTCCGCTGAGCCTCCATCACCCTCCACTACGCCGGTCTCCGCCGAGCCTTCTATTACTCCTCCTCTTTGTTCGCCACCTCGACCCTCCATTATCCCTATAACGCCAAAACCAGCTTTGCCAGTCCCTTTCCCTATTCCACCACTTAACCCATCACCCTTACCCATGGCTAATCCTGAGCAGGGACCATCCCTTTTTGCACTCGAGCCAATCCCGTCCGCTTCCGAGCAAAGGGGGAAGCTTGTTGTGTTTGAACCTTCGCTTCCACTCACTCTTTTTCCAACACCTTCCATTACACCACCATCCGTGGAGCCTTCCACCTCTGCTTCACCTTCCTTTACCACTCAGAATGGGAGTGCTTCTTCAAGCACTTGTACCGAAGATGATCAAGAGCCGGGCAAGAAAGATTTGTCCACGGCCGTGCTATTCAAGATGCAAGAGTTTATTTGCCGGATGCCAATCCGGGTTGTTGTGCCAAGCATGGTCGAAGAGGCCAAGTCCCCGCCACTGCTCACTAAGAGAGAATGTCAAGCTTTGATGCCGTGTAAGTTCATGCCCAAAGGCCGGGCAAGGCACCCCTTGTTCCAACTTTCCAATCTTGAACCCATTCTTCCATACAAGGGGCGAATGCCTATTCTGTTCAACACTCTTTGTATGTCACAATCCCTGGGCAACACGATGCCTCATGTTCTAACTCTTCAACTCTCTCACATTATTATTCTTTGCCCTTCAAGGAAGTTGTCGTTTATTGTTGAAGCTTCGTCACGGGCTCTTGCTTTATCCATTGGGCCAATTGGCTATACACTTCACTGCCATGGAGGGGCGGTTATCTTGGTGCTAAGGGGCCTTCCGCTATTCTATCCACCTTCCATTCAACTCCACCCACATTTCCATCTATCACCGATTCTTCATGGGCCACTCCAGGGGTAAGGAGGAGGATCTCATCCTCTCGCCCTTCATGTTCTTTACCTTCTTGCATTTCATGCATCCATCGCATCCGTTGCATTGCATCCACATGCATTTGCACTTCTTCTTTCCCGGGTTTCCAAACCCGTATCTTCCCCGCCTTCCAGAACCTCTAGATCCCCCACGTTTCCTATATCTTCCACCTCTATCTTCGGGATCTCCATGTCCCCTTACACTCCCCGAGCATTGTGCCCCCTCCGATCTTCCCTCAGGGTATCGCGCCCCTTTCCAACTATTGCATCCGCACTCCCCGGATTTCTCTCTTGTCCTCCTGGGGCATCACGCCCCATGGTGTCTCATTCCTCTGGAACCTCCGGATCCTTCATCCTTCTCTAATCCACTCCCCCCAGGGCATCGCGTCCCTCCAGACTTTTCCTTCCTCATTCTCCTGGGGCATCGCGCCCCCTTTCCTGCTATTTCCCGGGAACCTTTAGGTGTTTTATCCCTCCTTTTAGGGCATCACGCCCTTTCTGATTCCACTCCTCCGGAACCTCCGAACTTTCTTCCAGGGCATCGCGCCCTTTTCTATATTCCTCCTCCGGAACCTCCTGATCCTTCATCCCTCTCTCTATCCCTTGGGCATGACGCCCCTTTCCATCCTCTACCTCCAGAACCTCCGGATTTCCATTCTAGGACATCGCGCCCCTCCTCATCTCCACTCTCGGACACTCCGGATTTCCTTCCAGGGCATCGCGCCCTTTTCTACCTTCCTCATCTGGAACCTCCAGACCTTCCCCTCTGGGCATCGCGCCCCTCTGCACCATCACGCCCGGGTCCTCCGGGCATCTCACTGATTCTTCCAGGGCATCGCGCCCTTTTCTATCTTCCTCCTCCGGAACCTCCGGACTCTCTTTCCTTCCTCCCAGGGCATCGCGCCCTTTTCTATCTTCCTCCTCCAAAATCTCCGGATTTCCTCCCAGGGCATCACACCCTTTCTCCATCTTACTCTATCCATCTTCTTCCGGGGCATCCCGACCCTTCTGATTCCATTCCTCCGGAACCTCCGGACCCTCCATCTTTCCTCCGTTTCATCTTCCTGCTCCTCCGGGACATCATATCATTTATCCTCATCTTCCTTTTTCATCTTCTTTTGCATATTTCTTCCCAGGGCATCGCGTCCCTCGAGATTCTCCTCCTCCGGATCCTCCGGATTCCTTCTACCATGATTCTACTCCACTGCTTCCGGACCCTTCGGATCCTCCCCTTTCCATCTATCAATTCCTTCTCTTAATTTCACCTATTCCTGGGTCCGACCCAACTTCTTCCACGTCCACTGCCTCGGGCATCTGCCCTTTCTCCCACTGCTTCCGAGGCTTTAGTCCTCACTCCTCCTCTTGATTTTTTGCTTCTTTTGTAGACCTTTCATGTGATCAGGGTCTCCGCACCTTAGTGAGGGAGTTCTAGCTCTCGCCTCTCTTCCTTTTCATCCTTATTCGTCTGAGTTCCGTTTAAACACCACTCCTTCTTGTTAAGCCACTTTCAAAACTTTGCTATCCTTCCTTATCTGCCAAATGAGGACAACAAATCCCATGTTTTATCAACATCTCCGCTGGCAGCTGCTTCAACAAAGGTCGCAAGGTAATGTGTTGGTCTACGTGTGCATTTTGGTGCATTTTTATCACCTTATTCACCCACGGTTTTCAAAAGAAAGTACTTCTTAACTTTGATTAGGAGTGGAATTTTAAACCTTTACCTTAAGTTTTGTTAATCCAAGAGTCGAAAAAGGTCTTTAGGCTTGCTTCTGCAGCACTTTGGTTAATAAGAACCCTGCGCTGGGAGTTCGGCATTTCTCTCTCCGCTTGTTAAGAGCAACCCTTAGCTGGGCACCGCACACACTTCACGGCGCCCTTAGCCGTCTCCTTTGTAAATACCGTTGCTACTTTGGCCATGCCAGGAGTATATCTGAAAGTCTTTTCCTTCTTTACTCGGTTGAGTGCAGGTGCGAGAGGTTGACAGATGAGATAACCGACCTAGGTACTCCCCAATATGAGAGAAGTCTCAAATAGGGACAGTCTTGACCCAAAATAAAGTGAAATTTCATGATACATCTAGCCAAAAAGGGCTATTATGAAAATCAAGTTAAATTTTCAATAAATTCAAAAGTATGAATTATGGCATGACAAGAGTGGCAAAGTCCCCGCAGGGAAAACCCTAGTCGTATGCATGTCAAGGGTCTAAAAATCAAAGGCAAAAAGTCCCGGCGTAACAGACCACCTCTTTGAGGGGTAATATCTTGGAAGGAATTCAAGTCCCGATACCTCCCATCCTGCACAAAGCTTATCTCCAATTATTCTTCTCTTCTCCCTCTAAGATCGAGTGTTTTTCAAGTATGGCCTTGGTAGGAACACCGTTAACCAAAGGTAGCCGGTCATAGGGCGCCACCTTTAAATGCACGCCTAACTTTGGGCAGTTTTTAGCGAAAGGGGAAGGAACAAGGACCCTTAGCCAGTGGTTTAAACATCCGTTGATGCTGCACTAGCAATGTCTAAACCAAAATTTCAAAAAAATGAATATTGCCAAAATTCAAAAAAAAATTGAATATTGCCAAAATTTCAAAAAAATTGAATATTACCAAAATTCCAAAAAAATTGAATATTGCCAAAATTCCAAATAAAATTTGAATATTGTCAAAAATTACAAAAAAAATTGAATATTTCCCAAGCGTCAAAATTGAATCGAATATTTTTTTAAATTTCCATAAAAATGCAAATACTTTTCAAAAACTTATAAAAATTTGCATATTTTCAAAAATCCAAAAAAAATTGCATTATATTTATGATGACATTATTGCAGGGATATCCTTTTGCAGGGGCACGCAAAATCAAAAGAACAATCACAAGAAGTGCAACAAGTACCAAAGACTGTCTCATTCCACTATATATGTCAAAAGGTTACAAAATGAGAGTGGGTACAAACAACCTCTCTAGCTCTCCCCTCGACCCTCTTGATCTCCCCCTCTACGCGAGCTCTCAGCCTCCGCTTGTCCTCCCCGGGAAGGCCTAGGAGGAGCCATCGATCCCCGAGAAGTTGAACCCCTGTCACCGCGTGCTCTCCTCTCAGCATCTTCCCTCCTCTGATGCTCAGAGGAGGTAACTAAATAATCAGTGCTCGAATAGGCCCGGGAGTACCCCTCACACTGGGCTTGCTCACGCCCCCGCCGATAGCGATCCTCCGCATCTTTTGCCCGCTGCTCGGTGATTCCTAATCTAGTACTCAGCTGCACCCTCTCCAGCTCCCGCTCCACTCTCTCTCTCTCCCATCTCTCTCTCTCTCTCTCTCTCTGTCTCGATCCTCCCTCTCTCTCTCTGCCGCTCACTACTCTCCACCCCGAGGAGGAGGTGTAGCTCCACCACATCCCGAGGAAGCTCCTCTGTGTCTCGGCGCCTCAGCTCTACTTCCGCCATCCGCAACTCTTGCTCCTGTCCCCAAAATCTTGGTCAAATACTGATATTGATAAAGTTTTCAAGACTAGATTAAAAGAATAGATTGCTTACTCTTTCCTGTAGGGAGGCCTCAGTTGCCTCCGCCCGAGCAACTGTACTAGCAAGCTGGCTCTCTAGATCGATGCGGTCACAGGCGGGCTGAGTAGAGGATGAGGCGCCATGCGAGGATCGGACTACCTCTAGCTCCTCACGCTGAAAAGAAACATTATTGTTAATAGAAATTTAAATCCAGATCATTCTAATTACAAGTTCTTACCAGCTCATCTATGGTATGCTGGAGGTCCTCGCGCTGTCCGATCGTGGAGTCAAGGAGCCCATGTACCATGGCTAGTCTCCCCTCTATGTCAAACTGCATTAAACACATGGTGATCACATATCAAGCAATTAAGGCATTAAGGTTGGAAAATGCTAATGAAGTAAAAGAGTACTTGTCCACGTGCGCTTTGGTAGACCCGACTGCCATATGTCTGAGAGTAGGTCTGAAGATAGGCATCATCTAAGTCCGCTCCCGCAAGGACTGGTCGGCCACGCCTTTTCCAATCCGCAAACTGCTCACGGGCACGTTGCCGCCAATCATCTGTCCCCTGGAGGCCTCGAAAACGCCGCCCAGGTCGTGGGTCCATCGCCTTGGTCGGGAACTCTACTACCGCCTGGTGGAGCCCCAATGTCCTCATGATTATACTATAATATAGGGGTTCAACCAGGTTGAGGGCGTGCAACCAGATCTCTCTCCCGAAGTATGGGATGGCCGACTCCACCCAGGGCATCACCCCGATATCCCTCTGATACGGAGTCCAGACCACCTGCAAAGTTCAATTTGTCATTGCCCTTGATTTCATTCATATAATTAAATTCAATTTCAAAAAATTAAATCTTACCTCTATATGGGGCACCATATGTAACATCTCCTGTGGGTGACCTGATCCTTCAGAGATCGGCTGTCTCGTGTTGGGGTCCATCGTCTGGCCAGGGGCAGTAGATCTCCTCGATCCTCCCAAGCACGCCTAAGGGTAGGAAGATACAAATAGCTCCAGACCTGAAATGTAGCTCATGTGATTAGTATAAGAGGCAAGTGCATAATTTAATTCATAGAGTTTAAGGCTTACAGAGATACCTGAAGTAGAGGGTAGAATCCCCCGAGTGAGGACTGGAGTGAATAAATGCCAAAATTGTCGAACAAATGGGCTAAGACTGCCGCACCCCAAGCGTACCGTCCGACTCTGCTCAAATCCTCCAGTAGAGGTAGAAATCGGTAGCTCACTGCATCACCTTGGGTCACTAGAAGTAGCTTACCAATAATCAGAATAAGAAACCTCCTCAGCTCCATGTAGGCCTGTGCACTAGCCTCGGTCATGAAGCTCTCTCTGGCCTCAGCCTCTAGTCTCCTCTCATGAGCCGTCAAGGTCTCCCCCACCTCCCGCTGTGTGTGGAACAAGCCGAGACTCTCCTGTAAAGTTATTCTCGACACTAGCAAAGTCCGGCCGGTCCCCTCCAGCTCCAAGCCTAGCAGCCTGCGTGCCATCTCTCAGTAATCAGGGTAAGTGCAGCCTGTCACTGCCGATCCGTGCACCCGCAGTCCAGTAATACGAGTGACGTCTTCTAGAGTCGGGATCATATGACCCCAGGGGAAGAGAAAGGCCTTGCACCCCGTATCCCATCTGGCTTTCAGGGCCCTTATCAATCCCATATCGACTCTCAGCACATCTATTTCCAAGAACTCTCCAAAGCCCATTCGGCGGAGGCGGGCCCATTGAAACTCTGGTAGTGCAAAGTAGACGGCCCGAACTAATGTCCATGAAATCCGGGCACGAACTGCACCCTCTACACCCTGCACACAACATAAGAGCAAGAAGTATCAATTTGTGTTCGTCAGCAAAAGAAAAAAATAAAAAAATAAAAAAATTGGCATTCTGTTCTTGAACGCGCTATATCGTTATAGCGCATTCATGATGAACACGCTATGAAAACATAGCGCGTTCATATTCAGAAGGTAGGGGACAACCCCTCATTCCCTAAATCTATTCTATCGGCATTTTGCCCTCTACATTGGTCTAAGGGGGCGTCTACCCTTCCGTTTTTATCTTTTATGAAAGGAAAACAAGAAAAAATCAAAGAGAAAACAAGTTAGAGGTGGTTTCTTACCAATCGCCGTTTTCGAACCGCCGCACCACCAAGGGGTTCCACCGCTACTTCCTCGGCCACCGCGGCACCTTCAGCCCCCTCCGCCTCGTCGGAAGGGACCTCCATCTCTTCTCCTTCAGGCCTAGCCGAGACGGTCACCTCCGAATCGGGGTTTTCTTCCATTGGAGAGGGCGCCCGTTTCTCCTCCGTGCGAGATCGATGACGGCCGCGGGTGGCACGCCGTTTGGAACGTCGAGGAGGTTCTCCTTCCATCGGATTAGGGTTTGGAGGTTTGGGCTGGGTAGGGGATGAGAGAGGGAACGAAGAGAGGGAAAGAATGAGTTTGAATGAATGAGAGGGTGGGGGGCGGTTTTTGAATTGTGCGCGTAATGAACGCGCTACAATTTCCTAGCGCGACATTATCGCGCTAGGTATATATAGCGCGATAATGAAAATAAAAAAAGAGAGATAAAAAATAAAAGGGGGGGAGAAAAGAAAAGAAAATACAATGAGAATATATGTTGTGAGTGAATAAAAGCTTATGTTCTCTTGCTTATGCGTACTTAAATTTGCTCTATTTTCACTTAACATTGTATTCCCAGGAAAAGAAAAGGAGAAGATAAAATGGCACACCATCAGGTAAGTATTCCTGTATCCCTTCCTTTATTGCATTACTATATGATACTTACATTATTATATTATCTCAAGGACCGACCGGTTCTCTGTATGTTTCGGGATCTGAGTTCCCCTCTACCAAAAACAGTGATGATCTAGTAACATGCAGTTAATCGTCGGATAGGCTGTTAGGTCGGACAAATTTGGGGACGATGGACTTCATCTCGCACGCCGTGGTTGCGGATAACTCTTGACCCGAGTCTGTTTGATTTAATAATATTATCCTTGAGTAGCTTATATTTTATTCTTTCTTTGCATTTGTTTTAATGATTTCTTTTATTTTAGCCCTGCACGCATCATGCCCTTTTCGCATTCGTAAATGTCCAGTTTTGCTTCCTAATTAAGGATCAATAATGCTTAAGTTCTTGAATAAAAAAATTCAATTCCATTCTGAATTTGAAAGATTGCTCCTAGTTGAGCGCTGGATCTCGTTGGTCGATGTGACCCTTGCCTGGAATTTTTCTATCTCCTTTCAATCCAATTCAACTTATCCCTTTTGGTCCACTCATTAGCTGTGAACCGCACGATGGCGTCGATGGATCCGCCGGGCTAGCATCCATTCCACTAACTGAGTGAAATTCGTAGTTACTACGCACTGCGGATGCCTCTTTTGTGCAAGAGGTTGATCAATTTCATTTTCTTTGTTCCGTGCCTATCGTTCTAGGTAGGAGTCACCGGTGCTAGCTTGACCTTGTGCTTAGCTTAGAGTTTTCTAGATTATTCCTATCACTTGTCGGTTGTGACGGATGTCTCTTTTTCCTTGATATCCACTTATCTGTCCGCTCCACTACGTTTCCACTTCATCTCTCTGTCATTACCACTCCGTGTCATCTCTGTTTTGTCTCTTTTTCATCTCCGTCTCACTCCCCTGCAAAGCGGATATCAAGGAGGGGCATCTGTAGACACCCGTTTTTGGTCGATAAGTTGAGCAATTTCTTTGTTCTCCTAGTTAATGCCCCAATTCATCCATGATTGGTTGATTTTCTGGGATATTTCTCCCTATTCTTGGCCCTACAATTCAATTTCCGTACATTGGATCTCCTCTCGAATTTGGCATTCTCGCGCTATTCACTCACATCACTTTCTTGTTCATAGCGCGTTATGGACCTAATTGAATGATCATTTGAACAGTCGTTATTTCTTGATATTTGATCTTTATAGCATCCACTCTGGTTGTTATTCTTACTTAATATTTGATTAAACGACTGGCCAAAGGGTATTTATTCTTTTTTTAGTCATTTGGCGAACCAGTCGTTGTCGCGCTATATCGTTATAGCGCGTTCATGAAGAACGCGCTATATCATGCTAGCGCGTTCTCAGTCAGAAACCCAGTCCGACCCGGACTCCCCTTTTTCTATTTGGGTCCTTATTTTGGTAAGCTTCCAATCATATTTCGTCCAAAGGAAGGTTCCTAATCCTAATAGGAGTCTTTTCCCCTCATTAATCGGCAAGATTGCCTTGATTTAAGCCACCAAGTCATTAGATTGGATCGAACTCCGACCTAGGGTTCGTTCTTGATCCTTCTCCTATAAATTGGACCCTTGGCCGTCGTTCTGAGGAGATGCAACTCGAGATCTTGACGAGGAGGAGGCTGCTCTCCATTCCAAATCAATAATTCCTCGCTCCTCACACATCCAAGGAAGTATTTTGGGGCTTATTGTGTTCTTACTCGTTCTTAATTTTTCTCCCCAATTCGTTTCATTCAATCCTCGCATAACATTGCATATTGATTTCAAAAACACTTCTTTTACAAAATACACGCATTCACACACACCAAACCTATTTTTGGCCCTTCCATAGGGGTTTAAAAACCACCAAACCCCCAGGTGATCTAGCCCTGTACTTATATGCTTTTGATTAAGAATAGGGACAGATTCTACATAAATCTCGATCTAATGGGCCTTTTATTTGTTGTTTATGATTGTTTGCAGGCACTAGAAGATTGATACGTGGAGCCCTTGCACCTTGGTCAGCCTTGGAGCAAGGAAGAAACGAATCCAGTTCATCCCACTTTCTATCTGATATCGCGCCATAGGAACATAGCACGATCTTTAGAAGGTGCTAGGACGATATAGCGCGTTCATTCTTAGGCCAACTCTTGGCCCTCTTGAATTTCTGAGGTATGTAACATGCCCTTATTTTGATCTTCATATTATTTGGAATGTTGTTGGCCTCAGTGGGGATCACGGATTTTTATTATTACATGTGACCCCCCTTTTTATCATTGATTTTGGTTCTATAGCTTGTCAAATCATTACTCCTATTCAAATCATCAATTGGAGGAGGTCTAATTTTAGATCTACACTGACCATCTACACTCGTAAGGCAAACAATGCACTAACTTTGGTTATGCAAGATACAAGTATGCACTGACCATATTACGCATGTATGAAAACTTGCACATACCTTTATATGTATGAAGCAGACAATGCACCGACCCTTGCATGTGTATATTAGGACATGCACCGACCTCTAATATGCATAAGACAAGTATGCACCGACCTTGGTTATTTGCGATGCAAAGCATGCACTAACCTGATATGCTGCTAGTGAAGAGGTGCATCGACTTTGAGTATGCACCAACCTTGAGCCTTTGACACCTAAACCTGCACCGACCTTACTTAGTGTTAGACACTGCTGGCATCGACCTGACTCCAAGTAGAATGCAACTAGCATCGACCTTGTGCAGACTAATGAATGCTAGCACCGACCTTATGACAATGCACAACAGGCTAGCACCGACCTCATGAGCATATGCACGGACCTTAGTAAACAATGTCTGATGCATGCACCGACCTCAGTGAAGAACTTCTGAAACATGCATCGACCTTAAGAACAGAAATGCTCATGTATGCAAACTATTTGATGAAATGACTGAATGAATCTGTATATGCATTGACCTGACTATTCAGTCAATAGTGACTAGCACCGACCTGAGATGGTCACACTGACCACATGCACGGACCTATACAGTGCTAGCTACAGTATGAAGGTGCAGAAGTGTTTTATGTAAAGATCTGACATATAAAATTCATCAAAATACATAATATTACCCTGGTCAAGATAAAGTCACCAAAGTCAACACTATAGTCAACCAAGTCAACTCTATTGTTGCCAATCATTCAAAACACAATCACACACACAACAGTCTCCACACTGCAGATCAACTCCAGAGGAGACCCAACATTCTCCCCCTTTTTGATGATAGCAACACCCAAAACTATGATGTATTTTGATGAGACAAGTTTAATCCAATATAGGATGTATTTAACATGAAGCGCAGTCAACCAATGCACCAGGCAAACACACAGATATAGACCTATCACAAATTGACATGCAGACAATGATCCATCTGATACCAATTGATAAGCTCTCCGCCTGAACTAGTCAAGTGTCTCTACCCCCTGAAGAAACTCTCCCCCAAAACTTTCCTAACACTAGATACTCTTCCCAAACACATCTACCCCCTGAAGATGGTCTCCCCCTTTAACAAGATTATCCTTAAGTACAACTCCCCCTTAATCAAAATACCACGAAGTCCTTTTTCTCTCCCCCTTTGCCATCAGCAAACAAGGAGTGAGGAATACTGCGGAAGATAGGAAAGATAACCAGAGGAGGAAGGGAACAGAGTAACACCCTGTGTAGTGGTTCAGTAGATAAGCAGATTATAGGAAAAGTCTTCAGGCAAAAGAATCAAGATTATGCATTCTTGACAAATGTCTGGTTTAATAGTGATAAAAGGTAGAGTAGATTCATTATATGTCATATATAAGGTTGTAGTACCCGTTTATAGCAATGAACCTAAGTCACATAACCATCAAAGACTTGGTCAAAACTGTATCCTACTGATTTCAGAACCAATGAATATCTATGGGAGTAACTAGGATATGTATTGAGCTTAAATAATTTGACACTTAGTAACACTGGAATTGCAAGGGTTACAGCAAACCCTTTTCAATTTTGAGTTTAAAACTGAGCTTGTTGAACAGACAAGTATCATCTATGCTTTTGATATTAAGGGTACACGTGGGTTAGACGCCAGTACCCCCAGTTACTAAGCACAAAATATCACATCTATCTCAGATCAAAAATATCAGTCATGATTACACCTTTTTGCATAAGGATATACGTTTATCAGACGCCAGTACCCCTAGCTACTCAGTGAAATCAATTCTACAGGTTTGATCATGTGAACAGAGTTAACATGAAGCACTTCATGACATGAATTTTTCTCCATTTCATTGACGGAGTACTCAGTTTCTCAGTGTAATTCAGTTATTGCTCTGCCAATAGATTTATTCATTTCTTTTACGAATGCTTTTCTTTTTGTTGCCCTTTTAATTTTTCAAAGTGACTTGTTTAAAAATAATATACTATCTAAGTTTCTCAACCTAGATTTCACTAAATCTTTCATTTTCAGATACTGTAAGGATCTTATCTGTCACAACATGAGAAAAAGGTTGAGAGCTATAAACAGTTTTCCATCACCTTATTTTCTGAATACAGTCTTTAAGCTCTACAGTTTATTAAGATTAAACCAGCAGTTCATTCATGAAGCAAACATGATCCTTATAGTAGAAGACATATGATAGTTGCTGCTTAAAATAATGAACTGATTGCAAGACTGTCATCTATTCAAGATAAGGGAATTGACATTGAAGCACATAATCATCTCTTGAGGGATATCAAGAAGTGGAAATGACACTAAATGATGGAAGTGGATCCAAGATGCCAATTGATACAATTGAGTTCAAAAGACACTAAGTAATGAAAATTTTTGTATATGAGGAGAGAATTTGAATGATAGGAGTTTGAAGTTTCAAAATACACTGATTACACCCAGATAAGGATTTAACAGACTCCCCCTGACAAAATAATGCAGCATGGACAAGCAATCTTATTCTAAACAAAAACTCCCCCTATCTATATGCATGTTTATTCAAGCATCCAGACACAAGACCCAATATTAAAAAATACAGTGCAATGCATGGACTCTCTTGCTTTCAGACAGACATAATCTGTCTTTCCACCACATATCATTTGATATACCTCTGAGATCAAGACGACTCAACTATGACAGTGATAAGGCTACTAGCAAGCAGACTTGAAGCATTCGTAGGACAGATCAGAACATTTATTCAAGAATTTTAAAGATAGGCTGACACACAATCATTCTAAGAACTAATCCAAATATCAATACAAGAATGAAATCAGAATTAATCATCATGCTGAAATTTACATAAACATAATTCTCTTCTTAAGAATTTAAATCTTTCATTTCCCAAAGGTTTAGTAAAAATGTCAGCAATCTGTTTCTCAGTTTCAATAAAATTCAGTTCAATTTCATTCTTGCTTACTTCATCTCTAAGAAAATGGTGTTTAATTTCTATGTGCTTAGTCCTAGAGTGATGAACATGATTTTTAGTCAAACATATAGCACTAGTATTATCACATAAAATTGGAATGCATCCTAATTTTATCTGATAATCAGTGAGCTGGTGCTTGATCCACAGTACTTGGGCTGCACAATTCCATGTTGCGACATATTCTGCCTCAGTAGCGGATAAAGCAACAGTGTGTTGCTTCTTGGATGCCCAAGACACTAGACAACCACTTAAGAACTAGCAGTACCTACTAGTACTTTTCCTATCAATCCGACACCCAGCATAATCTGCATCAGTGTAAGCTATTAGGTCTAGCTCACACCTAGCAGGATACCAAAGGCCTAGGTCTAGGGTGCCTGACAGATATCTAAAAATCCTCTTAACAGCACTAAGATGAGACTCTTTAGGACTATCAAGAAATCTAGCACATAAATATACAGCAAATTGTATATCAGGCCTGGATGCAGTAAGGTAAAGGAGAGATCCGATCATACCTCTATACAACTTGGTGTCAACCAATTTACATTTTGGGTCATCATCAAGACTAGTTGATGTACCCATTGGTGCTGTTATCTCCTTAAGGTTTTCCAATTTATACTTCTTCAGTAAATCCTTTATATACTTGGACTGAGTGATGAAAGTTCCTTCTTTGGTCTATGTCACCTGCAGTCAAAGAAATAGTTTTAGCTCACCCATAGAGCTCATTTCAAACTCATGTGTCATTAGGTCAGAAAATTCTTCACATATTGTTCGGTTAGTTGAACCAAAAAAAATATCATCCACATATATTTGTACAATGAGAATGTCTGGATGACATACCTTTGTGAACAAGGTTTGGTCAATTTTACCTCTTGTGAACTTCTTGTCTGAGAGGAACTTACTGAGCCTATCATACCAAGCTCTAGGAGCTTGTTTCAGTCCATATAGAGCTTTATTCAACTTATATATATGATTAGGAAAATCTATGCATTCAAAACCAAGAGGTTGTCTTATAAAGACATCCTCTTTTATTTCTCCATTCAAAAATACAGATTTCACATCCATCTGTTGAAGAGTGATTCCTAATGAGCATGCATATGCTAACAGAATTATAATGGCCTCTAACCTAGCCATAGGGGCAAATGACTCTTCCAAGTCAATACCATACTCTTGATTGTACTCTTGAGCTACCAGTCTGGCCTTATTCCGAACAACATTGCCCTGCTCATCAGTTTTATTCTTGAAAACCCATTTAGTTCCAATGACAGTCCCATGATAAGGAGGTGGAACTAGGTACCATACCTTGTTCCTGTCAAATTGATTTAATTCCTCGTGCATGGCATTAATCCAAGGCACGTCACTAAGGGCACTGTCTATGTTTTTGGGTTCTATGTGTGACACTAATGCAAAGGAATTTAACTCATTCTGAGCTCTGAAATAAGATCTGGTCCTAGGAGGTTCATGCAAATTACCAATTATCTACAAGATGATCTCTAAGAAATCTGACATTGATAATGTGATTACCTTGATCCTCATTTACCTCCCCCTGAGAACCAGGCTCTTCTGCATCATTGTCTTCAGATTGATCTGTAGGATTTTCATCTTTTAGAATTTCTCCATTATTCTATTCCCTGCACAAACCATTTTCAAGCTTAGTCATTGTTTCATCAAAACCACATGAGGAGATTCTTCTACTATCTTAGAGTTTAAATTAAATACCCTATAGGCTCTGGATTTTTCTGAATATCCTAGAAAGATTCCAGGATCACTTTTAGGTTCAAATTTATCAAGATCTCTTTTAGCATTAACATGCACAAAACATTTACAACCGAAGACCTTGAAATAAGCTAGTGAAGGTTTCTTACCCTTGAGCATTTCATAAGGAGTTTTTTGGGTAAATGGCCTTACCATGGCTCTGTTGACTACATGGCATGCAGTGTTGACTGCCTCAGCCCAAAATTTCCTTGGTAGGTTACCTTCCACCAACAATGTTCGACCCATCTCCACAAGAGTCCGGTTCCTCCTCTCTACTACACCATTTTGCTCTGGTGTCCTTGGAGAAGAGAACCTGTGAGTTATACTATTATCCCTGCAGAAGTCATCAAACTGTGAGTTAAAAAACTCACCACCATGATCAGATAAAATATTCTTAATGGAATTGTCATTATTCTGTTTTATCTTTAAATAGAACTCCTGAAATTCATTAAATGCTTCATGTTTGTGTGTGAGGAAAAACATCCAAGTAAACCTAGAAAAATCATCAACTAACACAAAACCATATCTTCTATTTGATAAGCTATCAGATCTTGTAGGTCCAAAGAGATCCATGTGAATCAGCTCATATGATTTAGAAGACAGGTTTTCTGTTCGAGACTTGAATGACTTTCTAGTCTATTTGATTGAGTGCATGCCTCACATACAACATTATCAATCTTAAAAGATATTTCAGGAAGTCCTCTGACCATGCAATGCTTATTCAGTTTGTGTAGCACTATATAACTAGCATGACCTAGACTACGATGCCAAAGATAGGCTAGGTCATCCTTGTTAGCAGTAAGGCACAGGTTTGAATGTGCTACATCATCTAGGTCAACTAGGTAAATGTTATTTACTCTTTTGCCAGAAAATTTAACATTATCAGAATTAGGCTCATAAATGTTACAACCAGTAGAGTCAAATACTACCCTATGACCTTTGTCACAAAGCTGGCTAATACTTAACAAATTATATGCAAGACCTTCTACCAGCATGACTTCATCAATGCAACAGGTAGAGCACTTACCTACCTTTCCTGATCCGACAATCTTACCCTTGGTATTGCCTCCAAAGGTGACAAGGCCTCCATTCTTTTCAACCAGCATACAAAATTTGGCCATGTCTCCCGTCATATGCCTGGAGCAGCCACTGTCCAAATACCACAAGTTTTGCTTGGCTGCCAGGCATACCTGCATCAAGATCAAGTAGAGAAGTTTGGAACCCAAAAATGTTTGGGCCCCAGAACAACAGATGAATCATCAAAACATGACAGCAAACATTTAGGTATCCACATTTGTTTTGAAACAGATTGCTTTGTGGATTTGTTTGTTTTCTTTTTGTTATTGTTGTTTTTGTTGTCATTAATAGTATGGAAAACATTGGGTGAGGTGTACCCTGGGTTGGTCCTAGGCTGACCATAAGAAGTATGTTTCCTTGGATTCCATGTCCTGGATTGCTCAAACCAATTTCTAACCTGAGGTCTATAATTCTGAGTAGGATTTGAGTGGTATGCAGACCTTCCATAAACTTTATCCCTTCCAGACCTACTAAACTAATATGGCTGTACATAATGCTATGCATGGTAGGTCTGAGCTCTGGGATGGTTTCTGTTAATTTCTGATCTCCTGACTGTAGTAGGTCCACCTGGAATATGCATGGGAGTGGTTTGTGTCTTCCAGTTACTTTTCTGTGGAGACCTATTGGAGTTATTCTGGAGTTTTGATGTTGCAGAAGGTTTACCCCTATTCTGGTGTTTGCCCTGAGGTGTAGACTTGTGTGTGCGTGAATTGCTGGACACCTCCACCTTTTGTTTGCCCTTGTCCTGAGCACTGGGCTTTTTCTGATTAACAGTGTTTACAAACAAATTGTCAGCATAGTTTCCACTGTATATTTTAATGAGAGGGGTGTTCTTTCCCTTTTCTGCTACAAATGAACCAGTTTTAAATTCAAAGCTTCTTTTTGCAGTGGGATTAAAACCAAGACCTTCTTTTCTGAAATTCACTTTTGTTCCTAAGAGAGCATTTAAGTTTTCTGTTCCTTAGGTCATGCTCTCAATAGTTTTCTGTTTATTCTTATTTTCTTTCTCAAGATTTTCAATTGATTTCTTCAATCCAACATTAACACTCAAGACAGCTTCATACTTTTCATTGACAATTTTCATTTCATTTTCACAATTTTGTAATCTTAGCTTTAAATCATCAATCACATTTTTGAGCATATCATTCTCCTTTCTAGCATCAATTAAAATAGATTTTAATTCATCAACTTCAGCAGTAGATTTTTTAAGATAGTTATTCTCTGTTTCAAGATATGCAATTCTGTCAGACATAATAGTATCATTAACAAGAGAATTGACTTTCATTTTTAACTATCTATTTTCTTTTCTAACGTCATCAACTTTATCTAACAGTTCACCATAAGCATCTTCCCAATCAGCAAGAGTGTAATTTTCGAAGGGAGATGTTACCTCATCATCTTCTTCTTCTCTATCGCAGTCCTTGGCCATCAGGCATACTTGACTTCCTTCTCCTTCACTCTCCGAGGTGCAGCTGAGACTGCCCTCATCCTCATTGTTCCAAGTACTTATCATAGCTTTGCCTTTCGTATTTTTCTTCTTTGCTTTTTCCTTCAATTTTTGGAGCTCCGGGCATTCTACCTTCATGTGGCCTGCTTTCCTGTAATGATAGCAAACGGTTGTGTCAGTCCTTTTGGCAAGATTAGTTTTATACCTTGTCTGTCTTCTGCCATTATGCTGTCTTCTTCCAAAGTTTCTTCCCTCTTTTCTTAAAAACCTTCTGAACTGTCGAGTCAGCATAGCAAGCTGATCATCTTCAATTTCTGACCCTGAAGAGCTGTGGTCGCTGGATGACCCACTGTTGCCAGAGTTGGCCTTCAATGCAACGGGTCTCTTCTTCTTCTCCAGCTCGTCTACCTTTGGTAGGTTCATCTTAAATGTCATGAGTGAACCGATTAACTCATCGACCTTGGTGGTCTTTAAGTCCATGGACTCCTCAATAACAGTCGCCTTTGTGTGCCAGATCAGAGTTAAGAAACGCAGAATCTTTCTCACCAGCTCATATTCAGAGTATACTTTGCCAAGACTTCTAAGTCCGTTAGTGATAATCATGAGGCGAGCATACATCTCTGTAATGGTCTCATTCTGCCTCATCTTAAATGCCTCATGCTCAGAGACTAGCATGTTAGCTTTGGTCTCTCTCACTTGGGATGTCCCTTCGTATATAACTTCCAATTTATCCCACATCTCCTTAGCTGTTGAACATGATGAGATCCTGGAGAACTCCGTGGGATGAAGGGCACATTGAATGGCGTTGATAGCGCTCCAGTTAAGTGTTGACTTTCGGATCTACTCTCGTGTCCATACTTTCTCGTCCTCAGGCAGATCGAAGAGGCCTTCGCTAACAACTTTCCAAATTTCATAATCTTTTACCCTCAAGAAAACTTGCATACGGTTCTTCCAGTATGCATAGTTTAAACCATCAAAGTATGGAGGCTTGCTCGTAGATTGTCCTTCGGTTGTCATTCCTCTAGCATCCATGATGTCTATCGCTTTAGGATGTTAGTCCCTACAGAAGAGTTAGGCTCTGATACCACGTGATATAGATCTAGAGGGAGGGGTGAATAGATCTCCCCCAAAATTTAAAACAATATTAAGCAGATAAATATGGAATTAAAAATTTCTTAATCAGAACAGCCAATTTAGACACAGAGTCACTAGAACCACTGAATTAACAAAAGACTTAGTCAAGTGTTATGTGAGAGCTATCAATAGAGAGAATGAGTAAATTAAGATAGACAAGTGAAACACAACAACAGCAAAACTAAATTCCAGAGAGATGAAATGTGAAGAGGTACTTGACGGAGGTTGTACTCAACGAGTCTCCTCACACAAGATAATCCACTTTTCAGATAAGTCTAACTTATCCTTCGAGAGGTACCTTTTTATATACCTTCTTCACTCTCTTGAATACTCAATATGTCAACCAAAAGAGACAAGATAACAGCAGATGGATATATGCAAGCAATCACAAACTATCAAGCATAGACACGCGATTTTTAGGTGGTTCGATCTCCTGCAGAGATCTACGTCGACCCCACACTTAAACCAAGTGTGGCTTCACTGCTGATTCATAGCTTCCAATCTGCTGATCCACAGCTTTGGGAAACCTTCCCTACATACGCTGAGCCTTAGAGCTTAAGCTATCAGAGGAATCCTCCTCTACAGCTAGGGCTTATAGCTTGCCACAATCTGCTAACACACAGCTTGTAAAACAAGGTTTCAAAGTAGAAATTGAAAAGCATAAAAGCAAAACAAAAATTGTAGCTCTCACAAAGTGCAGATCGGCTCTGGTTCTGAACCGAGAAGCCGGAAACAACAAATTGTAGAGACTCAAACTCACACTCTTCAAATGATGCACTTCTCTTCTCTCAAAGCTCTCTCGATCTTGCTGGAACTTCCTCTTGACTTGGCTACTACTTTTCTCTCTTCTTTTTCTATGTGTTATATTGAGATTGGGCGATCTGCCTCCTTTTATAAGACATCAGAAGGTGGCGTGTGGAAACCACATTTCCCGCCTAAAAGTTCGTTCAGATCTGAATTGAGATGGCCATGTGGCAGCATCTTGATTGGGTTGCTTTCCACGTGTCACGAACATCATTTAGCCTTTTGCCTTGGATCATGTGCCTTTTATCCTGGTACTTAAGTTGCTCGTGACTTAGAGTTTGCAGGTAGTTGGGACACGCGTCAGGTGCTTGATCATGAGTCTTACCTGTCATTGTAACGAACAAAGATATTAGTCACGTGTTATGAACTTAGACAGCTCACATGTCTATGTGTATAGGCACAGATGCAAGGATATAGAATAAGCACAGACTAGTTATGATATAGAGCAGATAGTGCACTGACCATCTACACTCGTAACGTAAACATTGCACTGACTTTGGTTATGCAAGATACAAGTATGCACTGACCTTATTACGCATGTATGAAAACTTGCACATACCTTTATATGCATGAAGCAGACAATGCACTGACCCTTGCATGTGTATATTAGGACATGCACCAACCTCTAATATGCATAAGACAAGTATGCACCGACCTTGGTTATTTGCGATGCAAAGCATGCACTAACCTGATATGCTGCTAGTGAAGAGGTGCATCGACTTCGAGTATGCACCGACCTTGAGCCTTTGACACCTAAACCTGCACCGACCTTACTTAGTGTAAGACACTGCTGGCATCGACCTGACTCCAAGTAGAATGCAACTAGCATCGACCTTGTGCAGACTAACGAATGCTAGCACCGACCTTATGACAATGCACAACAGGCTAGCACCAACCTCATGAGCATATGCACGAACCTTAGTTAACAATGTCTGATGCATGCACCGACCTCAGTGAAGAACTTCTGAAACATGCATCGACCTTAAGAACAGAAATGCTCATGTATGCAAACTATTTGATGAAATGACTGAATGAATCTGTGTATGCATTGACCTGACTATTCAGTCAATAGTGACTAGCACCGACCTGAGATGGTCACACTAACCACATGCACGGACTTATACAGTGCTAGCTACAGTATGAAGGTGCAGAAGTGTTTTATGTAAAGATCTGACATATAAAATTCATCAAAATACACAATATTACCTGATCAAGATAAAGTCACAAAAGTCAACACTACAGTCAACCAAGTCAACTCTACTGTTGCCAATCATTCAAAACACAATCATACACACAACAGTCTCCACACTGCTGATCAACTCTAGAGGAGACCCAACACTCAAGGCCCATGGTGTTGTGGTTGATTGCAGTTAGAAGAGGGTCGATTTTCAGCATCCCCGTCGACTCGCTTTCTACTTCCAAGGTATTCAGTCTTCTTACTCCCGCTTCTTATTTCAGCAATTAAAGCCCATAGATTGCTTGTTGTTGGATGTGAGGGGCTTCTTGCTTCTATGGTAATGGTTGATCAACAGTGATAGTGTGTAGAGGACATTCCAGTGGTGTGTGAGTTTTTCGATGTCTTCCCTCAGGAGTTGTCAAGGTTACCTCTGCAGAGGGAGATTGATTTTGTGATTGAGATTGTGCCTAGCACCATGCCTTTGTCTAAGGCTCTTATTGTATGGCACCGGCAGAGTTGAGAGAGCTGAAGGCGCAGTTGCAAGAGTTGCTTGCTTATGGCTATATTCGCCCTAGCATTTCCCCTTGGGGTGCACCTGTACTATTTATAAAGAAGAAGGATGGTAGTTTAAGACTGTGTATCGATTACCGGTAGCTGAACCAGGTGACTATTAAGAACAAGTATCCATTGTCTCGGATTGATGACATGTTCGACCAGCTTCAGTCAGCCCAAGTGTTCTCACGGATTGATTTGATATCTGGTTATTATCAGCTATGGATCAGAGACACAGATGTAGAGAAGACTACTTTTAGTACAAGATATGGGCATTATGAGTTCTTGGTGATGCCATTTGGGCTAACCAATGCCCCTGCGGCGTTCATGGATTTGATGTATAGAGTGTTTCATCCTTACCTAGATCAGTTTGTGGTCATGCTTGTGGACAACATTCTTGTTTATTCGCAGTCCGGGGAGAAGCATGCATACCATCTGAGGATCATGTTGTAAACTTTGCGGGATCACCAACTGTATGCCAAGCTGAGCAAATGTGACTTTCGGCTACGGGAGGTGCATTTTCTTGGGCACGTGATCTCTGGTGATGGCATTATTGTGGATCCGGCCAAGGTGGAAGGTATGGTGCAGTGACTGAGCCGAGGTCAATGATAGAGATCATGGGCTTCTTGGCGTTGGCAGGCTATTATACGAGGTTCAACCAGTATTTTGCTCACATTGCATCCCCGATGACTAGGCCCACGCGGAAGGATGTGCCTTTTGTCTAGATGGATGAGTGTGAGCAGAGCTTCAGGAGCTGACGAGGTTACTCACTACCGCTCCAATGCTTGTGCTACCTTCTGGATCAAGAGGTTTTGTGGTGTGTACAGATGTTTCCAGGGTAGGATTGGGTGCAGTGCTGATGCAGAATGGCATAGTTGTGGCGTATGCATCCCGTTAGTTGAAGTCGCATGAGGAGAACTACCCTACCCATGAACTTGAGCTGACAGTGGTGATCCTTGCTCTGAAGATCTAGAGGCACTACCAGTATGGGGAGAAATTTAAGATTTTCACTGACCACCAGAGTTTTTATGTGTTTACTCAAAAGGATCTTAACCTCGGGCAAAAGAGGTGGATGGAGTATATGAAGGACTACGATTTCACCATGTCCTATCAGCTGGGCAGGATGAATGTTGTAACAAATCGAGATCCGAGTACCGGAAAGAATCGGCGTGACTCGAATCCCGGCCCGCCACCCACGAGCCCGAAGACTCGGAAGGGTTAAAGGAGTGGTGTGGGAGTACAAGAGAAGCTGAAAGAACCACAGAGATAACACAATAATTTAAATAAAATGCACAAAATAAAATAAATAATTAACTGCTACAAGGTCCAGTGTATCTCATGTCTAAATTAAGTACAGTCAATAGAAAGAAATGTACAAGTACACGGGGCATATCACAGCTCTGGCAAACTGGCGACTAACCCTGGCTAGAGGAACCACGCTGAAACTCCGCCGCGCCTCTCGATGACCCTGCCTCACCTGAAAAGCAGGGGTGAGCCTCATTTCATTGGCCTAGTAAGGATCCCTTGGACACCCACCACACAACGAGGAAAATGACAACAAGGCACGAACAACCGTGGAAGGTAACACTACCTAGCAGGAGTACGGTAGAAGCAGCAAGCAGTAATAAATAAACAAAAAAGCTCCCTACAACTAACCATACCAAGCCAGCTGACATCAAACCGGTGGAAAAATAAGTCTATACCTGCCATGAGACAAGAGCACCACCCACTAGAAGCAAAGCCGGATGCGTCCCTTGACGTCTTACACCGCGCCTCCGTGTCTCCCTACAATGCCCAGGCGGAGACTGCGACACACAACAGTAACTAGTACCACCAACAAGGACAAGCTGGGGTCACGCTCGTCAGCGCGGGTCCGACGTCCCCAACCCAGTGTGCACACACAGACCATGCGCCCTAGGTCAGATCCTCTAGCTGGTTCTTCCCCCAAAGCTCGGACTCGGCTGCGCGTGGGGGCCCTATGGTAACCAGCCTAAGAACCGTCTCTCTCTGGTAAGCCGCTCCACCACTCCCGGGTGGGTCAGCACACGCGTGCCGTAAGAAGGCTACGATTAGTGGACGTGTCACTGGCGGTAAGACTCGACTCACGGTAACCACCGATCGCACACTAGCGAGGTACAGAGATAGCCCTCCGTACCAAACCGACTATCGGTGACACAAGCTAGGAAAACACCCCGCAAAGACACACCCCCCACAAGGATGGCCCTTAATGACCCACACGGGAAGCCCAAATTAAAAGACATCATGCGGATACCTTATCCGCGAAATCGAAACCTGTACAGACACCTCGGGGGCAGGAAACGCAAAGAACAGCACCCCGGGGGCTGACAGGGCTGGGCGGCCAGACTCTTAGTCGCCCACCACCTGGGCTTTACCTGTCCTGGGCGGCCACAAGCTAGGCTGCCCAGAGGTCTGGGCGGCCATCGGGCTGGCCACCCAGTCCTGGGCCTTACTGGGTGATGGCGGCCATACTGCTAGCCGCCCAACACCCCTGGGCGGCCAGACCTTTGGTCGCCCAGTGACCTGGGTGGCCAGGGTCTTGGCCGCCCAGACCAAGGCATAGGCGACCACTAATGTGGCCGCCACTTGCAACTTCCGAGAGATGAATCGAGCTCCGTCGTGAGCTCGGTTCCACGCCCCATTCACCTCTAAACGAAGTGGAAAAACAAGGGGAACTCGTCCCCAGACATCCTACTACTGGAAAACCCAATCCAAACCACAATCGGGCCTCGAATCAGCCGAAAACTGCCGCTCACCCTAAACATGCAATTTTAACCCCGGCGTGAAATAAACCTACTCTCGGCCTCGCCACGGCCTACAAAACGCGGGGAAGGGAAGCACAAGGGCTGAGGATCCGTCCCCCTACCTCGACGAAGCTCGAAATCCGCCGGATCACCGCCGATCTTCAAATCTCGACAGACCCAATCCAAACCACAATCGGGCCTCGAATCGACCGAAAACCGCCGCTTACCCTAAACATGCGATTTTAACCACAGCGTGAAATAAACCTACTCTCGGCCTCGCCTTGACCTACAAAACGCGGGGAAGGGAAGCACAAGGGCTAAGTATCCGTCCCCCTACCTCGACGAAGCTCGAAATCCGTCGGATCACCACCGATCTTCAAATCTCGGCCAAACACAATCTCCACCCACACGCCACGAGATCACCACCGCCGTGCTCAGCACGCCGCCACCGCCGCCACTACGCCACCGTCGAGGTCCGCCGTCTGTCCCAGAGGAGGAAGGGCGCCGCGTCCGCGACCATGGCGGAGGGGGCATGCAACGGTCGAGGAGCGGGGGTGCGGTCATGGGAAGAAGAAAGAAGAGAAAAGGAATAAGAAAGGAAGAAAGAAAAAGAAAAAAGGGGGTTATTTATAGAAAATCCAGAAAATGCCAAAAATGCATAAAATTAGGAAAAATCATTTCTACGATCCTCGAAACATGCTCAACGCACTGGTACAGTCCCGGAGGAGGAGAACGCAACGGTTCGCCTGCTATGGCGTTCCACAGGTTCATCAGAGAAAACACGTGTAAACCACAAAACAAGCTCCGAAACCCACGAAAGTCATCCGAAAATCATGGATCCAGATCCGAAAAATGTCCAAAAAAAATGGGACATTATAGCCCTCCCCCCTTAAATTAGTTTTGTCCTCAAAATTAAAAACGACACAAGATCAAGGGAGAAGACTCACTCGAACAAGTAGGGATATCGATGCTGCATCTCATCCTCACGCTACCATGATGCCTTGCCACCAAAGTGGCGCTGCCATACTACCTTAACCAGGGGAATAACCTTGTTCTGCAAGCGCTGCTCACACCGATCCTCAATGCGGATAGAGTACTCAGGAAGGGACAAGTCTGGGGCCACCTTGGGCCAAACGGCATCCTCCAAAACATGATAATCATCGGGCATGGACCTCCGCAGCATAGACACATGGAACACGTTATGCACGGCAGATAGCTCCGGGGGTAACTGCAACCGATAAGCAACTTCACCAATACGCTCGATAATGAGGAAAGGACCTATATAGCGGGGACTCAACTTCCCACGCCTACCGAAGCGCATCACACCCTTCATGGGTGAAACCCTCAAAAACACCCAATTTCCTACAGCAAAGCTGAGGGGTTGCCTCCTCCGATCGGCATAGCTCTTCTGGTGGCTCTACGCTGCCAACATCTTCTGCCGAACTAGATCCACCACCTCAGTACACTACTGCACCAAATCCGGTCTTTTCAGGACACGCTCACCCACCTCGAACCAATCAAGCGGAGTCCGACACGGTCGCCCGTACAAAGCCTCATAAGGAGCCATACCAATGCTCGAATGGTAGCCATTGTTATAAGCAAACTCCACTAATGGTAAATGGTGGATCCAAGTCCCTTGCCACTCCAGGCAGCACGACCTCATCATATCCTCCAAAGTCTGGATGGTCCTCTCAGATTGACCGTCCGACTAAGGAAGGTACGCTGAGCTAAAAACCAACTCCGTGCCTAGAGCTCTCTGGAAGCTCCTCTAGAATCCTGAAGTGAAGCGAGGATCACGATCGGACACAATGGAGAGAGGAACTCCATACAACGGAAGGATCCGCTCCACATACAGATGGGCCAACTTATGCACATTCCAACAGACCTTGATCGGCAACAACCGAGCCATCTTTGTTAGTCTATCCACCAGTAACCAGATACTATCAAGCCCACTGGATGTCCTCGGTAACCCAACCACAAAATCAGTGGTCACGTGGTCCCACTTCCACGTAGGAATCTCCAAGGGCTGAAGTGTACCACCCGGTCGCTGGTGCTCCGCCTTCACCTATTGGCAGATCAGACACCTGGCCACAAACTCTACAACATCTATCTTCATACTAGGCCACCAGAACTGCATCTTCAAATTCTGTTACATCTTTGTCGTTCCAGGGTGCACAGCATAACGGCTTCCATGAGCCTCTCGCAATACCGTGCGCCTCACCTGCTCCTCGGCTGGGACGTACAGCCTACCTCAGAACCTCATAGCACCATCCTCACCAAACTCTACCTCGGCCAACGATAAAATTTGAGGTAGCTCAGGGTCTGCACGCTGAGCCTCTATCACTTGACGATGAATAGCTGGCGTGACAGTCAAGCTTAAAAGAATAGCTGAACCCTGATCCTGAGGGATCTTGAGCCTAAAAGTCACGGCCGACACCTGCTCTCATAACCTCCACTTCCTCAATAACATTCGACTGACCACCACCTTCCTACTCAAGGCGTCTGCCACAACATTCATCCTACCAGGCTGATACGATAGAGTAAAATCATAATCCTTCATGTACTACATCCACCTCCTCTACCTGAGGTTAAGATCCTTCTGGGTAAACACATACCTCAAACTCTGATGGTCGGTGAAAATCTCAAACTTCTCACCGTACAGATATTGCCTCCAGATTTTTAGGGTGAAAATCACCGCCGCCAACTCAAGATCGTGAGTAGGGTAGTTCGCCTCATGGGACTTCAACTGCCGAGATGCATATGCCACAACTCTACCATGCTGCATCAGCACGGCACCCAAACCTATCCCGGAAGCATCCGTATGTTGAGTCTATAAGATGGTGCAAATTGGAGGGTGAATGAATCTCCCCTATAAAATGCCCAATTAAAACTGAACTTATAACTCTTGCAGAATTTAAATCAGATGTAATGATCTTAAGCATACATCTATGGAATTAAGAAACATGCAAACAAACCACTGCACAAATGACTTTTAGGTGGTTCGATCCTCCAAACCTACATCTACCCCACACTCAACCCGAGTGTGGATTCCTGCTGACTCACAGCTTGAAACCGCTGGGCCTCACAGCTTGCCTACATCAGCTGGGCATCACAGCTTGCCATCCGCCGATACACAGCTTCGTTTGGCCTTACAGCTTCACCTCCGCTAACACACAGCTTGAAAAAAGAAATGGAAAATGAAAAATAATGGTAGAAAACAGCAACAGAAAGCTGAACAATTAAAGCTCAAAATATAGCTAACTCAGGAGCACTATAGCTCGCAATGGAGCAATCGTAGCTTGGATTTAATCCAGAGACTACGAGACCTTCTTCTTCCTTAGCTCTGGTTGATTCACTCTTTTTCTTCTCCTTTTTCTCTGCTCTCTGACAATAGCTCTCTTCTTCTCAATTTCTTCTTTTCTCTGCAGCACTCGCTCTTTCTCTTTCCTCTCAGACTCTCACTCTATCTTCTTCTTCTTCTGCTCCCTATTCTTTCACACTTTTATTCTGCAACTTTTCTCTTTGCCTTTTTCTTTTCACTCTCTAGATCTCTGCTTTTCTGCTTCTGCTATCTTCTTCACTACTCTACTCTCTGCTTCTTTCAATCATCTTGAACTGGGCGATGGGCAATCCTTTTATAACCTCCAGGAGATGGGCGCGCGGTCACCACAATTCCTGCCCAAATTATCAAGCAGATCTGATCCAGACCTTTCCACGTGACATCATCACTGGGCTTTTACTTACCACGTGGCATGATCACTGGCTCGGTCATTGTCTTGAATCACGTGCCAACTTCCAACATTCTGGGAACACGTGCTTCACTTAAGTCTCTTGAGCAGACGTTCGATCTTGATTGCTTGGGCCTTTTCTCAGTTAGGTCCCTCTTAGTAAATTGAGAGGAATTTCATCAAACACCTTCAGTCATACTGAGTGCATACATGCTAAGTGTGCATCGATCTTGTATGGGGACAAGGCAGATAGACTTAGACTTTATAAATGACAAAGACAAGTATGCACTAACCTTAGTATGCCTTAGACAAAACTAGCATCGACCGTGTATACGCTCGGACCTTGTATGTGCTAAGACTTGAAACATGCTCGGACCTGGTATGTGCTAAGGCTTGAAACGTGCACTGACTTGGATTGACATTATGCATGAGTGTGCACAGACCTTATAATAACTAAGTGTAAACCTGCACTGACTTTATATATGGTATATGCAAGGTATGCATAGACTTAGATATGCATATAGGAAGGTATGCACAGACTTCTTATGTATTAAACCAAAGAGTGCATCGACCTGCTACAGTGTAAACATGAAATGTGCATCGACGCTAGCATGGCTTACATAGGCTGTGCACCGACTCTAATCAAGACTGACACAAAATGTGCACCGACATTGTGTGAGCCAAAACTTGCACCGACTTCCCTTGCATGCATGTAGCAATAAAAATTGCACCGACTTGTGCTCGCAGCAAAAGCTGCACCGACCTTCATGCGTGTGCATATCAGAATGTGCACTGACTTCGTGTGAAACTTGCATAGACCTTAGTGTGCTCAAAATGAGATATGCACAGACTCTTTCATGCAGACAAGAGAAGTATGCACCGAGCTTAACATGCACCGAATCTTTCATGCACAGACTAGTGTAACGTGTTACATGCTAACACAGACTATGTGCAAACTAACATAGACTCTATGCATACTGACATAGACTCTATTCACACTGGCTTGGACCTGACATGCAAGACAAATCATGCTGACACAGACGTTGTACAAACTAGCACAGACTTGTATGTGGAAGCAAAACTAGAACTGACCTTTATATGCATGCAACATATGCATCTAGCAGTGACTTGCACTGACCTTGTATAACATAGGACAAATGTGCACAGACCTGAAAGTACAATGTGCACCGACCTAGTGCAACAGACTGACTATGCAAAGACCATTATGCAACAGGAATTTATTTTGACTTATAAAATGACAATGCTGTAAAAGTCAAAGTAAAGTCAACACACAGTTGATGCTGCAAAAGTCAAAGTAAAGTCAACAATCTGACTATGCACAAACCTTTATGCCTCATGTTAAACTGTAAACATTATCAAATCATATTAGCATCATCAAAATCCCATTAATGCAGCAACCAACACATATGCCATCATGCTTATGACGAGTCATAGTGTTTGACATCATCAAAACAGAGAAATCCCACAATCTCTCCCTTTTTGATGATGACAACACTATGAGTCTCATGAATACCATCCCATGAAGGAATGAAGCACAGATGCATCATCAAATTATTCTCCCCCTTTGACTTCATCAAAAAGAGAAAACAATTAAACTAATGCTTCCCTTATGCAACCAAAACTCCCCCTTTTTATTTATATCAAACATATTAATGAGGTGAATCTCCCCGTTGAGTAAGGCAGAAAGTGGAGTACTTTTATTAAATCACAGATGAGAATAATGTGGCATACTGTTCTTCCTTTATGTTTTTCAAAAAAAATGCAGACCTACTATGGGAATGGAACCAATGCATGACTTGACATAAAAGATGCACACTCTCCCCCTTTACACATTCTCCCCCTCAGACAAATCAGACAATTCTTCCCTTAAGGATGAACTCTGGTTATTCAATGAATCAATCTGGAATCTACCACTATAAGAATTCTGAAGTTCAGAAGGCTATAAGTGAACAAGGTAATAATGAGTGGTAGTGGAATCTAGGGACACCATAGAGGTGAAAACATGGAGAACACTGGTGGTTGTCATCCATGTAAATTTGCCATGCTGAAACAAAATATCACAGAGAATGCAGTCTAGGCAAAAATTTTGTTCTTCCTTTTAAATCAATGCAGTGCAGCCATGTCACACAGGAAACACGGTTTTCAACAGGAAGGATAGATGAGGATATAGGAGGAAAAATCAAATTATTGAGCAGAGATTTATCAAAACACAGATATTCAGAGATACAGCTAAGTGATTGAACTAAAGATGGCATTGATAGAAATCAGTAATTTGAGCAGATTGAGCAGTGAATTTTTCACAGATGCTAAGATGAAGAATTTTTCAGTGAAATACCAATTTCATAAATCAATATTTATATTTTCAGAGTCTTCTATTATAGGGGCTTATGAATTTATTTTGATTGATAATCATGATCTAAGAATGATGTAGACCAAGTTCTTCAATAAGATTCAATACTCATATCTAAGACAATTCTTTAATAAAAATGAACCACTTGCTCATATAACATTCTAGTTCGACCTTCTTCCATCTTACTTAGTTTAATTTCAAGATTCCTTTAAGAGTGATGCAAGGTAGTATTGGGATTAAACATTCATCAGTACATCTGAATTAAGACTTTTCTTGCAGAAATTTTCTTATGCATATATTTCTCAGATTTTTCTTATTAAGCATCAATTTATTTTTCAATGAGTAATTTTAGTTTAATCAACACCTTTTTACATGAGGCACAACACGTCTTAGGTGAAATGACCCAGTTACTCAGTGTGATAACCGTATTGCTTCTCTATTTGGAAAATAGAGGTAGCATTAGAAGTGTCTTTGTCATGAGGAGACACCTTGATCAGAGGTCAGAATCCCCAGCTACTTGATACAGCCATGCCATTGCTCTACCATATTTTCACATTATTTTTCAATGATTTTTAAGCAGAGTTAACTATGGTACTTCATGACATAGTCCTTTGGACAGGTTTCTCAGTAAGCACAGTCATTGCTCTGACCACAATATTTCTTTTAGGACAGTTTCAGACAAATTTAATGTTTAAGAACAATACTTACACTATGCATCTCAACCAAAATAAATCAAGGTTTCAACTTTTCAGATTTCAGGAAGTCTTACATGAACTTATATAAGCTAACAAGTTAAGGTTTATTAGAAAATTGAATCACATATTTTCAAGTCCATTAAGTTCAAACTTAAGAATACATTAGACTTAAACCAATTCAAATCAACAAATATTCTTAAACCTATATAATAGAAGATTCTTCAATAAGAGTAACTTCAGATTTATGAAACAGTACACAAACTGAAGTTTTCTTCAAAACTCAGATTAGTTATTTTTCAGAGCAGCAGCAAGCAGCAAAAGTATGAATAAGCATGCATAGAGAATGATGAATTCAAAACTCATGCTTGTTACAGAGATTATTAGGATAAACCAGTAAGAATTTTAATAAGTACAGTTATCCAAGTGAGTTGGTTGATATTTTATGAGGAGTAGGAACTCTGAAGATGAAAATGAATAGGAGTTCCAAATTCAGACCTCAGATAACAGTCAATTTGAGATCAATCAACAAGGATCAATAGAAAAGATGAGTCACTGTCATACAGACATGACAGGTTTGATCAATTTGAAGATAGGAAATTTCAGTCAAGGATAGGCTGAGAATATGAAATGCTCCCCATGTCTAACTGCAGTGATGCATGACCAAAACAGTGATTGAACCAATCTTAAGAAGATCAGATATTTTATTCAGAACTTTAAAGACATGCTGATACACAATTATTTTTAGAATAATCCAATCATCAATTGAGAAGTAGCAGACTAAAATTTTAGATTCAAGAAAGGCATGAATTCAGATCGGTCAGCAGAAATCATTTGATGATGAAGTCACTTATATCACAGATATGGCAAGATAAAATAGATAGGTGGACAGGAAGAGTTCAGACAATTACTCAACTGAGGGATTTAAAATGCTCCCCCTATGTATATGCAGTGAATCACTTCTTTTTATGATTTTCTGAGATGAATGATATGCAAAGAAATATCTACAGATATGCACTACAATTACTCTTTCTGATATTTACAATATGAGTGACATACAGTTAACACATGCACACAAATTCATTGACTCCACCTGACAGAATGTAATAAAGGAATTCAATTCATGCAATGAGGTTAATGCAGTAAACCACTTATGCAGCAGACTCAGAATGACTTGACTTACTCCTCCTATTTACATGCATTGTATGAGGATTCTAAATGCAGCATGTTCAGAACTACAGTATTCAGATGATTTCATTAATCATCATCTTAGCAAAGTTAAGGGAACATTCCCCAAGTACTTGACGGAGTTACAGATCTTAGGATCCCTCACGCAAGGAATGGCATTCCAGTTTGGCGTAGCCAAACCTTCCGGCCACAACTTTTGATATACTTGGTCTAATGGTACGTATAACTCGATTAGATGAAGATGTAAAGGAAATCAAAGGTTACTGTATCAAAATTAATAGAAATGGAAATTGGCCCTCAAGCATGACAATTAATGTATTTCAAACAAAAACAATCCTAGATGCATTTCAAATATATCCAATTCAAATTTCAAACTGCAAATGAGTGTGCATATGCATGGATGCATGCCACACAAATATGAAAAATATCACCTAATCCCAAGATGCGACAATCACTCAGATAATGCAAAATCAACTAAAACAAATAAGAACAATGAGAAGGGGTTTAACTGACCTCATGTGCCTTGATTCCCCCTTTTTATTTTCAATCTTGAAGGCACACCTGCAGGGACAGAGTCTCATTTTGCACATTGAGGTACCCAAGAATTCTTGGGTCCTCCATGATAAGTAACACCTCTTCTAGGTGTATTCCAAGAATTAAGGACATTCAAATTATCAAATTTGAGCAATTTACAATCAAACATGAAATGTCCAATTTGACCACAATAATAGCAAGAAATAACAGAATTTTTGTTCTTATTATGCACATTAGCATGAGCATGAATTCTATGTGCATTATCGTAACCTGCCAACCAACATTCAGAAGCTCGGTGGCCAGGTTTTTCACATTCAAAACATGCAAAGGTTTTTATTTTAAAACCAAATTCATTTTTAGGGAAGTTTATATGTTTATAATTCATTCTTTTCCCTTGAGCATGCCAACAGTCCTTGACTGTGTGGCCATGCTTTCCACATTCGAAGCACACAATGTGCTTCCCTTTAGAACCACAATTGCTTTCATGGTTCACAAGAAATTTGTTATAACCAGAATCATTTCTTTTGACAGGGACTTTAACAGATTCAGATTTATGTTTCTTTCCCTAAGCTTGCCAACATTTTGCATCAATGTGGCCTAATCTACCATAATGAAAATAATGAATTCCCTTCTTAAAAGTATGATTCCTCTCATAAGAATTTCTAGCA
This sequence comes from Amorphophallus konjac, assembly GCA_022559845.1. NCBI lineage: Eukaryota > Viridiplantae > Streptophyta > Magnoliopsida > Alismatales > Araceae > Amorphophallus > Amorphophallus konjac. The sequence continues at coordinate 76,232,780 of CM040128.1, read as the reverse complement.
TGCGTTGCATTTGCATTTAGATCATCTTGTTCCTTTAGTTTACAATCATGCATAAGATGACCAATTCTATGACAGTAAAAACACTCAGTCCTTTTATTCTGAGCAGAAAATGATTTCTTAACCTGAGAATTCCTAACATGAATTCTACCAACATTCAAATCATCCTTCTTCATTACAAAACAATCAACCATCTCATGGCCAAAGTTTCCACAGTAAAAGCATTCGACATTCTTGATAATAGTTTTGTTGGCCTAAACTTTCTTAGCATGCTGATTGTCATCATTCTTTTTCAATATTTTCCTTTTCTATTTTGTTTTCTGATTCTCTTGAGTAGCAGCTTGTTTTGATGAGGAGACAGATGTATTAGTTAAATCAGAGCTACACACAAAAGTGGTGTAAAGTTTATTCCTCATAGCCTGCTTGAGTTGAGAATTACAACCTTTCTTCTTATGAGCCTCATCTTTAGTAACATCTTTCTGTTTTTCGTGATTTTTATCATATTTGGATGATGAGTTTTCAGATCATGAATTTTATTTTCTAGGAAAATAATGTGTAATTCATAACTGGTAATCTCTTGTTCACTGCAATTAACAACTTCATTCAGTACTTTGTTAGTAGTTTTGTATTTCACAATTTCTTGTTCCAGATTGCTCAGTTTTTAGAATCTTCAATACATACAGTTTTTCCTCTTTCTAAGGCTAGAAGTCTTTCAGACATAGCAGAGTTCAATTGCTTGAGTTCTTCATTCTGTCTTATTAATTGCTTATTCTGAACAAGTTCATTTATCAGAATATGATCATCATTATTTGATCTCAGTGTTTCTTCTAATTCAGAAATTCTAGAATGTAATTCATCATTTTTATTTTTCAGCAGAGAAATTTGTTCTTTATGCTTGACAAGCTCAGCTTGATTTTCTTCTTGAAGTCTTTTAACCTTTCCATTATTCCCTACAATCTGTCTTTTGTAGATTTTATTTTCAGACTTCAGTTCATTCATTTCTGAAACAATATTTTCAAAATCTTCAATTGTTTCTTATAATTCTGAATATCAGTCAAGCAAGCATCATGAGACTTTTTCAGTTTTGAACAATTTCCACAGGGTAAATTAGAGCAATTTTGATCAATCTTTTTCTTCAGCTTTTTATTCTCAGATTGAATTTTCCTAGATTTCTCTAACAGTTCATCATACATCTCTACTAGTTCATCAAATGAAATATCTCCTGATTCAGTGCTTACCTGGGATGCTGTTTCCTCCTGTTGATCAGAGTTGTGATCACCCTGGTTGGCCATCAGGCATTCTTCTCCCTTCTTCTCATGAATAGAAACTACCGCATCCAAAATTTCCTTTCCAGAATTGCATTCGAGAACAAAAGGAAATCTGTCAACATTCATTACAGCTCTCAAAATATTAAGAACCATATTATTTTCTCTGTCCTTCAATCTGTCCTCATCAGACCACTTAGTATGGTCATGAGGCAGTTTATGTGGGCCGATTGATACAAGATTCCATAGATTGGAGTCATTGGAATTCTTGTAAGTACATAGGCCGCCTAGCCAACTGCTAAAGTTAGAACCATCGAAAACAATAGAAAATGCCATTGAAAAATAACTGAATAAGTTCATATCTAAAAACCTGAAAACAAGGTGACAACTACACTGAACTTAGAATAGCAAAGCACCGAAATAGACTAATCAGTACCTTCTGCAGATCATTGGATCTGGAAGTCAGAGACCGATTCTGGTACAGTTCAAGCACAGACCAGACAGTAAACTCAGCAAAATCAAAGATGCACCTAAAACCAGTATAGCACCAAAAATAGCAAGATCCTCTATAGATCGTTGGATCTAGGCATTTAGAGACCCGCTCTGATACCAATTGTTGAGTCTATTAGATGGTGCAAACCGAATTCAGAGGGGGGGGAATAAATCTCCCCTATAAAATGCCCAATTAAAACTGAACTTATTACTCTTGCGGAATTGAAATCAGATGTAACGATCTTAAGCATACATCTATGGAATTAGGAAACAGGCAAACAAACCACTGCACAACTGACTTTTAGGTGGTTCGATCCTCCAGACCTACATCCACCCCACACTCAACCCGAGTGTGGATTCCTACTTACTCACAGCTTGAAACCGCTGGGCCTCACAGCTTGTCTACATCAGCTGGGCATCATAGCTTGCCATCCGTTGATACACAGCTTCGCGGGGCCTTACAGCTTCACCTCCACTGACACACAGCTTGAAAAAGGAAATGGAAAATGAAAAATAATGATAGAAAACAGCAACAGAAAGCTGAACAATTAAAGCTCAAAATATAGCTAACTCAGGAGCACTATAGCTCGCAATGGAGCAATCGTAGCTTGGATTTAATCCAGAGACTACGAGACCTTCTTCTTCCTTAGCTCTAGCTAATTCACTCTTTTTCTTCTCCTTTTTCTCTACTCTCTAACAATAGCTCTCTTCTTCTCAGCTTCTTCTTTTCTCTGCAGCACTTGCTCTTTCTCTTTCCTCTCAGACTCTCACTCTCTCTTCTTCTTCTTCTGCTCTCTATTCTTTCACACTTTTGTTCTGCAGCTTTTCTCTTCTCCTTTTTCTTTTCACTCTCTAGATCTCTGCTTTTCTGCTTCTACTATCTTCTTCACTACTCTACTCTCTGCTTCTTTCAATCATCTTGAACTGGGCGATGGGCACTCCTTTTATAACCTCCAGAGATGGGCGCGTGGTAACCACAATTCCCGCCCAAATTGTCAAGCAGATCTGATCCAGACCTTTCCACGTGACATCATCACTAGGCTTTTACTTACCACGTGGCAGGATCATTGGCTCGGTCATTGTCTTGAATCACGTGCCAACTTCCAGCATTCTGGGAACACGTGCTTCACTTAAGTCTCTCGAGCAGACGTTCGATCCTGATTGCCTAGGCCTTTTCTCAGTTAGGTCCCTCTTAGTAAAGTGAGTGGAATTTCATCAAACACCTTTCAGTCATACTGAGTGCATACATGCTAAGTGTGCATCGATCTTGTATGGGCACAAGGTAGATAGACTTAGACTTTATAAATGACAAAGACAAGTATGCACTGACCTTAGTATGCCTTAGACAAAACTAGCATCGACCGTGTATACACTCGGACCTTGTATGTGCTAAGACCTGAAACGTGCTTGGACCTGGTATGTGCTATGGCTTGAAACGTGCACTGACTTGGATTGACATTATGCATGAGTGTGCACAGACCTTATAATAACTAAGTGTAAACCTGCACTGACTTTATATATGGTATATGCAAGGTATGCACAGACTTAGATATGCATATAGGAAGGTATGCACAGACTTCTTATGTATTAAACCAAAGAGTGCATCGACCTGCTACAGTGTAAGCATGAAATGTGCATCGACACTAGCATGGCTTACATAGGCTTTGCACCGACTCTAATCAAGACTGACACAAAATGTGCACCGACATTGTGCGAGCCAAAACTTGCACCGACTTCTCTTGCATGCATGCAGCAATAAAAATTGCACCGACTTGTGCTTGTAGCAAAAGCTGCACCGACCTTCATGGGTGCGCATATCAGAATGTGCACTGACTTCGTGTGAAACTTGCACAGACCTTAGTGTGCTCAAAATGAGATATGCACAGACTCTTTCATGCAGACAAGAGAAGTATGCACTGAGCTTAACATGCACTGACTCTTTCATGCACAGACTAGTGTAACGTGTTACATGCTAACACAGACTCTGTGCAAACTAACATAGACTCTGTGCATACTGACATAGACTCTATTCACACTAGCTTGGACCTGACATGCAAGACAAATCATCCTAACACCGACTTTGTGCAAACTAGCACAGACTTGTATGTGGAAGCAAAACTAGAACTGACTTTGTATGCATGCAACATATGCATCTAACAGTGACTTGCACTGACCTTGTATAACACAGGGCAAATGTGCATAGACCTAATAGTACAATGTGCACTGACCTAGTGCAACAGACTGACTATGCAAAGACCATTATGCAATAGGAATTTATTCTAACTTATAAAATGACAATGCTACAAAAGTCAAAGTAAAGTCAACACATAGTTGATGCTGTAAAAGTCAAAGTAAAGTCAACAATCTGACTATGCCCAAACCTTTATGTATCATGTTAAATTGTAAACATTATCAAATCATATTAGCATCATCAAAATCCCATTAATGTAGCAACCAACACATATGTCATCATGCTTATGACGAGTCATAGTGTTTGACATCATCAAAACACAGAAATCCAACACCGTACATACCACGAAACCTCCCGATCCCGAAGGCAACACCAACACCGGAGAGGTAGTGAGCAATCTCTTCAGCTCTATAAAGCTCTGCTCACATTCCTCTGTCCAGACAAACAGCACATCCTTCTGTGTAAGCCTTGTCATCGGGGTCGCAATACGAGCAAAATGCTGAATGAATCTCCTATAATAGCCTGCAAGCCCTAAAAAGCTCTGAATCTCCGTGACAGAACTCGGTCTCAGCCACTGCACCACAGCCTCGACCTTGGCCGAATCCACGGAAACACCGTCACCAGAAATTACGTGCCCCATAAAGTGCACCTCTCGAAGCCAAAACTTGCACTTGCTAATCTTGGCATACAACTGGTGATCATGCAAGGTCTGCAACACCATCCTCAAATGATGCACATGCTCCTCAACAGACCACGAATACACAAGGATGTCGTCCATGAACACGACCACAAACTGGTCTAGATACAGACGGAACACCCGATGCATCAAATCCATAAACTCCGCGGGGGCATTGGTGAGCCCAAACGGCATCACCAAGAACTCATAATGCCCATACCTCGAGCGGAACGCAGTCTTCTCGATGTCAGACTCTCGAATCCGCAGCTGGTAATTACCCGACCTCAAGTCGATTCGCGAAAACACCTGGGCCGATTGAAGTTGGTCAAACAAGTCATCAATCTGAGGCAACGGATACTTGTTCTTAACAGTCACCTGGTTCAACTGTAGGTAGTCAATGCACAACCTTAGACTACCATCCTTCTTCTTCACAAACAACACGGACGCACCCCAAGGGGAAAAGTTAGGACGACTATATCTCTTGGCCAGCAACTCCTGCAACTGCGCCTTCAACTCCCTCAACTCAGCCGGTGCCATCCGTTAAGGGGCCTTCGACATAGGCGCCGTACCTGGTACCACCTCAATCACAAAATCAATCTCTCGCTGCGGTGGCAACCCTGGCAACTCTCGGGAAAAACATCAGAAAACTCGCACACAATCGGAATATCTCCACATCCAGACACTGCTGATCAACCAAAACCACTGAAGCGAGAAAACCTTGACACCCCGCATCAAGCAATCTACGAGCCTTATTGGCCAAAATAAGAAAACGGGAGGAGGAAGATCGATACCTTAGTAGTAGAAAGTGAGTCTGCTAGGATGCTGGAAGTCAACCCTCTTCAAGCTACAATCCACCACGGCACGATGGGCCTCGAGCCAATCCATGCCCAAAATCACATCGAAGTCTTGGAGCGGCAATGCATAAAGCTTGGCTGGTAAGTTTCGCCCATCCACCCACACAGGCACCCTCTTAAGGAAATACGGGGTGAGCATGAAATCACCGGTAGGTAACTCCACTGCCAAGTCACAAGACACCTCAGTAGCTGACTCCTCAGTATTCTAAGTAAAATCCTCCGAAATGAACGAATGGGATGCGCCAGAATCAAAAAAAACTCAAGCCGCACAACCCATAATCGGAATGGTACCTTCCACTAGCTGCGACGCCTCAGCCTCTGCTCTGGTCATGTGAGTAACTCGGCCCCAGGATCTCTGCGTCCCTACGGTAGCCGATCGAGTCAACTGTAGAAACTGACCCTGCTGCTGGTACTGCTACGGCTGTGGTGGTAACTGCTAGGGCTAAAACTACTGCTGCTGATAGAACTCGTGCGACTGACATGGTCTCTGCAGATAGTCACATGCCATGTGCCCTGGCTGGTCACACCTGAAGCAGACCACGGGCGACGTGCACTGCCTGCCTGGATGAGAATCGCCTCACTGAGGACACCCGCCCTGGGAACCACTCATTGAACCCTGGCGCTGGAACGGTACAGGATGTTGAACACTGCTCGTTGACACCTACCCCTGATCTCTACGGTCTCGACGCCTCTGCCAAAATCAGCTTCCTTGAACAGCTTCTTGTGCTTCAATCCAATGGATGACGAATCTACTGATGATGCCACGGACGGAGCTGCCCCTAAACCACCTGCTGAGGGCTGGACAGTACTCTGCTACTGCACAGCCATCGGCTGACTAAAGCCCATCTGTGTCTAACATGCACTGCCCTGACCTCGAGTCTTCTGTAAGTCTCTCTCCAATGCCACTACTGCTCTGAAAGCTACATCCAGGTTGGTCAAACCTGACGCAAGCAAGGGATGCTGGCCTCAAACCCCTAACAAACTGCTCGGTCCTCACCTCCTCATCTGCCACAATGTGCGGTGCATAATGGCCCAGCTCAATAAACCTGGATCTATACTGCATAATGGTCATGTCACCTTGGACCAGCTCTAGAAACTCGCGCAGCTTCTGCGATCGCATGAAGATGGACAAAAAGCATGCTCGAAGGTCGGAACGAACTCCTGCCACATGATCTGTCGAAGAGGACGGGACTGGAACACTGCCCCCCACTCTGACGTCCACCAAGCCCGGGCTAGCCCTGCAATCGATGCATAGCCAACACCACCTTATCCTCCTCAGGACACTCCATCGAACTGAATACTCGCTCCAAATCATCTAGCCAATCCTTGGCCACCTTTAGATCGGGTTGTCCGCTGTAAAGAGATGGTTGGAACTGCAAGAAATCCCTCAGCACGCGACCAAGACCACCTCGAGACGGTGAACCCTCGCCAGCATCACCGCCTGCTGCTGCTGAAGAACATACTGATACATGCCCCGAAAGAACTCCTCTGGTCCGAGAACTCTCACCTCTCTAGCTGCATCATCCAGAAGCACTGCTCTACTCTGCCCTTCCTAGCCCCCACCTGACTCTCCCTGCTGGGAATGAGTCACTCTCCTGGGTGCCATAACCTCCTATTAACAGAAACAAACAGCAAAATTAATAAAACACACGGGGCCCTAAGCCAGTCGCCAACTGTACAGGACATTCATGGACCTTCTGGACCACTGTAATCATGTCAGGTTCTCATGTACCTCCACAACCTCGCTCTGATATCAACTGTAACGACCCGAGATCCGAGTACCGGAAAGGAATCGGCGCGACTCGAATCCCGGCCCGCCACCCACGAGCCCGAAGACTCGGAAGGGTTAAAGGAGTGATGTGGGAGTACAAGAGAAGCTGAAATAACCACAGAGATAGCACAATAATTTAAATAAAATGCACATAATAAAATAAATAATTAACTTCAACAAGGTCCAGTGTATCTCATGTCCAAATTAAGTACAGTCAACAGAAAGAAAAGTATAAGTACACGGGGCATACCCCGGCTCTGGCAAATTGGCGACTAACCCTGGCGAGAGGAACCACGCTGAAACTCCACCGCGCCTCTCGACGACAACCAGCCTAAGAACCTTCTCTCTCGGGTAAGCCGCTCCACCACTCCCCGGTGGGTCAGCACACGCGTGCCGTAAGAAGGCTACGACTAGTGGACGTGTCAGTGGCGGTAAGACTCAACTCACGGTAACCACTGATTGCACACTGGCGAGGTGCAGAGACAGCCCTCCATACTAAACCGACTCTCGGTGACACAAGCGGGGAAAACACCCCGCAAAGATACACCCCCCATATGGACGGCCCTTAATGACCCACACGGGAAGCCCAAATTAAAAGACATCACGCGGATACCTCATCCGTGAAATCGAAACTCATACAGACACCTCGGGGGCAGGAAACACGAAGAGCAGTACCCCAGGGGCTGACAGGGGTGGGCGGCCAGACTCCTGGCTGCCCAGAGGCCTGGAGGCCACACTAGTGGCCGCCCAGCACCTGGGCTTCACCTGGCCTAGGCGGCCACAAGCTAGGCCGCCCAGAGGTCTGGGCGGCCATCGGGCTGGCCGCCCAGTCCTGGGCCCTACTGGGTGAGGCCGGCCAGAGTGCTAGCCGCCCAACACCCCTGGGCGGCCAGACCTTTGGCCGCCCAGTGACCTGGGCAGCCAGGGTCCTGCCCGCCCAGACCAGGGCACAGGCAACCACTAATGTGGCCGCCACCTGCAACTTTCAGGAGACGAACTGAGCTCCCCCGTGAGCTCGGTTCCACGCCCCATTCGCCTCTAAACGAAGGAGGAAAACAAGGGGAACTCGTCCCCGAACTTCCTACTACTGGAAAACCCAATCCAAACCACAATCGGGCCTCAAATCGGCCAAAAATTGCCGCTCACCTTAAACATGTGATTTTAACCCCGACGTGAAATAAACCCACTCTCGGCCTCGCCTCGGCCTACAAAACGCGGGGAAGGTAAGCACAAGGGCTAAGGATTCATCCTCCTACCTCAACGAAGCTTGAAATCTACCAGATCACCGCCGATCTTCAAATCTCGACAGAACACAATCTCCACCCACACGCCACGAGATCACCGCCGCCGCGCTCAGCACGCCGCCACCGCCGCCACTTCGCCGTTGCCGAGGTCCTCCGTCCGTCGCCGGAGGAGGAAGGGTGCCACGTCTGCGATCGTGGCAGAGGGGCCATGCAATGGTCGGGGAGCGGGGGTGCGGTCACAGGAAGAAGAAAGAAGAGAAAACGGAGAAGAAAACGGAGAAGAAAGGAAGAAAGAAAAATAAAAAGGGGGGTTATTTATAGTAAATGCCAAAAAAATGCCAAAATGTGAAAAATTAGAAAAAAATCATTTATGCAATCCTCGAAACATGCTCAAGGCACTGGAATAGTCCCAGAGGAGGAGAACGCAACGGTTCGCCTGCTATGGCGTTCGGCAGGTTCGTCAGAGAAAAACACGTTTAAACTACAAAACAATCTCCGGGACCCTCGAAAGTCATTCGAAACTCACGGATCCAAATCCGAAAAATGTCCGAAAAACCCGGGACATTACAAATGTAGTAGCTGATGCTTTGAGCAAGAAGGTGGTGGTCAGCCAGATGATGTTGAGGAAATGGAGGTTATGGGAGCAAGTGCCAGTGGTAACTTTAAGGCTCAAGGTCCCTCGGGACCAGGGGTCGGCCATTCTTGCGAGTTTGACCATCACGCCAGCATTCCGTCATATGGTGATGGAGGCTCAGCATGTGGACCCCGAGCTACCTCGTATTTTGTTGATGGCCGAGGTGGAGTTTGGTGAGGATGAGGCAGTGAGGTTCAGAGGCAGACTCTGTGTCCCTGTCGAGGAGAAGGTGAGGAGTGTCATGTTGCAGGAGGTTCATGGCACCCGATACACCGTACATTTAGGAGCAACAAAGATGTACTGGAATTTGAAGAGGCAATTTTGGTGGCCTGGCATGAAGAGGAATGTCGCAGAGTTTGTGACCAGATGTTTGACTTGCCAGCAGGTGAAAGCGGAACATCAGTGACTAGGCGGTACACTTCAGCACTTGGAGGTTCCCACGTGGAAATGGGAGCACGTGACTACAGATTTTGTGGTTGGGCTACCGAGGACTCCTAGTGGGCACGAAAGTATTTGGTTGCTGGTGGATAGACTGATGAAGATAGCTTGATTATTAAGGATCAAATTCAGTTGGAGTGTGCACAAGTTGGCCCGATTATATGTGGAGTAGATTGTTCCCTTGCATGGAATCCCTATTTCCATTGTATCGGATTGAGACCCTCACTTCACTTCAGGATTTTAGAGGAGATTTCAGAGAGCTCTGGGTACGGAGTTAGCATTCAGACCGGCTTACCACCTCAGTCGGATGGTCAGTCAGAGAGGACCATCCAGACTCTGGAGGATATGTTAAGATCTTGTTGCCTGGAGTGGAAAGGGAGTTGGATTCATCATTTGCCATTAGTGAGTTCACCTATAACAACAACTATCATTCTAGCATTGATATCACTCCGTATGAGGTGTTGTATAGGCGACCGTGCCGAACTCCACTCGATTGGTTTGAGGTCGATGAGCATTGTTAGGTGCAAGGCCGGGATCAAGAGGGGGGGTGAATAGATCCCCTACAAAAACTTATGCTCAATTAACAATTCATACCCAATTCAAATCACAACGGAAGCTAATACTATAGACTCAGCAAACCACTCAATGATTAGGTCTTAGCACACGAGTAAATAAGGACTTCTCACATATATACTTGAACTGCAGTATACTACCAATTGAGAACAACTTGATTTACCAAATAGTGTGCTGAACGGATTAAAGATTCAAGTAAAACACATTAAAGCATCTAACAATTCACCCTGAATATGCATCAACCCACACAAGATAGATCCCGAATACTTAGCACACGATGTGATCACAGAGCAAAACCAACTCACACACCAACCTGTAAAGGAGGTAGAGGTTAAGGAATGCACGCACAATCAAACCATGATAGACAGGAATTTTTAGGTGGTTCGGTCTGCTACCCACAGACTTATGTCCACCCCTCACTCAAACCCGAGTGAGGCCTCCCTTGCAAATGCAAGACCGCATACTCAGTCTACAACACCAGCTGATACCACACCTTGACCCGAGGGAAACAAATCCCTCACCCTGATCTCGCACCCAGCAAGACCAGACCCACTACCACTGGTAGTGACCGGAGGAACCAATCCTCCCTTCCTATGAAGACACAGAGGGACCTGTGCTCACCAACCTGATGAACACACCCCTGATTCTACCCGAATAGAATCACTAACACTGCACTAAGGTAGCACACAAGGAACCCACCTCGCACCCTGGTATACAAACCAGACTGTGACCAGTTAAAATCGATCACACCTCTGATGAGTGCAACAATTCACCACTAGAGAAATACAGAGCGAACTGAATCAAAAGAAAAAAATCAAATGAAAAGCACAAAAGGAAAATCAAAAAGAATATAGCTCCAAGGGAGCAAGACAGTTCTGGATTTGATCCACGAACTGATGAACTCAACAGATCTTCAATTTGAAATCTTGGCTGCACTATGTTGCTTCTCTCAAGCTGAACTCTCGATCTCTCTCTTTTCTTCTTCTTCTTCTCACAAGCTCTCTCTCTCTCTTTTCTTCTCACAGCTTCTCTCTCAAATTCTCTCTCTGATTCTTTCTCTCTTTCACTTCTTCTCCCTGTGGATCACGAAGATGGCTCTCTCTTTCTTCCTGATCAGCTCTCTCTCTTTCTTCGAAGAACAGCTTCTCACTCACAACAGTTGCACACTTTAGCTCTCCCGCCTTAGTTACCTTGAACAGAGTGAGCATCGGTAATTATAGAGTTGAGCACTTGAATCTTCGAGCTGGCACTTTCTTTAATTTGAAACTTCATTCGTCCAAAAGTTTTGAAGGGAATATTTTGACATTCTAGCTTAGTACGGAACCTGTCATGTGCCTGGGATCGTGTGCCAATGATTGAGAGATGAAGGCACGTGATTCCCTTAAGTTCTCCACGCTCCTTAGCCATTTTTCACCCTTGGGAACCTATTTTATACCCTTAACGGCTATTTGTCAGACACATCTGCTATTTGTCACCCTTACAGTTGAGAGTCGTCGCCTTAGCCTTTTCACAGTTATTCTTGAGCCGTCACTCTAAGTCATTTGTCACCACTAGCGCCTCATTTGTCACCCATACATACTCATTTGTCACAGTTGCTTTGATAGTTTTCACCCTTATGTTCTTCATCTGGCAGATCCTTCTGAAGAGCTCTGGCTTTGACTTCTTCTATTTGACACCTTCTTAGACATTTGTTTGCGTGCCAATCTTTGACTCCTTTTGTTCTATTTGTCAGCTTGACTGGTCTTGTATGTTGACTGGAGTTGACCTAGAGTTGACTCCATATTCAACTAGAAATAGCTCTACTTCAACGTTTGCACGTTTCTTAGGTCTATTCTTCATTTGTTTCCCTTAAGACTTATTTTTCACCCTTAGTAGGGCATTTTTCTCCCTTGTAGCTCTTTTGTTCCCCTTAGAATCCAGTTGCCATCGTTGGCTTCCGCTTGATTGAAGATGGCCCTTGACTGTGTCGACGCTGTAGGAGTGCTGCGTCGACGTTACCACGTTGTTTCTTCATGCCAGCGTCTCTTTCACCAGTGTCGAGCTATTTTTCACTCTAGTGAACTATTTGTCACCTTTGTTCTTCATATGACACTTGATTTATTCATTAGATAGCTTGTTTGAAGTTGCCCTTTGACTGCTTCAACTCTAGCAAGCATTGTGTTGACGTATCTTCTTCAGTTTCCACGGTTTTAGCTCTATCGTTCATTTTTCACCCATACCGAGCTATTTGTTACCCCAACTGCTCATTTGTCACCACTACTACCTATTTGTCACCCTTATTTGAAGAACCATCGCCTTTGTTCCGTTTTTCATCCTTGTAAGCTTCAAAGTGCCTACGTCGACGCCAAGGCCTTATGGCGTCAACGTAGCTATCATCACTTTTCACGCTTCCAGCGTTGCGGCCCATTTTACGCCCTTAATCAGCTATTTGTTAGCCGTGTAGCCCATTTGTCACTGCTGACCACCTATTTGTCACTACTATCCAGCGCCAGCCGTCGCCTTTTGACCAAAGCTTTTCAACCTTGCAGGCTGAAGCTGGGTCGACTCCAAAGACAAACAGCATTGACTCTCCTTCTTCAAATCTCTTCATTTAGGCTTTAAGCTCCTCCTTTGAACTGTCGTGGCTGCACTACTAGCGAATGAAAGCTGCTGAATTTGTTGACCTTCAAGGGTACTGTTAAGATAAACCTAATGCCAAATCTTGCCAAAATCATGAGAACGCATGAGAATATCACCATCAAGAAGCAACACATGCAATATCCAACACATGAAACTCAAGGACCAGAAAAGTGTAAAACTTAAGGATCAAAAGCATCAAGTCCATAACATCATCACAACATGTGACTTCAACACAGCATGAAGCCAATGCATCAAATGCACTATGACATCATCAAGAATATAAATCCTATGCACTGACTCGTGATGAGTCATAGTGTTTGACATCATCAAAATCACATGGACACAATAATCTCCCCCCTTTTGATGATGGCAACACTATGAGTCATTATGACCAATTTATCACACATAATGCATATTGACTCATATCAAACTATTCTCCCCCTTTGACATCATCAAAATAAAAAAATAGTTTGATAGAAGCAGTAGTAACGTTCTCCCCCTTAGACAGTGAATGCAATGCCAAGCAATGACATGTGCAAAACTATTCTCCCCCTTGATGAATGAGCATAGCATAAAATGAACACACACATCTCCCAGACTGATCAAACTATCTCCCCTTTTGACAAAAGAGAGTGGTTTGAATAGAAGTGTAGAAACAATGGAAGTGCTAGAGTTGAGACTCAATAAGAAAGGAGTTAAGATCATAAAAAATATAGGGATGAAATGATTTCAAATAGGGACAATTCAGGTCATGAAGTAGTGAAAATTAGTAAGCAGATCTGATACCAATCTGAATAGACAGTGAAATAATGGGTGTGACATGAGCATCAGCAAATGATTTCAAGAAAAATGGATCATTCAGAAAGATTTTTAATTAGATACCAATTTCATAAATCAGAAAGTAATGAATTTTCAGACTCTTCCATTATAAAAGTCTTATGAAATAATCCTTATTCGACAACTTGGTACAAATTCAATGTTTTTTGAGTTTATTAATGAAATTTATGTAAGCGGATCTGAATTCAAGCTTTAATATAAATGAACCAATTTTGCATATTGAAACCTTGTTTAACCTCCCTTTATCTTATTCATTAAGGTTCAATGACTCTTTTGGGAGTTACACAAATTTGTATTGAGGTTAAACAACCAATATATTTTCTGATTAAGTTCCTGGGTTTCAACAATTTTTCTTTTATTGCAGCTACCACATTCTGATTTTTCTTTTTCCCAGCCATCTTTTAAGAACACTTAAGTTTAGTACAGACTTTATATCTAGAGGATACATGTTGTTTAGATGCAAGTATCCCTAAGTACTCAGCATGACTGACTATCATGCCTCAAATAGAACAGAGGTAGCTTTTCACTTCATGACATACCTCAACTCACTTCATTGATGAGTGAGATATATTTCTCAGTGAGCTTGCCATTGCTCTGCCTAGGTTTTTAGTAGATTTTCTGTAGAGTTAACATTGGCACTTCATGACTCAGTCCACTAAACTTCAAAGGTTTAAGGACATGGTTTCTCAATGAACCATTGTCATTGCTCTTTCAAATTTAGACCCTTAGAAATTTTCATATTATCTGATGTTTAAAGACAATACTTAATCTAAGTATCTCAACCAAGGATAGCCATTATTTCAGAACTTTTGGATTTCAGAAGATTTTACAGGATACAAGATGAACAAGTTGGTTAAGATCTATTAAAATTGAACACAGATGTTTTCAATATATTTATATCTAAACTCAATGAGTTCATTAAACTTAAACCAGTTGATTGTTTTGGTCATTCATAATCCTGTATAATAGAAGATTCCTTGCTTAAGTTATTTTCAAATTTATGATCATGGTACACACATTGAAATCTTCCTAAATTTCAGTTTAAGAAGCAGTTAGATACAGTGCAGCAAGCATGAAGGTGACTTTCAAGGATGAGCATTCAAGCGACATCAATAAAATTGAATATAGATTCATTAGTAAAAAACCTTCACCCAATTTTGGGCAGGAATTTTTCAAACATGCAGCAAGCAACATATATGAAAAGTTTTCAAGGTGACTAGATCAAGGATATGGCAATTTTGAGCTAATGGGATCAGAAATGACAGCCCAGAATTGAGAGTGAAAAACTTAGTGATTAGGCAATATTATGCTAATGAGCAACCTAATGCACATGAACAAACTGTAAAATGCAGGAACTCCCCCTATATATGTGCATGCATGTCAAGCAATCTTTTTGGTAGTTTTGTTAATAATGATGTGCACGGGAATCAGACAAAATTAAACATGTGAACACTGACTCCCCCTAAATGTATGCAAGCTTTTCAAATGATCTTTTTGAATTTTTAACACAAGAATGATATGCAACTAAATTTGACACCATTGTATGCATGAGTAGTCAGATGTATGCATTAACTCCCCCTATCTAAATGCATTGACCCATTAAGCTCAACATGAAGACTAAGCAGGGAGTTAACTATGCTCATGAATATCTAGAGTGCTCTACATGCAATTTTGACCCATGGTACTAGGCGGAGAACTTAGATTTTAAGACCACCTCTCGCAGAGAGAAAGCTTCCAGACAGGCCTTACCTGCCCTTTGGCAATACACTATTTACCATGTGGCCATGCATGAAAATTGCATAACAAATATAGTTCATCCGAGTATGAGCAACAAATCTTTCAAATAAAGACATGACAATGCATATTACACATGCAGATGTAAACATGTATGCAGCAGATTTTCTCATGCATTTTTCTAATATCAATCACATGCAATTTAACTCATGAGAAACAAACATATTTTTCAAGGATTGTGCATGTTTGTGCAAATGACTTTTTGCATACATAAAAATATGTGCAGCTCAATTTATTTCAACTTCCCTTGTCTATATGCACACTAGTCAAGAAAGAAATGCAGTGCAACAGGTTTTCCAGTCTATGCAAGAATACTTGTGTAGCATGAAAGCATAACATGCAGTCTATCAAGATGAGGTTATTGAACACCAACAAATAAAACAGTAAAAATAGAAATTGGGGTTTTACCAACCACAGGTGCCTTGACTTATTGAACCCCCTTTATTTTACTTCCTCCAAGGCACACCTGCAAAACAAATTCTCATTTTGCATACAAAGGTACCCAAGACTTCTTGGGTCCTCCAAGGTTAGCAACACCTCTAGTGGGTGCTTTCCTTGAATTCAGGGCAGCAAAATCATCAGATTTCGTCAGATAATAATTATTCATGGAATGTCCAACCTGATCACAATAATGACATGAAATGGAGGGCTTTGTGTTTTTCTCATACACATGAGCATGATCATGAAATTTCTGTGCATAATCATGAATGTTGTTCTTTTGACATGAAAGTTCTTTTTCTCATAAATAGCTGACCAGCATTCAGATGCTTTGTGGCCTAGCTTCCCACAATTAAAACACACAATGTACCAACAGTTTGAAACAAATTTGTTTCTATGAAAAACATGCTGGTTCACAGGAATTTTAGGATGATCAGGATGAGAATGAAATTTTCTTTGTGCATTGGCAAACCAGCATTGTGCACCAACATGTCCTACTTTACCATAATAATAGCAATGATTTTCATTTTCTCGACAGTAAGAATCTTCTTATCATAAAGATTTCTAGCATGTTGCATCCTACCAACAGTTTGATCATCCTTTTTCATCACAAAGTAATCATGCATCAAATGTCCATGCTTACCACTATAGAAATAGTTAACATTATTTTGTTTTGAAGCATGGGGTTTCACATCAGACCTCTTAGCATTCACATGGTTGTGTTTTTATTTCTGAAATTTATTTTCCTATTTCTGAATTTTCTTCTGTTTTTGAGTTTTCTGATTTGCGGGCTGTTTAACTTGGGATGTGGTGGCTACATTGGATGCCTTGACAAAGAAGGTCATTAACTTGTTTTCAAATGGTTTTTTATTAACTGGATTGTAGCCCAGCCCCTCTTTCTGAAAGTTCACCTTAATTCCTAGCAACTTATCCAAGTTCTCTGTGCCATCAACAAATTTTGACAGTGAACTTTTCAAATCTTAATTTCACTTTCTAGAGTGGCAATCAACAATTCAGAATTTGCATTTTCCTCTTCACTTGTAGCCAGTCTTTCATTTAGCATAACATTGACAGTTTTATGATTCTCAATTTCAGTTTCAAGACTAGCCAACTTGTTTGAATTATCCAAGTTCACACACTTACCCTTTTCAAATGCAATCAATCTTTCAGATATGGCAGTGTTCAGTTGTTTCAGTTTTTCTATTTCTTCCTTGAGTTTGTCATTTTGAACTAACTCATTTATTAACAATTGATCATCAGAAGATGCTTTCTGTTTATTTTCGGTTTAAGATTCTTTCAGATCTTTTTACAATTTTTCAATGTTTTTATGAAGCTCCATGTTTACAGCCCTAATAGCATCAAATTTCTCATAAACTAATTCATTTTCTTCTTGAAGTCTTTTAAGTTTTCCTTCATTTTATTTAATTCTGAATCAATACTTTCAAAATCTTCCAATTATTTTCTCAGACATCTATTTTTCATTTTCAGAGCTTCTAAGTCATCATTCTCTAAACAAGTGTTCATGCCAGTATTCAGTTTCTTTTCAACGTCTTGTTTTATTTTCTTAACTGCTCATGAGAGTCAAGCAAATCACCATATGCATCCTCCCAGTCTTCTATAGTGAAATTTTCAAATGGATTTCTTACCTCTTCCTCGTCCTGTTGATCACTGTTGTGATCAATTCCACTGGCCATCATACATCTATCCTCCTTTTTCCCATTGACATCCATCAAATTATCCATTATGACTTTAGCCGTGCTACATTCAGAAACACAAGGAAGTATGTTAATATCAATAGCAGCTTTCATCAAATTTAAAGCTCTAACGTTATCATTGTTCTTTGATCTATGAACATCAGTCCACTTAGATTTATCCTTAGGCAATTTGTGTGGACCATGAGAAATTAAATTCCATAACTTGGGATTAATTGAATTAACAAACCTACACATGCTGCTTAGCCAGATGTTGAAATTGGAACCATCAAACAAGGGTGGATGAGACATATAGATCAAATCAGAATATGAACCTACAAATGATAATGCACCAAAAATAGCAGGATCCTCTCTACAGATTGTTGAATCTGAATTAATCAGAGACCCGCTCTGATACCAATTGTTAGGTGTAAGGTCGGGATCTAGAGGGGGGTGAATAGATCCCCTACAAAAACTTATGCTCAATTAACAATTCATACCTAATTCAAATCACAACGGAAGCTAATACTATAGACTCAGTAAACCACTCAATGATCAAGTCATAGCATACAAGTAAACAAGGACTTCTCACAGATATACTTGAACTGCAGTATACTACCAATTGAGAACAACTTGATTTACCAAATAGTGTGCTGAACGGATTAAGGATTCAAGTAAAACACATTAAATCATCTAGCAATTCACCTTGTATATGCATCAACCCACACAAGACAGATCTCGAACACTTAGCACACGATGTGATCACAGAGCAAAACCAACTCACACACCAACCTGTGAAGGAGGTAGAGGATAAGGAATGCACGCACAATCAAACCACGATAGATAGGATTTTTTAGGTGGTTCGATCTGCTACCCATAGACATACGTCCACCCCTCACTCAAACCCGAGTGAGGCTTCCCTTGCAAATGCAAGACCGCAGACTCAGTCTGAAACACCAGTTGCTACCACAGCTTGACTCGAGGGAAACAAATCCCTCACCCTGATCTCGCACCCAGCAAGACCAGAACCACTACCACAGGTAGTGACCGGAGGAACCAATCATCCCTTCCTCTGAAGACATTGAGGGACCCATGCTCACCAACCTGATGAACACACTCCTGATTCTACCCTAGTAGAATCTGTAACACTACACTAAGGCAGCACACGATGAACCCACCTCGCACCCTTGTATACAAACCAGACCGTGACCAGTTAAAATCGATCACACCTCTGATGGGTGCAACAATGCACCACCAGAGAAATACAGAACAAACTAAATCAAACAAAAAAAATCAAACGAAAAACACAAAATGAAAATCAAAAAGAATATAGCTCCACAGGAGCAAGGCAGTTTTGTATTTGATCCACGAACTGATGAACTCAACAGATCTTCAATTTGAAATCCTGGCTACACTCTGTTACTTCTCTCGAGCTGAACTCTCGATCTCTTTCCCTTTTCTTCTTCTTATTCTCATAAGCTCTCTCTCTATCTTTTCTTCTCACAGCTTCTCTCTCAAATTCTCTCTCTGATTCTTTCTCTCTTTCACATCTTCTCCCTGTGGCTCATGAAGATGGCTCTCTCTTTCTTCCTGATCAGCTCTCTTTCTTCGAAGAACAGCTTCTCACTCACAGCAGATGCATGCTTTAGCTCTCCCGCCTTATTTACCTTGAACAGAGTGAGCACTGGTAATTATAGAGTTGAGCACTTGAATCTTCGAACGGGCACTTTCTTTAATTTGAAATTTCATTCGTCCAAAAGTTTTGGAGGGAATATTCTGACATTCTAGCTTAGTACGGAACATGTCAGGTGCCTGGGATCATGTGCCAATGATTGAGAGACGAAGGCACGAGACTCCCTTAAGTTCTCCACACTCCTTAGCCATTTTTCACCCTTGGGAACCTATTTTATACCCTTAACAGCTATTTGTCAGACATATCAGCTATTTTTCACCCTTACGGCTGAGAGCCGTCGCCTTAGCCTTTTCACAGTTATTCTTGAGCCGTCACGCTAAGTCATTTGTCACCACTAGCGCCTCATTTGTCACCCATACATACTCATTTGTCACAGTTGCTTCGATAGTTTTCACCCTTATGTTCTTCATCTGGCAGATCCTTCTGAAGAGCTCTGGCTTTGACTTCTTCTATTTGACACCTTCTTAGACATTTGTTTGCGTGCCAATCTTTGACTCCTTTTGTTATATTTGTCAACTTGACTGGTCTTGTATGTTGACTGGAGTTGACCTAGAGTTGACTCCATATTCCACTAGAAATAGCTCTGCTTCAACGTTTGCACGTTTCTTAGGTCTATTCTTCATTTGTTGCCCTTAAGACCTATTTTTCACCCTTTGTAGGGCATTTGTCTCCCTTGTTTCTCTTGTGTTCCCCTTAGAATCTAGTTGTCGTCGTTGGCTTCAGCTTGATTGAAGATGACCCTTGACTGCGTCGACGCTGTAGGAGTGCTACGTCGACGCTACCACGTTGTTTCTTCATGTCGGCTTCTCTTTCACCAGTGCTGAGATATTTTTCACTCTAGTGAACTATTTGTCACCTTTGTTCTTCATATGACACTTGATTTCTTCATTAGACAGCTTGTTTGAAGTTGCCCTTTGGCTGCGTCAACTCTAGCAAGCATTGCGTTCACGCATCTTCTTCAGTTTCCACGGTTTCAGCTCTGTCACTCATTTTTCACCCATACCGAGCTATTTGTTACCCCAACTGCTCATTTGTCACCACTACCTACCTATTTGTCACCCTTATTCGAAGAACTATCGCCTTTGTTCCGTTTTTCATCCTTGCAAGCTTCAAAGTGCCTACGTCGACGGCGTCAACGTAGCTATCATCACTTTTCACGCTTCCAGCGTTGCCACCCATTTTACACCCTTAAGCAGCTATTTGTTAGCCATATGGCCCATTTGTCACTGCTGACCACCTATTTGTCACTACCATCCAGCGCCAGCCGTCCCCTTTTGACCAAAGCTTTTCAGCCTTGCAGGCTGAAGCTGGGTCGACTCCAAAGATAAACAGCGTCAACTCTCCTTCTTCAAATCTCTTCATTTAGGCTTTATGCTCCTCCTTTGAACTACCATGGCTGCACTGCTAGCGAATGAAAGCTGCTGAATTTGTTGACCTTCAAGGGTACTGTTAATATAAACTTGATGCCAAATCTTGCCAAAATCATGAGAAAGCATGAGAATATCACCATCAAGAAGCAACACATGCAATATCCAACACATGAAACTCAAGGAATAGAAACATGTAAAACTTAAGGATCAAAAGCATCAAGTCCATAACATCATCACAACATGTGACTTCAGCACAGCATGAAACCACTGCATCAAATGCACTATGACATCATCAAGAATATGAATCCTATACACTGACTCATGATGAGTCATAGTGTTTGACATCATCAAAACCACAGGGACATAACAAGTATGTCATGACAGGGCCTGAATTGGTGCAGCAGTGTATCGACGTGATGCAATCGGTTAGGCAGAAGTTGTTGGCAGTGCAGAGTCGACATAAGAGTTATGCGGATCGGCGAAGGCAACCGCTTAGCTTTGCTGTGGGAGACCAGGTGCTCTTGAGAGTCTCCCCTATGAAGGGGCTGATGCGCTTCGGCCAGCGTGGGAATCTGAGCCCCCATTACATCGGCCCTTTTCCCATTGTTGAGCGCATCGGCGAGGTGGCGTATAGATTGCAGCTACCCCCAGAGTTGGCGGCTATGCATGATGTGTTCCATGTGTCGATGCTTCGGAGGTACATGCCGGATGGTTCTCATGTCCTGGAGGATTCTGTGTGGTCTGAGGTGACCATAGACTTATCTCTCTCGGAGTTCCCTATCTACATTGAGGATCGGCGTGAGCAGCGCCTACAGAATAAGGTTATTTCCTTAGTTAAGGTGGTCTGGCAACGTCACTCAGGAGGTGAGGCATCTTTGGAGTGAGAGGATGAGATGCGGTAGCAGTTCTCCTACCTATTCGAGTGAGTTTCTTCCCTTGTTGGCCATGTTCTAGCTTAATTTCGAGGACAAAATTTTTATAAGGGGGGAGGATTGTAATGCCCCTGGACTTTTGGACTTTATTTTCCTAGAGTTTAATTTTTTATTTCTGTGGATAAATTAATTTTAAATTATCAGAATTTTGATTCCGTTCAAATTGCGGCTT
The DNA here is from genome assembly GCA_022559845.1 of Amorphophallus konjac. Classification (NCBI taxonomy): domain Eukaryota; kingdom Viridiplantae; phylum Streptophyta; class Magnoliopsida; order Alismatales; family Araceae; genus Amorphophallus; species Amorphophallus konjac. The sequence goes on along the minus strand of CM040128.1, from coordinate 76,211,099 downwards.
TCTGGGATTTTTTCGCGGGTGTTTAGCCTCATATGCAAGAGGATAGGCCATATTTTAAATTTTAATTTTTCTGGGGTTTTGGAGAAATCTCAAAACCTTTTCTTCTTCCCCATAACGTGACCCCGCTCCTCTCTCTCCTCACTCTTCCTCCGCAACCTTTTCTTCTTCCCGTTAACACGACCCTGCCCCTCTGTCTCCTCATTGTTCCTCCGCTTCAGAATGCAAGACTTGCTCGCCCTCCTCTCCGACTATAGATGGCGAGCTCAAGGGAGAGCGCGATCGACGATGGCAGCAAGCTAGGTGAGCGTGGGAAAGGTGGTTTGGGCGTGCGCGTGTGGGATCGAGTTCTTCACACGTGGGTTCGTGATCCGGAGATTCCGGCGTGGTTCGAAGGATCCATTTGAGGTTTGAAGCTTCACCGAGGTAGGGGAATGGATCCCTAGCTCCCATCTCGCATTTCCTTTCCGATCGACGACGATTTGGGCGAGAGAGTGGGGTGCATTGCATTTTTGGGAGGAAATGCCATGTTTGGGGATGTGAGTTCCAATCGGCCATGTTCTTCACAATTTTTAGCTTAGATCGGCTTTATCGAGTGCCATCCTTGTCAGGGACGAGTTCCCCTTATTTCTTCAGAGTTCCTGCTCGCAATGGGAGTGAGACGGGCTTGGGAGGGCCTTATGCTTAAGTTCCGGAACATTCCTGCTCCAGAGACGGTCAGCTAGGCTGTTGTCTCTGCCCAGTAGGGTGGCCAGCGGGCTGGCCGGTAGCCTGAATGGGCTGGGTGGCCACTGGGTTGGCCGCCCAGGATCTTCTTCCTCTGGGCGGCAACAGCCCTGGCCACCCAGGCCTCTGGGGGGCCAGAGTGCTAGCCTCCCAAGCTCTGTTCTGGGCGGCCATAGGGGTGGCCGTCCAGGGTCATCTGCCCAGGGACTGGGCAGCAAGATAACTGGCCACCATGTCCTGTTCTAGCGGGCCACAGGGATTGCTGCCAAGGGGGTTTCTAGCCCAGGGACTAGGCGGCCAGATGGCTGGCCTCCCTGTCCTGTTCTGGGCTGCCAGGAGGATGGCCGCTCAGGCTGGGCGGCTAGGATGCTGGCTGCCCAGCCAGGGGAGCTGGGCGGCCACTGCTCTGGCCGCCCAGACCCCGGGGCGGCCAGGAGGTTGGCCACCCAGGCCAGACTCCCTCTTGGCCTATTTTTCCCCTTTCAGAGCTTTCACGTGATTCATGTTCTCATCCTTTGCACCGACAGTCGATGGATTAGTTATCTAGTCTAAGGTCTTTGGTTTCGTGGTACGAGCCGCCTCATGGTGTGTTCTGTGCATACAATTGGGTTAGTAAGTACCAGTGGTACTCCGGTGGTTTTCACTTTTTAGCGAGTTCACACCTCTAGTGACCTTTCCCACTAGTCGTAGCTTTCCTACGCCAAGTGTACTGACCCACTTGGGAGTGGTGGAGAGCGTGTCAGCTCGGTGTGACAATTTTTAGACTGGTTACCCTAGGGCCCCTCGTCTTTGCAGTCTGACTCCGGGCTGGGGGGAAACTAGCTAGAGGACCTAACTTAGAGTGCATAGTCTGTGTGTGCACATGTGGTTGGGGCCATCGGACCCGCGTTGACGAGCGCAACCCCAGCTAGTCCTTGTTTTATGGTTACGTGGTTAGTGTATCTCAGTTTTCGCCTAGAGCATGTAGGGAGACACCGGGGGAACGGACTAAGCGTCAGTGGACGCATCTGGCCTTGCTTCTAGTGGATAGTACTCTTGTCTCCTGGGAGGTAGTGACTCTGGTTTCCTTCGTCACGAGGTTACCCTTCTAACGGTTTCATACATGTAGTTTTGCATACTGTGTGACTTACGAGGCTAGCACTTGTGTGGTTCTCTTTTATTTTATTTATTGCCTCCTTCTGTTATATGCTTATTATTTATTGTCATCGCCTATTATTTATCGTGCTGTTGTGTTTGTCGTTATGAGGTAGGGATCTGCGGGACCCTTACTGAGCCAATGAGATGAGGCTCACCCCCTTTACTTTTTAGGTGAGGCGAGGTTGATGCGGAGTACTTCGGAGGCTCCTCGTGGTGCCGGTGGCCTAGTGTAGCATCCAGTTTGCCAGAGACGGGGTATGCCATGTGTTCTTGTATTTTCTTTCTGTTGACTGTACTTATTATGGACTTTGATATTGTAACGACCCGAGAATCCGATTACCGGGAAGGCCCGATAACCCGAGACTTGAACCGCCGCCCACGAGCCGAGAGGGCTCGGAAGGGCTAAAAGGAGTGTGGAGGCACAAAGAAATAGGAAATAAAGTAGGATAATTCAACAATTAACAGAAATAAATAAACAACTACAGCTATAACAGAGTCCAGTCCAACAGAAAGTACAGTCTAAAGCAGTGAAAACGTACCACATGCGAGTGAACACTGGGCCCGGCGAGCTGGCAACTGAGAACCTCTGAATAGCACCCTCGAACCTCGAGGAAGAACCGTGATGGGGACATCACCTCCCATGCCCACGTTCACAGCTCGTCTCCTCGCCCCGGTTGCATCCGACATGGTCTAGTTATTTAATTTTGAGTCCTATGTAATTTCTATTTGAGTCATTTGATGTAATTTTCATTTTACTTGAGTCATGTCCCTAGGTCTTGTGTCATTATGTTGGTATGTTAAGCTATTGGGCCCAACTAATGGGCTAGGCCCAGGGGCGCCCCCCTTGGGACATGCTAGTCAATTGAGGGTTTGTTAGGGCTATTTTGGTCTTAGGAAAAGTATGGAGTCTATAAATAGTCCCTCCCCTCTCTCATTTGTAACAACCTTTTTATAATCAATTTAAATCAAGTGAGTTCTAGTGTCAAATTAGAGTGGATTCTCTAAACCTCTCTCTCTCTCTCTATTGGGGTGGATTCCCCTTCTCTCTCTATCTCTTCTCTCTCTCTCTTCTCTCTCTTCAAGGAGGAGGGTGCCACTTTCTCTCTCCTCTCCTCCCCCTCTCTCCTCCACATCATCAATTCTCTCTCTCTCCCCCTCATTACTCATCCTCCCAACTACCCCACCCTCATTACTCCACCCTAGTTCCAAGAGACCTTCCCCCCAATCCCCACTCCACCACCCAACCACCACCTACTCAACTCCCTTCCCTAAGCACCCTCTCATCTCCCAAGGGAGAATTCCCCACTCCCCAAGCACCCCTTCCCTTTCCCAACACAACCCTTCCTATCCCCAAAGCCCCATTAACCACATTGGTCCATTTTCAAATTTTAGAGAGAGATCTCTCCTTCTCTCTCCCCCACCCATCCCAAATTCACAGCTCCCCTCTCACCCACTGTAAACACCAGCTTCCAGACCCCATTCTCCCCCATCCACACCGTGGAACACCCCCCTCCTAGACCCCCTCACAGCCAGGGCTCTCTCCACACTCATCCTCCCCCACTTCCCCTCCCATATACCCTATTTTCCCCCACCATCTTCAACCTACAGTTTTCAGTTCGCAGGCAGCAGAGGAGTGCCCAGTTGCAGAGGCTGCCACATCTTCACCAGGAAGCTTCAGAGGGTATACTATATATTGTTGGAAGCTTCTCCCAGTCAGCTTTCCAACGGTGGTAGTCCTGCCGACTTCCAAGATCGGAGGTGTTCGGAGGAGGCGATCTACCACGACTGCGTAAGACTTCTCAGGCAGAGGACCAGAACCATAGTGGAAGATCTACAGCGGCCATCCTACTGGGAATCTGAGAAAGAGTTCTTCATCAAACGTCTTCTATTCTGAGTCTTATTTCATCTCCAAAAAGCAGAACTGAATTTGGCATCCGGAACCAAGAGTTATCAATTTTCTCCCCCGGGTGCGTGGTTCTACTTCCCCACAGTCTACACCAACCTCCATCAGAGTTCAGAGCCCACTGGTCTTATACGACAACGTTTGGCTTCTCCATTAGTTTTTCTTTGAAGAGGACTTGTCAACGGTTCCAACGTTTCTAGCGGCATCTGATTCTGAGTTCAGGAGCTATCGTGGCATCCTCTTCTTCCTGCTGTTGGAAACCTGAAGCAGCCAGTTCCGAGAAGCTACCACCCTGTTCGAGCCTCCACCCTGACCAACGTTGGCGCCAGAAGAAATTGGAAAAATTCAGATGTTTTCCCATTCCAGTTACGAAGAATTCCCCACTAGTCCCGTCATCATAAAAATTCCAGATCAGGTTCTGTGGCCACAACTCTGTCAGTCTGTCCCATATCACAGAGAGCAGGCAGAACCGGCTTCGACATCTATCTTTGCTTTTAGTCCAAGTTCCCCTCCCCGCTTGGCCGGCTGAAGGCCCCTCCCTGTGTGGAGGTAGTTTTGGTTGTAATGTCAACTAACCCCCACCCCAAGGTCCCCCTCCTGCGAGAGGTGTAGTGTTGTAATAGATTGAACAGGTCAAGCTGCCCCGACGCGGTGTGTGGGGATCCACTCGCCTCCCCGCTCGCCCTCATCTCCGAGCGGGACTGGTTTCTTCAAACCGGTCGAGTAAGTGCTCAAACTTAGCTCCAATTTAGTGCTTGTCTTTCAATATTAGTTCATAGTTCTGCTGGCCGTGAGAGTGAGAGCTCGATCCTCAAGCCCCGTTGCTTTGAGAGATCACCGTGGGGAAGAGTAAAGCCGGTGCCCTCGGCACTTTGTCGGCCCCATTGAATTGGGCCTCCACACCTTTGGGAACAAACTTTGGCCTTGCTGGCCCTCTACCAGCAAGGGCCCAACCCTCACATCCTCCACTTGGCATCGCCAAGTCACCCCGGGCTTAGGTGAGCGACGGGAGAGCGGTGGCCCATACCGGTCCATTTGAATGCGAATGTGCTTGCTTGCTTAAGTCCAAGGGTGTGTCACATCAAATTGGTATCAGAGCAAGTTCATAACTTGTCTCTATCAAGTTGGTCCTAGGATGCGCATATGCATTTAGAGTCTTCTAGTGCATCGCTCTTGTCCACTAGTATAGCCACCTCATACCGACCTTACCAATCGGCCCTCTCCATAAGTCCAAACCACCAAGGGATGTCTACCACTAACACACATAACCTCCCTGGTCATGTCAACTACCTCATGAAGGCCTTGACCTATGCCAATGAGTGGCTTGATAACATATCGGGTCGACTCAACCAACTTGGAGAAAATGGGCCCGTCCCAAGGACGGACGATAGAAGGACATGTCCCTCACCTCCCACTTTTGATGGAACTCATCTTAATGACTATTTAGTTTGGGAGGCATCAATGGACCATTACTTTGAGAGGAATCCCATGCCCGAGGATAGGAAGGTTCGATGTGCCAAAATGCAACTAACCAAAAGGGCTCAAACTCATTGGTTAAAAATTGAAAGCTTAAGGATAATTAGAAGGGAAGCTCCCCTCACCACATGGGAGGACATGAAGGATCAACTTAGGGCTAGATATGTTTTCCCCTCCTACCCGGATCACCAAAGCCCAAAGAGCATTTCAACTCCACCATCCCCACCCGGCCAACCCAAGGCTCCAATTCCTCAATTCCTCATAACCCAACCAAAATCTCATCTCACAACCCACACCACTCAAGCCTCATTAGTCCCCTCCGCCACCCCTCACCTCACCCCTTCTCAAAAGGGAAAGAGCCCATTGGAGATAGAAGTGAATGAAATAACCCCGGGTAAATGCGAGCCGGAATGTTATAAGTGCCACTAATTGGCGCACATCGCCAGACAATGCCCCACAAGGAAACATCTTCCTATGTCCCTAGTGGTTGAAACATTTCCCACCCCGACCACCATTACCCCGCCATCGTCCCCCAACAAGGACACTCCTCCCAAGGACAATCTTCCCAAAACCCCTCAACCCACCCATCTTCCTCTTCCTACCCCAACCCTACCCCAACCTAGGCCACCACTACTTCCACTCCCAACCCAAGTTCGACCTCACTCACCACCCCGGGTGCACCATGCCCCAACCATCATCACCCCATCTCCAAAAGATCTTCCCATTCCCTTGAGAAAGGAGGCCACACCCACTCACATAGGAATAGTTGCTAGCCCATACCCTCTCCCCACCCATAAGGAAGCCCGAGTTCACACCAATGGTGAGGAAGAGCCTCAACCCTTCACCACTTCAAATAATCTGGATCTTCAAGAGTCACAAACCTTCACAAAAGGTACTATAATCATAGATGGGCCCCTAGCTAGATGGCTAAAGGAGAGACCAATTCACCCCATCATGTCCTATGTTTGCCCTCCCATAGAGCAAAACCTTCCCATTATACCCTTCTCATCCTATCACACCATAATCCAAACATCCTACCAAGTGGAAACCTTAGAGGACCTTCTCAAAGGCTTAACATGGCAATTAGATTTGACTGGCATGTTGACTCCCATGACCCAACAACCTAGGAGCCTAGACCTCCTACACCTATGTATTGGGTCCATCACCTCAATGTGCACCATGGGTTACTACACTAGTGACCTCCTATTATTCCTCCCTATACTCGATGAGCCCGATGCTATCCATGAATTAGAGTTGCTTATCTCGGGTAGAACGTCGAGCCCTCCACTCATGGCCGACCCACTCACAAAGAACTTCGGCCCAATTATCTCATTAGAGGAGGATGACCCACCACTACTTGAGGATCTTGAGGACATAGGGCCCCTCCCCCTCGATAACCCTTTTTATGATCCCTTTGATCCCTTCCAATGGGGGTCAAAGAACCCATGGGACCCAACCACCTTATCCACCACCCACCTTTCCCTATCCCAACCCACCATGTTTGACCCAATCCACCCCATCCTAGACCCGGGTTACACCTTGGGAGCCATGACCTTGGGCCACATATCCCTAGGTAATAAGGTTGTGCCCTACCCCTTGATGACCACCTTCTTAGATCCATTCGATCTTTTCCAATGGGAGTTCAAAGGTTGTCCCACACCTATACACATGGAAGTCACCTTCGGGAAGAGCATGCATGTGTCTAGGCTTACCACAACCCTTGGCATGAACACTATGTTGGGTCCATTCATTCATATCACCCACATGTCGAGTAGAAAGCATGAGTGGTCCAAATTCGGATGTAGTGGTCCACCTTCACTCATCATGAGTCGTAGGCATGATAGGAGTATTCATGGATATCCGGGACCCCCAGCATTTGTCACCCCCATGCATGACCGGATCACCTATGGATGTCCCGGTCCTCCCCATTCCATCAAAGTCTTCTTGACGTCAAAGCATGAT